>CM076581.1:1139848888-1139931170 GCA_034641835.2 Pinus albicaulis
TTATCCCAAGAATTAGCTGCCAAAATACCTGCATAGTTTTCCCTAGTGTCTTTGAAGGCCTCACATTCTAGAATGAAATGTTTTTCTGTTTCCACTTTTCCAGAGGAGAAAAAAATACATACTCTTTCTTCCCACATTTCTTTTGGCCTTTTACAGTGCCCTGTTTCGCAACGAAGTTGATGAGAATTAGTCCTTAATTGAGCAATAAGAATTTTAGATCTCCAAGAAATATTAGCCCCTATATACGCCTTTTGTTGATGGTTATGCGTGGGGTTAAACTCTTCCATGTAGTACTTCTTCTTTCTCTCTAGCTCTTTCTTCCAAGTATGTTTGTGGAATTTATCCATAACAAAGGTTTTTATCTCTTTACTGTTTGTAGGACACATGTTCAAGCAAATACCCCATTTACTAAACCATTTGTCATTTTTCCGCATCCAAGTCTTCTGTCTTTTGCACAATCTGTCACTAAACACCACCTTAGGCCATCTACCCTCTTCCATTTGCTCAATTTTTTTCAGATACCTTATAACTCGCACCATAGCAATTGCTTCAATAGGAGCAGCCCCTGTTTCACTTAACAGGATAGCATAAGGAACTGCACTTTTAATTTTGAATCTGTTTGTAATCAAACGTTTCTGAATTTTCTCAATTTGTTTCCACTGCATCTTGGTTGTGCTACTGGCCCACAGTTCACAACCGTAGAGAATCACCGGAATCACTAGAAGCCCCAAAAGAGTTAGAGTGGTTTTCCAGTCCCACAGCTCTGCCTCTCTACACCTGTTTTGAAGAGCATAAAATGCTTTCCAACCCCCTAAAGTTCTTTTCTTTCTACAACCATCCCAACTTAAATTTCTATTGAAGTCAATTCCGAGGTATTTGTAGTCTGCAACTTCTTCCAGAATGTTGCCTTCAAAATAGAACTTATGTTGGTTATGCTTTCTTTTGTTAGAGAAAACCACTACTTTCGTTTTGCTAATATTGACTTGCATCCCAACCTTTCTACAAAAATGCTCAAGGGAACGTAAATGCTCTTGCAAACCAAGAGCCGATTTAGCAATCAATATAAGGTCATCTGCATACAAAAGAAGCCTGATAACGAACTTGCCCAAATGGATACCGTCACCCCCTTGCGAATTTAGCCACTCTTCAAGCTTGTCAATATATAACCCAAAAAGGGTAGGAGACAATGGGCAACCTTGCTTGACCCCGATATCGCTTCTAAAACTTTCAGAAATGCCAGCTGAAGTTCTGATTTTGACTTTCACCTCTTCATACAACCTATGCACAACTGCTCTCAAATGTTTGGGAACCTCGAGTTCCTCCATTCTGCCCCAAAGCTTATCCCTAGGAACCGTGTCAAAGGCTTTTCTGAAATCAACAAAGCAACAGAAAACTTCTTCCTTTTTTTCCCAAACTTTTTCAATGATGTGCCTTAAAGTTATACAATGATCAACTATGGAATGTTTAGGTCTAAAACCCGCTTGCCCTTTAGCATGTTTATCTCTTTCTTCTGCCCACTTGCTGATTTTATTTTCTAACATGCTTCCAAATAACTTTGCAAACAAGGGGTTTATCATTATGGTTCTATAATTGGAGGGATTATTGACGTCACCACTCTTGAAAAGAGGTATTGCCATACTAGTTGTCCAATCTGTGGGGAACCCCTGCTGTATGATGTTGTTGAAAATTTTTGTGATGTGAGGTGAAAGAATTTTTAAGCCCCACTTTAGATACTCTACTTGGAGTTCATCTAAGTCTTTTGCTTTTCCAGCGCCCAACTTCTTGATACCCATCTCTACCTCTTGCACCGTGAAGAGTTTTGTGTCTGTGTTGACCAAGTGAGGAGGGTCAACCTTGGGATCCTGCTCATAAAGTTGTCTTGCATAGTCAAACCATTTAGAAGCTGTAATGTTGTTTTCAGTTTGCACCTTTTTCGATTGGAGCTCCTTCCAAAATAATTTGGGGTTATTTTTCCCGAGGAAGATTAGTTCTTCTCTCCTTGAAACCATGAAATCAGCGTTTTTCTTTTTTATTATCTGTTTGTAAGCTTTGAGCTTTATGTTATCCATGTTTGATTCCTTCCACCTTCTCCTTGCCTTTTTGCATTCCTCGTCAAACCAAGCATTAACCGGAAAACAATTTGTTTCAGACTTCTTAATTTTTGCTCTTTTGCACTCCGCAAGTGCGCTTTGAATTAAATGTGTTAATCTGTGACTATGAAGGCCATGAGATGGGATTTCCTCCTTGAAGAGCCTCTCTAGCATTATTTTGAAGGTATTACAATTCTCTGGATTCAAGAGAATTCTGCCCTTTGGGGGATTTTGTTGAACACACTGATTTTTTGACCCTAATTGCTTCTTTCCGGTCCAAGAGAAACTTAAATAGATTGGCTTGTGATCTGATTTTAAATCCCAAATTTGGTCTCCAATCAACACTTCCTCCATTTTCTCACACAAACTATGCGAGCAAATTACATAATCTACTACACTTGCTCCATTGTAAGTATTGCAAGTGAAATTACCGGACTTTTCCCATCTAGTCAAACCATTACAAATGACTAAATCGAAGGCCCCACATAGCATAAGCAGTTGTTCTCCAAAGAGATTGCAGCCTTTATCCTCTGAAATTCGTTCCCACTGATGATTAATCTCTTCTGTAAGCTAGATAGGGTCACCGTCTTCTTTACAGCAAAGAATGCTAGCTTGTTCACTTGCAGTTCTAGCATTGAAATCCCCCACTATAAGGACTTCACCTAGCTGAGAATATATTGCAATATATGTTTTTAGGGCTACAAAGGGATCTTTGTGGTCAAGCCCTCTACTTTTGTAGATTTTTGAAACTTGCGGCGCAAAATAGCATGCTGCAATTCTAATGTGATTTCCATTTTCTGATATTTTAAGCCAAACAAATTGCTTATTTGGGTCTTCTTTTTCTAGCTGAATGAAATGACCTTATTTTTCTCTTACTAATACCATGATACCCCCGTGCTCTTTGCCATTCCCTGCTGCATTGTTCCACACTACTATCTTCCAGTACCCTTCAAACAAAGGTGTCTTACACCCTTCATGCTCATGTGTTTCTATGAGGCAAATTATGTCTCTACCTTCCGCAATAGGCCCTAACCCAGGTCCTCGTCTCCATGGGTAACCCCTGCAGTTCCAACAAACTAATCTTAAGGAAACCTGGGCAAGACTTGATTGCTATTTGTTTTGACATGCAAGACTCACAGTTGAGTCTTTGTCCCTGCTTGCCCATAATGACCTTTCTTCCTCATTTCTTGCTAAAGAGTTTGTTGCCTCTTCTTTGTTATCATTTTGTTGCATTGTTTTGGAAGGAGGTCCAAATTGCGCAATCACGGCTTTACCTTTATAAATCCATGCTCTTTTTCCCTCATCTCTTGCTGCCCTAACTTTTTTCATTTCATCCCTCCTTTCCTCTTGTTGTCTTACAGTTAAATCTTCTTCTAGAAAAAACAGAGAACCCCTTAAGAGTTGCTTCTTGCTTAGAATGATATCTTTATCATGCAAGTTGGGCATGATGACTTTTATGGGCCTGACTCTCTCACCGTTAAGCTTACCTACTCTCCATGCTTGACATATTTGTCCTTGCCATTGGAGCTTGATCTTTGTGGTCAAGCCCTCTACTTTTGTAGATTTTTGAAACTTGCGGCGCAAAATAACATGCTGCAATTCTAATGTGATTTCCATTTTCTGATATTTTAAGCCAAACAAATTTCTTATTTGGGTCTTCTTTTTCTAGCTGAATGAAACGACCTTTTTTTTCTCTTACTAATACCATGATACCCCCATGCCCTTTGTCATTCCCTGCTGCCTTGTTCCACACTGCTATCTTCCAGTACCCTTCAAACAAAGGTGTCTTACACCCTTCATGCTCATGTGTTTCTATGAGGCAAATTATGTCTCTACCTTCCGCAATAGGCCCTAACCCAGGTCCTCGTCTCCATGGGTAACCCCTGTAGTTCCAACAAACTAATCTTAATGAAACCTAGGTAAGACTTGATTGCTATGTGTTTTGACATGCAAGACTCACAGTTGAGTCTTTGTCCCTGCTTGCCCATAATGACCTTGCTTCCTCATTTATTGCTAAAGAGTTTTCTGCCTCTGCTTTGTTATCACTTTGCTGCCTTGCTTTGGGAGGAGGTCCAAATTGTGCAATCACAGCTTTACCTTTATAAATCCATGCTCTTTTTCCCTCATCTCTTGCTGCCCTAAATTTTGTCATTTCATCCCTCCGTTCCTCTTGTTGTCTTACAGTTAAATCTTCTTCTAGAAAAACTGAGAACCCCTTAAGAGTTACTTCTTGCTTAGAATGATATCTTTATCACGCAAGTTGGGCATGATGACTTTTATGGGCCTGGCTCTCTCACCGTTAAGCTTACATACTCTCCATGCTTGAAATATTTGTCCTTGCCATTGGAGCTTGTCTTTCAAGAAGTCTCTTGCAAGGTCAATAGTACATTCATTTTTCCCATACTCTTTCACCCCTTTAATAATTATGTTTGTTGCTCTATCCAGTCTTTCCTTGCTTTCTCTATCTTGCATGTTGTTAACCTGAATGGTTGTTTCTCCTTCCCTCTTAGCAGAATTGCTAATAACTTGAGCCCAAGTTTTGGAAAGTTTTGTGGGATCTCCTTTCCTCCCTTCTGTTGATGTTTCTTCATTATTGTCTATTTGAGCAACTGCTTTCCCCTTATCCTGAGATGGCTTCGCATTCATCACATCTGTATTCTCCACTGCAAATTTCTTCATGTTTTGCACCTCCGCTTTCATGCGTTGCCATTCTGTTTTCCCTATTCGGAGAGCTTCCTGCAGTAATGACACTTGTTCCTTCAGAACTTTGTTGCTTTCTGCTAAAGCCTGATTTTCAGTTGTTATTATATGGATTGTACAATCTCTTTCCAGCTCTTTAGCTTCTACTACTTCCAACCTTGCTTTTACATTTAAGAGTTCTTTCACATAAAGATCATATGACCAAGTGAGAGGTGTGGATGTGGGACTATATAAAGCATAATCATCACTAAATTTTTCTTTTCCTTTGGACTTGTTGCCACATGTTTGCGAAGAAGACTTGTTTGAATGTTGTTTCTTGCGAACAATACTCTCCCTTTGAGACATTTTTTTCCTTGTCTGCTCCCATTTTAGACGAGCTAGTCTCCTTTTTAAAATGACCTGATATTGTTTGGCATTGACCCAAACCCACTTCCCAGTTTTCGTTGATGAGGCAATTTTCACTTGCCCTATATCATTTTTTTCCACGGGTTCTAAATTTTCTTGCCCCATTATCATGATGATATTAAGGGAAATCAAAATATTTGCCCAAAACTGACCCTTTGTTTTATGCTTAACTCTTCAATATCTGTTGGTCTGACCACTGAAAACTTGCTGCTCTATCCTTACTGCTCTGCCCACTATCCACTAAAAGCTAGCTTCTCTGCCCTTGCTGCTCTGCCCACTGTCCCTGTTCTCTGTGCTACTCTCCCCACTGTGATACTCAATCTTTGCACCCAAAGAGAAAAGGACCCATGAACCCATCTGCCACGCAATGACCATATGTAACGTGGGGATCATATGAAGAACCTTGGGTACTAATTCAATCTTGAATTACGGCCAGAGGAAAAAAAATACTCGTGAAGTCATATGCCACCAAATGACCATCTGTAACGCGGGGAAAATTGGGAGATCCGTAGCGTAGATCAATGTAAATTAATAATTATTAAATGGTAAAAAGTAAAAAACAAATAACTTATAAACTTAAACTCAAAAAATTGCGGTTGTGATACCCAGATTGAAACTTTGTTATCAAGCAACGTGAAAACTAAGTGGGTGCATCTATGGGATCTCCATTTCCCTAGTTTTAGCCGGATTTTATCTGAAAGCATTCGTCCATATTTCTCCTCTAAGGGATGGTTCTTCTACATCCTGGAATCCAATAACGGTGTGTACTTTGCAGTGGTGATTGTGGTCAATTACACCATCTATGACAGTGCTTCAGCTTTTGACTTTTAGAATGTGCTAAAAGTGATGCATGACGTTCAATCGGTGTACACTAATTTTTCTTTCTGGTAAAAATTATTTATTGCCAGTTGAGTAGCAGCCAGTAAATGTTCCAAGGAGAAAGTGGTAGTCTCATATTTGATGAGGGACATATAGGAAGGTTTGTTGATATTAACAATATTTTTTATGGAATATGCATAATCCATCCCAGAGAATTCCAAAAATAGTCAAATATATTGTTTTATGAAGAATGGAAAAAAAGGAAAACATATATATATGAATTTAATGTAAAGAAACATGGGAAAGTTTGAAGAGAACCATGAACCTGTACTAATTTTTTCATAATTAATATAAATAAGTAGTCTTTTTCAAAAAAAATTATATATATATATGAGGGAGGATCGTTCACCAGTGATTTCATTCCTCTCCATGAAATTTAGTCTTATGTCCACAGATTCTTAGAGTTTTCCAGGAGTGCATTCTCACTATTCAGATCATTCACGATATTTTATGAATTGTCTACATTATCCCTCAAAGTATTAATCATTTCCCACTGAGATTCCAGCTTATAACTCTTCAAATTTTTAACCTTCCCTTTTGAGGTAAGATTTCTCCAAGCGTTTAAACTCCAACTCCAATCTTTTAATCTTCGACATTTTCTTACGGTCGATGACTTCTTTGAAGAGTAGGCCAACAGTCTCGCTCTACACCCTTTCAGACTCTGCCTGAGATAAGATTTCAACCTTGGAACCATGATTGAAACCATTGCCTTCGTTTATTTCAAAATAGATTTAGTCTTACATCCTTGGGGTTTAAGTTGAAAGTGAGCAACTACAAGCTCGAAGGCCATAGAGTATCAAGCGTATGTTGATATATTATTAGTCCCTGCCACCGGCAATGGGACTATAGCCATCGATGGATCATTAAATTCATATGAGTTTGGGTTGAAAAATTCCTTCCACTTATTTTTATTTATGTTATTACTCCATTTCTTTATTTCACCCAATAAAACCATGCAGACACCCTGTGACACTGTTGTTCACCTTTCTTTCCTTTTTTTTTTTTTTTATTACCGCCTGTATCTAGGAGCTGGGAATCTCGGGAATTAATCAACCGTACCATCCATCAATCCCAGCCAGAGAGCTAGTAAGCCAAAATATATACTTATAAAATTCAAAGGAATCATTAGAAGAATATCAGAGTGTTGGACAGGTTGCATTCTACAAATTACAAAGGCGATGCATAATGAGGGGTTGCATTCTGAAATTACTGTTGGAAGACGTACATGGTTTACAAAATATTGTGAAAGGAAATAGTATTTTGTGCAATGTTTCCGGGAACTCTTAACGAAGTGGTATTTGATTCACTATGTTTTTTCAAAGATAGTTTTTTTTCAATGTTTTTGGGAACTCTTGTACATCTAGAAGGTGGTATTTGATTCACTGTGTTTTTCCAAAGAAAAAGAGAGAGTTTTTTTTGCAATGTTTCCGGAAACTCTTGTACATCTAGAAGGTGGTATTTGATTTACTAAGTTTTTCCAAAAAAAGAAGAAGAGCCTGACAGGTTTTTTTTC
The DNA here is from genome assembly GCA_034641835.2 of Pinus albicaulis. Classification (NCBI taxonomy): domain Eukaryota; kingdom Viridiplantae; phylum Streptophyta; class Pinopsida; order Pinales; family Pinaceae; genus Pinus; species Pinus albicaulis. Next base: position 1,139,856,476 of record CM076581.1, read on the forward strand.
AATGTTTCTTGGAACTCTTGTACATCTAGAAGGTGGTATTGTTGGAATTTAATTTCCAACTGCCCAGAGAAATCAACAGGACAACGAATTAATTGGAAAGAAATGAAGAGACAACAGAATGGCGGAGTTAATGTTGATGGCAAGTTGAAGAGCTGCGAGTTGAATGCAGGAGCGTTGGAAGAGCTGCATCTTATATGCAGCAACAACCATACTAAACAGCCACCAAACATATTTATCATAGCGCAGTATCAAGGCGGCAGCACAGGGTTGAACAAATTTAAAACAGAGTTGAGGTGGCAGCGCTGTGTTGAGGCGGTTCAACGGGAGCGCAGAGACCAGGCGGCAGTCAATTCTGCGGGGGTTTGACAGGTCGAGCAGGCGGAGGAGCAGACACCCCCAGAGCAGCTGACGTAATCAGCTGGGCCCACACATTATGCGTTCACAAATGATCGCGGGGTTAAATGTTTTAAACCATCGCATATGTTATAAACCAATAGTTGGTTTTAATGTTTAATGTTTTGTTTTATTTAGCAGCAATTTCATTTTAGTTTTTTTAACCATGAGTTAAATGTTTTATGACCGCAACATATTTGTTTTAATATTGGGTTATATATATATGCCCAGCGCATTGTAAAAGACAGAGAGAGTTGTAATTATTTTATTACACAGAACATAATTGTATGCACAACAGTGCGAAGGAAGAAAAAGAACAGTGAGTTTTTTTTTTATTACACAGGACAACGAATGAAAAACACAGCAGAGTGTTTTAAGAGACAAAGTATGTTTTTTAAATGACAGAGTGTGTTATTTTGGCACTGTGCTTAGAAGCAGTCCAACAGTTGTAATCCCTCTGAGTTGAGGAAGAATTTGTATCAGTTTTTTTATGGAATAGAAATTTGTTTTCTGAGTTGAAACTCTGTCACTGTGAATGCAATTTTAGAATTTTCTTTGTGTTAAGGAAGGGAGTTTTATTCTCCTTTTATTGTTTTGGAATTTTCAAACATTCCAACTTGGTATCAAAGCTAGTCCAGGCTCTTTGAAGGTCAAAGAAGTTGAAAGAAGGAGTTCTTTGTTGCAGCATCTTCTCCAGTAGTGTGAAGACTTAGCCAAAAAGAATCCAAAGGTATTTCTCTATATAGTTTATTGTGTTATTGTTGTAGAACAGTGAGCTATTTTAAATACACAGTCAAGTGTTTTTGAATCATAGTTAAGAGTGCAGAATGGCTGGAGCCAGCACTGGTATGGGTTTGGGAAATATCCATCTCCCACAATTTAATGGGAAAAATTATGACTACTAGTCAATAACTATGAGAGCATTATTTGTCTCCCAAGACTTATGGGAATTTGTTGAGGATGGCTTTGAAGAGGCAGCAAATGAAGAAGAGTTTTATGTTTTAACTCAGGAATAAAGGGAGTCATTGAAGAGCAATAAGAAGAAAGATTCCAAAGCTCTCTTCTTATTGTATCAAGCAGTGCATGAGAGTGTGTTTCCAAGGATAGCAGCAGCTAAGAAATCCAAAGAAGCATGGGAAACTCTCAAGACAGCCTATCAAGGCATGGAGAAAGTGAAGACAACAAAACTTCAGTTGCTGAGAAGATATTTTGAGACTCTCTATATGAAAGAGTCATATACTATTGACTCATTCTTCACTCATGTGATTGGAATGGTCACACAAATAAGGTCACATGGAGAGACTCTTGAAGACAAGAGGATTGTGGAAAAAATCTTGAGAAGTTTACCCTCAAGATTTGATGTGATTGTCACTACCATAGAAGAGACTAAAGATCTCACAAAGTTTTCAGTGGATGAGTTACATGCATCACTGATGACCCATGAACAGAGATTGGGTAGGAATGAAGACTCATCTCTTGAGCATGCCTTTAAGACCTAGATGTCTTTCGGAAGAGGAAGAGGGCAAGGCAATGGAAACAAAAGAGGAAGAGGCAGAAGCCAAAACAGAGGTGGAAGGAACAACCCTTCACATTCACATGGAAGGTGCAACAGTCAAAATCACAGCCACGGCCAAGGCAGCCAGCAAAGTGGTCAGCAGAATGCTCAAGGACAAAGGTATGATAAATCGAATGTCCAATGTTACAATTGTAAAAAATATGATCATTATGCTAATGAATGTAGAAAGAAGAAGCAAGATATTGGAAGTAGAACTAGTGCAAATTTCACTAGAGAAAATATCAGCCAAAATAATTTGTTTTTAGCTTGTAATATGGCTGAAGAAAAGAGTGAGGATTTATGGTTTCTAGACTCCGGTTGTAGTAACCATATGACAAGAAACTTATCAATGTTTTCTATGTTAGATGAGAGTGTGAAGTCACAAGTCACACTAGGAACTGATAACAAAGTTTCTGTTATGGGAAAAGGAAATGTAAATGTTTTAACAAGATTAGGTGCAAAGAAATCCATAGCAGATGTTTATTATGTTCCAAGAATGAAATGTAACCTCTTAAGTATTGGACAGCTTGTCCATAAGGGGTATAATGTTTTCTTTGAGGATGATGTTTATACAATTATGGACAAACCACCCAGCAAACAATGTATTGCTGAAGTGAAGATGACAAAGAATAAGATGTTCCCTCTTAGAATGAGAGCAGACTTGAAGAATGAAGAAAAGATAGCAGCAATGGCACAAGAGACTTTCCAAAGCGAACCAAAAGATGATAATTGGTTATGGCACTTTAGATTTGGACATCTCAACTTTGGAGGTCTTAATTTGTTGAAAAGAAAAGAAATGGTAAGAGGTTTACCATTGATAGAGAAACTGGACAGCCTTTGTGAAGGTTGTATCTTGGGGAAACAACACAGAGAAAGTTTTCCTTCCGGGAAAAGCATAAGGGCAAAGGAACCCTTAGAGATTGTCCACTCAGATGTATGTGGACCGATACAAACTCCATCGCTTGCTAGCAGCCACTATGTGTTAACATTCATAGATGATTTTACAAGAAAAACTTGGGTTTACTTTTTGAAAAACAAAAGTGAAGTGTTTGAAAAATTTCACAATTTCAAAGCACTTGTTGAGAACCAGAGTGGGCTGCATATCAAAGTCCTAAGGACTGACAGAGGAGGTGAGTATATATCTAAATATTTTCTACGTTTTTGTAGAGAAAATGGAATTCATAAGCAGTTTACAACTAGATATACTCCGCAGAAAAATGGAGTAGCCGAAAGGAAGAATAGAACTATAATGGACATGACGAGAAGTATGTTAAAGGCAAAGCATTTTACTAATGATTATTGGGCTAAAGCTGTACATTGTGTAGCGTATATTTTGAATAGGTGCCCTACAAAAGCAGTTATGAACAAAGTGCCGAAAGAGGCATGGAGTGGCACAAAGCAAGGTGTCACACACATGAAGGTTTTTGGATGTGTGGCTTATGCACATATTCCGGATCAGCTAAGAAAAAAGTTGGACAGCAAGGGGGAGAAATGTATTTTCATTGGATATAGTGAGGAATCCAAATTTTATAGGTTGTATAACCCATCCACCAAGAAGTTTATTGTGAGCAGAGATGTTCAGTTTATTGAAGAGGAAGCTTGGGATGGAAGCATAGAGAAAACAGTGAATGTTAAACATTGTTTATCTCATGATGAAAATGATGATGAGTTGGCTGAAATACATCCCCAAACAACAACACCAACACAAGGGCAACAAGAGACACCCTTGAGGAGAAATGAAAGTGCTTCTCCAAGCACACCACAAGGAGGAAATTCAAGTGCTTCTTCAAGCATTTGTACACCTAATGAAAGAGGTAAGAAATTCAGAAGTTTGAAAGATATTTATGAAAAAGATATAACAAATGAATGTATCAATTCTTTGTTTGCTTTATATTGTCATGTTGATGACCCTATTCATTTTGAGGATGCTATTAAAGATAGGAAATGGATAGAAGCTATGGATGAGGAAATTAATGCCATAGAAAGAAACAACACTTTGGATTTGGTTGAACTCCCAAGAGGTAAAGATGTCATTGGAGTTAAATGGGTCTACAAGATCAAGAGTAATGTTGAAGGAAAAATAGAGAGACACAAGGCAAGAATTGTTGTCAAAGGTTATAAGTAGAAGCATGGGATAGATTATGAGGAAACTTTCGCACCGGTTGCTAGAATGGAAACCGTGAGAGCAGTGTTGTCCATAGCAGCACAAAACAAGTGGAAAGTTTACCAAATGGACGTGAAGTCAACATTTCTAAATGGAGTGTTAATGGAAGAGGTTTACATTGAACAACCTCTCGGCTATGAAAAGAAAGGCCAAGAGCACAAAGTGTGTAAGTTGAAGAAAGCTCTTTATGGGCTGAAGCAAGCACCAAGAGCATGGTACAGTAGGATAGATTCCTATCTACTGGAAAATGGATTTGAAAAGTGTGAGGGAGAACCCACCCTCTACATCAAAGAAAATGATGGTAAAATGTTGATTGTAGTTTTATATGTTGATGATGTTATTTTCACACGTAATGATGATTACCTTATTGAAAATTTTAAAACAGTCATAAAAGAAGAATTTGAAATGACTGACATGGGTTTGTTGAAATACTTCTTAGGAATAGAAGTAGAACAAGATGAAAATGGGATTTTTATCTCTCAATCAAAGTATGTTAATGAAGTTTTGGAGAGATTTAACATGCAGGATTGCAAGGCAGCAATTACTCCCATAGTGATGGGATTAAAACTTAGCAAAGAGGACAACAACAAGGATTTTGATCCTAGTTTGTGCAAGAGCATAGTTGGCAGCCTCATGTATTTAGTACACCCAACTAGGCCGGACATAATTTATGCTATTGTAGTTTGATTTCCAGATTCATGGAGAAACCAAAGGATGCACATTGGCAGGCAGCAAAAATAATTCTGAGGTATGTTAAAGTTACAAAAAGGTTTGGTATTTTTTATACTGCTTCAGAATGTTCAGATTTAGTTGGATACACTGACAGTGATTGGGCTAGAAGTGTTGATGATCGGAATAGCACTTCCGGTTATGTTTTTCATATGGGTTCAGGAGCCATTTCATGGGCTTCTAAGAAACAGCCCATTGTGGCGTTATCTACAGCAGAAGCGGAATATGTGGCAGCTACAGTAGCAGCGTGTCAAGCAGTTTGGATGAGAAAAATGTTGAGAATTTTGTGTCAAGAGAAGAAAAAATGGACAGTGATTTACTGTGATAATGGTTCAACAATAGCTTTATCAAAAAATTATGTTTTTCATAAAATGACAAAGCATATAGACACCAAGTTTCATTTCATACGTGAATTGGTTAATAATGGTGAGATTGTTTTGCAGCATTGCAGAACAGAGAATCAATTTGCTGATATCCTCACAAAACCATTAGCTCAGAACAGTTTTAATTATTTTAGGAAATGCCTGGGTATGCAAGAAAACCCAACAGTTGAAATTAAGGGGAAGTGTTGAAATTTAATTTCCAACTACCCAGAGAAATCAGCAGGACAACAAATTAATTGGAAAAGAATGAAGAGATAGTAGAACGACGGAGTTAATGTTGATGGCAAGTTGAAGAGCTGTGAGTTGAATGCAGGAGCGTTGGAAGAGCTGCATCTTATCTGCAGCAAAAACCATACTAAACAGCCACCGAACGTATTTATCACAACACAGTATCAAGGCGGTAGCACAGGGTTGAACAAATTTAAAACAGAGTTGAGGCGACAGCGCTGTGTTGAGGCGGTTCAACGGGAGCGCAGAGACCAGGCGACAGTCAATTCCGCGGGGATCTGGCAAGTCGAGCAAGCGGAGGAGTGGACACCCCCGGAGCAGCTGACATAATCAGCTGGGCCCACACATTATGTGTTCACAAATGATCGCGGGGTTAAATGTTTTAAACCATCGCATATGTTATAAACCAATAGTCAGTTTTAATGTTTAATGTTTTGTTTTATTTAACAGCAATTTCATTTTAGTTTTTTTTAACCATGAGTTAAATTTTTTATGACCGCAGCATATTTGTTTTAATATTGGGTTATATATATATATGCCCAGCGCATTGTAAAAGACAGAAAGAGTTGTAATTATTTTATTACACAAAACAAAATTGTATGCACAGCAGTGCGAAGGAAGAAAAAGAACAATGAGTTTTTTTTTTTATTACACAGGACAACGAATGAAAAACACAGCAGAGTGTTTTAAGAGACAGAGTATGTTTTGTAAATGACAGAGTGTGTTATTTTGGCACTGTGCTTAGAAGCAGTCCAACAGTTGTAATCCCTCTGAGTTGAGGAAGAATTTGTATCAATTTTTTTATGAAATAGAAATTTGTTTTCTGAGTTGAAACTCTGTCACTGTGAATGCAATTTTAGAATTTTCTCTATGTTAAGGAAGGGAGTTTTATTCTCCTTTTATTGTTTTGGAATTTTCAAACATTCCAACTGGTATATAGGAGGTGGTGAAAATTACATTTGTAAAATTTTGTGACTTAGGAAATGACAACAACATTTATTGAAATCTACTGAATTGAAAACAACGTGATGTAAGCATTGGAACCCAGCCTTGATAATGAGGAGCGATTCAATGTCTATATATATAGAATTAATTCCTCGCCAACGATACACAATTTTTTTAAGGGGTTTGAACCTGTGACTTTTTCAAAGAAGTGTTTTAAGAGAACACTCAATCACCAACAAATCACATTCTGATAGGTTATATCAAAACACAGAACACTCAATCACCAACAAATCACATTCTAGAAAATTATAACAAACCACTCTAATAAGTTATAAGACACAGCATTATTTGTCTATATATAGAATTAATTTATAGTTAATATAAAGAGCGCAAACCCACGTTTCCTATAACTACACTAACTTTTTGACATTAATTAAGATATGCCAAAATGGCTCATGATCAACATAATTATAATTGGAAAACTATGCCAAGAGCGAGAAGCTTTCCAGATAATCATTACAAATTTGATGCTATAAAATTATTTGCCCAAAATTAATTATTAAAAATCAGTAAATGTTGGACCAAATCTATGGAAACGCTAAATATCACTCCCAAGTACCAATTGGACCCTTTCAATGGATTTAACCGAATACTAAAGAAGTTTTATTTAAGGATTAAATAAATTAATGGATTGTGGGAATTATTTTACAATTACCGACCTCATTATTTGGGTAACATAAGAAATTACGACTGCCTTGAGCATGGGAATATCAACTATTGATTTAACCGAATACTAAAGAAGTTTTATTTAAGGATTAAATAAATTAATGGATTGTGGGAATTATTTTACAATTACCGACCTCATTATTTGGGTAACATAAGAAATTACGACTGCCTTGAGCATGGGAATATCAACTATTCTTCTCACCATGCCAATGTATATCCTTGTTTTGATAGTTACCAGATTCCTTCGTTGTTGGTTTGGGCTAATGCAAATTGGTAATTGGCATTACATGAGCTCACATGAATAATTGAGATAGACAGAAAACGGTACATGGCCGTTACAGTAATATCCAATCAATTATATTTGAAAATATATTCTCAACTCCTCTCAATTTTCAATCAAAAATTATTTTTAAATGAACTTACTGGAATATCAGCTAAATTTAAGACCCATGTAAACTTCAAGTCTATATTTCCGCCATGCAAATATATTATAATATTTTAAGTACAGTATTTTTCCTTTCTTCAGACATGTTCTAAACAGGTGAACAATATTTTCACCATACATTTGCCTATTCATTGGATATAGGCCATGTAATTTTCTAGGATATCAAATAGTGCACAATCTTTTTTATATATATTCAAATGAAATATACATGTTTTATGACAACTCTGAGGACATGGGCATAGTAATTTAATGATTAATCTCATTGAAAATAATAATAATAATAAATAAAACATACCAATAAGTTTGACTAATAAAACCAGTTCCATCTCATATCAATAATAAGTTGCCATTTTTCATGGTATAATACCAAAAACATAATCTTGACTTCGGATGAGTGGTTGGATGTGAAACATTCTTAATGCTCTAACACTAATCAAGCCATTCTTATGAGAATGAATGACTGAGTTATAAGTGCCACAACATAGATTGACATATGGAATTTATGTTTTATGTGTTAATATCTTGGTTAATAAATTTATGTTTACATCACTTGTATAGAATTTTTATATATTGGTATGTATTAAAAAGAAGTCAATAATTACATGTTTCTATGAAAAGTTATGCCTCTATGAAAAGGTATGAGTATATTTTAAAACATTGATAAATTAATTTGCTTTGAAAATAGCTTGAATTAAATTATGGTTTTCATAAATATAATTATTGATATAAATAATATATTATAATTTGGATGTAATATTTTTAATGGGTTGTTATGATAATTTGGAAATCTATTTAATTATTGATATATGAGTGAGTGGAGTGGAGTGGTCACCGGTCATAAGTTGTGACCACTTAATAGTATCTTTGTGTTTTCTTTGAGAGAGGTTGGGATCTTTCTTTTGGGATGAAATTGAGTGATATGAGGGGATGTCACTATCTCTTTATTTATAGGTGAGGTGTGGTAGGGTTATAAGCAATTTGATTCCTCTCAATAGTTTCTATGTAGCTAAAACAAAGACAAAAAATTTCCACTTTTGCAAATAGGGGACAACTTCCTTGGATTGGGAAGTATTTTTTTCGTTTGATTGGAATAATTTCCTTATTTAGAGTCTTCTTGCTTATTGCTCAATTCAATGCTCGATATATTATCAATTGTATGTTTAGAATTTTCATTGGTAGGTTGTGTCACGTCATCTCTAACTAGTTGAGACACTAACATCATCGATTATTAATTGGTGTAGCAGGAATATTATCTATACTCAAATAATGCAGTGATGTTTCAAAGAGTTTCTTGGTTCGTTGAACTCCTAGGAACTATTTATTGAACACTACATCTTGACGCACAATCACTTGCTTTGAACTTTATTTATTCATTTACAAGTTCTAATAAATATGTTTTAAGTTTTAGCACTTTTGAACTCAAAATCCTTCATCTTTTTGCTAGCACATGAGCTTAATTTCACCATTTGAATGTATTCTTCTTATTTGTCCACCTCTTTCGATGTTTTTTCTGCCTATGGCATAAATTGAATGCTAGAAATATAATTTTAGGGAACATATGGACAAGGGTCCAAATTGACACTTATTGAAGTATTGGGGAAATTATTGTAGAAATATTAGAAGGGATAACTTAGAATTTAAGACTTTTCAAAATATCGAAGGTATCAACAACTATAAATAAATAAAAATAAAAATTCTCTCCAAGACTCATTGAAATAATTTATATGATCTTTGCTTCTATGACAATATTATTGCAACATCTATGACAATGAACTTTGCCATATGCAATGATGATCATACAAATCACTTTGTGTTCCAAATTGTCCCTGACATTGTCACTAATAGGGTCATGTAGACGCAGTTTGAAATGAAAGACTATAATTGGAAGCTACAAGAGTACAATGTGTGGATGACTTTACTTGGTTGAATGCATCATACATTAATTGCGACATGTGATGAATATTGATTGTGATTGTCCTGCTCGTTTTGTTCTTGATTAATACATAAATAAATTTGGGCCGCAACATTCACCAGATATAGTCCTTTAGTCTCTAATGGAATTTGTGGTATAGATACCTTGGGAAATTCTAACATTCCCTATAGAAAGTAAATTAATATGGATAATCACTTACTAAAGAGTCATGATTGCTTGGAATAACCTATATTCAGGCTCCAACTCAAATTAAAATGGTAGATAACTATGAGGTCAACCAATGTGAGCTTAGATTGGATGGATTGCATACCTACTATTAATTTGTCCTTGAGCAATGGCCAACGAGAATGAGGAAAAGGGGGAGGAGAATTCTGATGGAATAAAAAAAAAAAAAAAAAAAAAGAAGAAGGGAAAAATCCATAATCCAAATGATGAATTCGTTTTTGTTGATTGATTTTAATTAATGATTTTTTTTTAATTTAAAAATTAGGGATACATGTTACCAGAAGATAAGCAAGAGCTTCGGGGAGGACTCCTAGGAGATGCGTCACCATTTTTCCTTTATGTTCTAAGGACTTCGAGACGAAGTCCATTGTTAAGAGGGTGTGTATGTAGTTCCCACTCTAGTTGTCTAGCCTTCATATTACATTATCCTAGATGCTTTAGTCTTTGATGACCTCAAGTTGAGAATACATACACGTGAGTCTATTATTAGTTGATGCGGTGATTATGTATGTTCTCTATTGATATTATGATTATGATTGAAAACATTAATGGATATGATATTCTATATTTATGATATGAAGATGATAAATTTGATGGATATATATGTGTTTTCTATTGAGGTTATGATGATGATAGCTTTGATGGATATGTATGTTTCCCGTTGATGTTATGATATAACCATGATGGATGTGTCTCCTATGTTAGCTACTTACATTAGTTCCGATTCACAATGAAAAACGATGTGAATGACTAGGTCATGTTGATGATGCTATTATGATAATGAATAACACTGAGAAACTTTGTTATTGATGATTATTGAGTATGACAGGAAACCACCAGAGGCACTCGCATATGATGAGTTGACAATATACGGTTTGATAGAAATTAATATTTTGTCTTTGAAATTCTAAGTACAATTTGAAACTTACTATATATATATATATATATATATATATATATATATATATATATACTCTGATGATATGTCAGTGGTTGCAGGAAAAAACTTAGTTGCTTCGCCGAATGACTCACATATGGGTGATGGGGTTGTACAATTAGATGTAATGACATGGGAGGGGTGGGACAGTGTCCTTGATCTCACTTGCTAACACTTCCGCTGTGACTTAGGCTGGAAAGGTCGAAACACCTTCGTCTTGAAGATCATGATGTTGTGGGGGCAGGTCCCAAATTGGATTTCTCATGAGGAATTCTCTGGGGGACGTGCATCAAGGCAGATTCCTTGATCCCTAGCACCATTAGTCTCACTATATCATGTGACATACGAGATTATAGTGGTCTCTGTCATTGCACATATAATTTCCCTTCATAGCCACTGGATGCTTGAAGGGCAAGTGGCGTGGCACCCTTGGAACTTCAAGATAAGTTCTTGAAGGGCATGACCGACTTGGCACCCTTGGAATCACAAATGAACTGGTAGGCATGGCACCCTTGGAGCTTCGAAGGGAAGTTCTTGAAGGGCATGACCCATTTGACACCCTCGAAATTAGTTAAAAGAAACTAATAAATATAATCAAGATATGAAATCCTACTAATTCATATCAAGTGGTAAATGATGTTAGAACGAAGGAAATTAAATCCATAATAAAACTTAGGGTAAGGGAAGAATAGGAAGAAATCAAATATTTTACCTTGATAACTCTACCCCTTTCCATTTTGAAAAATATTAAGTGGATAATGTATATAAGTAACTTAATTAGGAAAAAGGGGGAAAGAGGAACATAGAGTTGAGTATAAAGATTAATCATAAAATAGTTAAAAACTTCATTAAGAGAAGAGGGTGGTGAATTAAAATAAGATTAATAAATTAAAATTAGAGAAATTTAGAGAACCTCCATGTGGCAAGAGCCAACATAAGAATATCCATATAAGAGGAAAATTGAGTTAAATTAGGAGGTAATTAGGGGACCAAATCTGAGACTCACCAATTAACTTCAGTAATAAACACAAATTAAGGAGTAGGAAAAGGGGGGATCAAGAGACAACTAGGACTCAGAAGAAATAGGAAACCTTGTTGGGGTGAGGAATATACATTTTAAATTATTATTTAAGTACATGATTTTAGAGAGTCTAGGTGAGAGGGTGAAACATGGGTGGGTGAATAATCAAATTTTGGATTAATAAAAATAATTAATTATGCATGAAATTCCAAATGTCACCTATGATGCCTCCTATAAAAGAAGGGGAAATGCATGGGGAAAGGACTTTTGGCTTACCCTATTGTTGGAAGGAGAATATTATGTTGTTGTGAGTGGTTACAAGCTATAGTTGAATTTGGCGAGGTAAAGGACTTTAGAGAGGGGACTCTTGAGCCAAGGAGTGCTCACCTCTATCAGCTAGCACCTTTCCTTCATTGTACAACCCCATTGCAGCTTAGGGGTCCGCGGGGAAGGAGAGTACCCAAGGAGTAGGCTGGGAGGTCAACCAGTGGGTCACTACATTCGGATTAAGCGCGTCAACATTCACACTTGGAAGTAGACGAAAACAAGGAAGTGCTTGTAGCTGCAAGTCAAGATTAAATATCATCTCCTGGTGAACAGTACCTATGTTATTTATAATGTTTTTTCATGATTTCATTGTGCCTATAATTAACATGTAAAATATATATATATATATATATATATATATATATATATATATATATATATGTCTAATGAAGTTAAATTTATGGATGTTTGATATAAGTGGTTAATATTTATGAGTTTCCAATGTTGTATGCTTATGGTTGTATTCCTAGTTTACTGTATTATTCAAAAAAAAAAAGGTCAAGCATAGGGTTGTTCCCTACACTTTACACTTGGGGTTGTATGGAATAATGAGATTCCTCTTAATACCTCCTTCTTTACAATATGAAATTAATTCTTTTGAAGTGTATTCCCATCCATTGTCAGATCTCAATGTCTTTATATTTCTTTCGGTTAAGGTCTCCACTTCGAATCTAAATTCCTTGAACTTTTCAAATACTTTGTCCTTTGTCTTGAGAAGATAGAGCCATGTATTTCTAGAATGATCATAAATGAAGGTCACATAATAAATATGGCCTCCAAGAGATTTTTATACAATGGCCCACACACATCATAATGAATGATGTCTAATATTTCCTTAGAACTTGTATCACTACTTGTAAAAGGTTTCCTTGTATTCTTTCCAAAAGAACATCCCTTACATACTCCTTCATGATCTTCCTTGATGTTTGGGATGCCATTTACCATTTGATTAAGTGAGGTTATTATCTTGTAGTGAATATTTCCATATCTTCTAGGCCATAGTTCGATAGGATATATCTCCATGTGAACTAGGGCTTGAGGAGATGGTGTTCACACTGTATATAACCTTCCTTCATGAACTCCAGTAATTTTTTCCTTTTTAATATTGGAATCATTTCCCCAAACCAAAACTTTACCATCTACAAAGGCAACCCTATCTCCTTTATATTATAAACAAGAAATGGAAAGTAAATTCTTTTTCAAACCCAAGACATAGAGTATGTTGTTGAGGTGTAGCTTTGCTCCACTTTCCAGCTTTAGTGATGTAGATCCAAGGCCCTTGAATGCATAACTATTGTTGTCTCCTAGCTCCACTGCATGAGATGATGGTTCCTTTGATAGAGTATGAAGTTGTACACTTTCTCTCGTCATATGTCTTGATTCTCCACTATCAATGATCCATGTGTTGTCATCATCAAGAGTACATGTAAGTGAAAACAAGAATCCTTCACCCTTGACTTTCCTAGATAGATTGTATATGATCCTTCTAATCTAGCTTCCTGCAATTCTCATGATATTGAATCCCATATTCAAGTAACTTTACATAGAGGGAGTAACCTTTTCTTCCAAGCCAATAAAGTGATCTTCAACCTTCTTCGACCTTAGCTTTGATACCATGCTGAGAAATCAATGCTTATAGGAATTAGGGTTTGATTCAACTTTCCTGATAATTACTTGTGAATTATGTTGGCTTGTTTTACTTCTTTATTAGTTTATATTTCATCAATAAATTACCAAATTATATGTATATGAAGATCACAAGAACAAGAGACACAAGATGTAGCTGCTCATCTAGGGAAAAACCTCAACAAGGGGAAAACCCTGTCAAAATTTTCCTTCGGTAGATTCAAGTCGAGATGAGATACTTCAAAACTTATTAGACCTAGATAAAGACCTCCTCCAACCACTAATTCAGCCCTTCCATTCAATAGATGATCCCTGTCAAAGTATCCAAGTAACAACTCCCGAACAACAACTTTAGTCCAGAATTTCAGCCCTAAAGCAACAGAACTCCGACCCCCGACAAAAAAATTTCGGACCTGCAATAGACACATAAATTTGGCCCCAGGAAATGCCAAAAAATTCACATGTGTGAGATATAGATAGCCCAGAAACTCGAATTAGGTCTTCCCAACAAATTTCATCATTCTCCAGGTACTTCGCTCTCTTTTTTTCCACCCTTCCTTGAAGATAAAACTTGTTGAGTGAATGCTCCAAATAGGTCGAATTACCTCTCTTTATATAGCCTTCATGTTGGGTATAATTTCCCTAATGTAGGTTGACTTCATGGGGACATGGCCGAATTAGTGTGGAGGTGACAAATAACCTTTTTGACTCAAAAATAATTATTTTTGCATGATACAAAATCACAAGAAGGGTCTAATAAAAATGACAATGGATCTAATGAATCAAGACAAACCTAGAATCCTTCAGTGTAGGCTTTGACCTAGAAAACATTGACCCAAGCATGAAACCCATGCTTTGATAAGTCATTTTATTTTATAATAAATTTTATTTTGACAAGTACAATTATGAAGACCGATATTAGTCATTCTTCAACATGTATATGATATTTTGAAATCAATATGCTAAATTTTCTTTAGTTCTACATAAAAAGTGTGATATATAACCTATTTGAAACTTTTCATACGCTCTTAGACAAATCAAAAGAAACCAAGGAAAGACTAGAAAAACAAAAGAAACACAAAATTGGATAGGGTGGGTACATGAAACTAAAAGCAAGAATTGTAAGTAACAAATAATAAAACCATATCATTCCGATCATCATTCAAATTATATTTAATTGCATTCAATAATTCAAATTTATGATCTTATGCAATGCAAGAGGATCATTTCAAAACTATGGAAATTGAAGACCGCCTATAGTTCGATTTTAAGTTAGGCTTTCAACCTGTGGGATAATGTTGACAAAGAATGGGGCAAACAAATCTTCCTCTTTGAACAACATGGTAAATAAAATCAATGTAATTTAATCATTGATTACTTGTAAAATCTATTCACGATTTGATCTCTCTCATAAATGAATGTGTCTATTTATTTTAAGCAAGAGAGAAACAACAATAATAAGGCCAACAATGCACAACAACCCCATGATGGTGGATTGTATCCCGATGATAGTGGTGTGCAACCCAAGCATCATGATAGTATGGTTATAAAATCAAAAGTATGGATCACAATTATTAATATTTACTTATATATGGTGTACTTATAAATTTTCTTGTTTCAATGGTAAAGCATTTAGATGAGGATGGTTTTCGAGAGTAGGAACACAAGACACCTCCACTAATGGTCTCGACTAGTCAACTTGGAAAGGAATATTGTAATTATATTTGTATTAATGAGATAAAACTATGAATAATATCTAACTGTATCAGTTTAAACCTTTGTGTTATTGAAGTTGATTCCCCTTTGCATCAACCTAGTCCACTGCACCGTGAAGAGTACACAACTAGATGTAGAACACACCAAAGCATGCATATTCAATCAACACTAAGAGAGGGCCCAACAACTAATGAGGGGTGAACAAATGAATCGACCAATCATTAAATTTATACTAAGAAACCAAAAAGGTAGTGATTGTATATAACATGAGACACATGTATAATGGAAACATATATTGATGATAAATTTATTTATATGAACTATTTATTTCTACATATTTTTTGTTTTTATACCTACTTATGCATGAACCTTACATGTTTCATATGTACAAAACCACATATATGCATACATATTCTTCCTTTTCCTTACCTTTATTTATTTATTTCACCACTTTCTATTCTATGCATGAATCATATTATGCCACTTTCAATTATTTTCTAATTGACAGATTAAGCATGGGCAATTAAGAGTGATGCATGATAGGGAGGGGCCAAACGAGCTTCCACTTTCATTTGGTTGGCCCTATTTACTAGAGAATAAACTATTCTCCAATCCAGGATAATTTATTCATGTATTATAGCTTACTCTTTCTAGTGTCTCATACATGTTGATATGTATGCTTATTTATTTAATTATTATTAAGTCATGCAAACTTTTATTCTATGTTGATTTCTATAGGTTTTCACAATGGAAATGAAACTGATGACTAGCCTATCTGTGATACAGTTCTACAAATTCATATGTCATCAAGATCATATATGTATATTGGTGGTACCCATTTTTCCATTTTAGTTAGCATGAGTGCATAATTGCTGAAGATTCATGTTCATACTACAAATGCCATTTCTTGCTAGTTCTATTTGATGAGAAAATATGTATCTTCAATATTAGAAAAACAACATTGTTTTAAAATCAATTGAATATGGTCATGTTCCTTGAAAATGCCTTCCATTCCAAAGTTTTTTCATCATAATACTACCTAGAGATCTAATGTATTCACCATTAAACATGAAACTTGGATTTGGGGGCATCAAACATCCAACAATTGATCTACTAGTGATCCAATTAAAAATGTTGGAAATTAAATGTTTCTTGGTACTTGGTAAAAGAGACGAATTATATCTCATCACTTATATGTAATATCGGGATACTTGGATGTAGAAAGTTAGACAATTCATGCAATGAATATTGATACAACCAAGAGGGAACTAATTGCTAAATTCTTTTCCTACCTGGAATGAGATCTTGGACATGTTGTTGATATCTAGAATATATAATTAGTTACCAAAATAATTGTTGTAGTTGAATGTCCTTGTAAAAATATTTCTAATGCCATACATTTTGGTTATCTACTACATCCTTCTGTTTCACAATAGATACATGCTAAATTGAGTTATAGATAGTAGGAGGTTCATTGTTTCTATCCCTTCAAAAATTCTTATGCTTTCATTAAGGATTTGACCTATATTATGTTGTAACCCATTACTACAACCAAATATTTATGAACTAAGATCATGTGCCTTAGATATGGAAACAACACCAACATGTGTTGATTGATTTGACTTATATAAAATGATAGGAGACCCATCATTCAACAATCCATAAACCAAATTTGGTGTTTGGATCCATGAATAGCTTTCGTTAACATGATGATTTGAATATGCCTCAGACATGTTTGCACTTGTAGTCATGTTACAAAAAGTTCTTTCACTTCTAGAGATAAGGTCCTGTTGACGGGCCTAAAAATTGTTGAATTTCCGATAGTTCTCTAATCTGATAATTATTTCTTATTATTTTTCTTATATTTATATATTATCATATTTATTACTCATCATAAAGAAATTATATATAGAAATTCAACAATATAAAAAAAATCTAGAGGATAATAAAAAGACAGCCACACAATAACACAAGAGTTTCCCCTGGGAAAACCCACATGGGGGAAAAACCAACAACCTTTCATTATAGAATAAAGTCAACAGGAGAGACATAAAAGTCAAAATGATGGAAAAAATAACCAATAAAATGAAAATTCCAACATGTAATATTCCCAATTAGTCATGAGCTAATTGGAATATTCATTTTTTTATTATTACTTTGTTTAAAGAATAAAAGAGCAAAGGAGGTCCATAAAACTCCTTAATAATGAATAAACCAATGCCAAATATGAAAAGGCTAAATCTTGGCTGTTAAATCAAGCACCCTTAGGTGTGAAAGGGGCTGGGACATTTTGACTAGGTCAACCTTGACCAAATCTACAGCGCTATCATGGAGGAGTGGCCATCAATGAGGGACAACGCAGTTTTAGATGGAGGTGCCTTGTGTCAAAGAAGCAATCTCATTGGAAGTGGTTTAGGGTTTGAAAGCTCTTGTCTTATAAAAGGAAGGGGATGGAAACATTAGAAGGTTTTTGATGTTTATCATATTTTCTGAATATATGGTATGTTTAGACATATATCTTTCTCTTGTTGTTTAGCTGAGATTGAATGATGTTTAGCATTGGGTGTTCCTGATCAGGAATCCCACCTCTTCCCATTGACTAGCTCTTGGGAGAGTTTGTATTGCATTGTCCACTATCTGGCTTAGGGCCAAGCTTCTTCTTTCAACTACAGTGCAGATCCTATTGAGGGTTTGGTTTTTTTTGCAAGCTACAGCAAGTGGAGACTAGATCTTTCAAATCTAGTCCATTTCAGTGCTTCTTTTCAGTGGAGGAGGTTTCTACTTCATTGGAAGGTCATTATTGAAGGTATTGAGCATCATTTTCAGATCTTGGCATCAAACCAACCATTTTTTGATCCCTATAGCGTAGTATAGATCCAGATCTATGTTATTTTTGTGGGTGTAGTTGCAGGGTGGTTCAACACACCATTTGGAGAATTGATTTTCTAGGTGTTGTGGATCTTCCCTTCACTTTGGAGGTTTATTATGTTAGGTCCCTATAATTTGTTAGATTGGTGATAATAAATGAACAGGGGTAGCATCAGACTAGTCTTTGGAGTCCTAGGACCTAGCCTTCCTGGACTCAGAGAGGGCTCTCTCTATTTTGTGCAAAGGATGTGAACTTGTTTGCTTTTAGGGTTTGATTTTAGGCTATTTGTTAAGTTTAGGGTTTGTTTGTTTGTTTTGGTTGGGTAGATGATCAAGTAGAATAGATGGAGTGAGGAAATATTCGAGTCATTGGGCTATGGAGTCTATAAAATGTCATGGATAGCTCAATAACAAATCAGGGTGCATCATAGGGAAAATCTAACATGGTCAAATGGATCTTCAAGATTTCTGTGAGATGAAATGAACATCAAGTTTGTGAACATGGTAGGTGTAAAAGGGCAGTTAAGAATCCTTGAAAAAATACCTTTAAACAAGAATGGTCTTAAATACTATTCAACATAAAGAATTAATCATAAGACAGGGCAAACCAATAACTCTTTGATTAAACTCAAGCAAGTAAGAATTTGAAACAAACAATCCAGTGAACTACAGAAGGCAAGAAACTTGTATAACTTCTAGTGATTTCACCTTCAAGGTTTAGAAAACATTTAAGATAACATATAACATAGATCAAAGAAGAGGGAACTCCTACACATCATTGATCAAGCTTTAAAGACCTTTAAGGCAACCTTTCAAGAGTGGAAATAGGGAATGATCAAAACATAACCTCTTTGGCAAAACTTAGTCAGTGATACTTCAAAGAAAGATTTCAAGAACAATATTCAAGTAAAATCAAACAAGCAGGGATAACCATGAAACATATTTGACATCTACTGTATTAAATCATTCATGAAATAAAAAGGCATAAGTGGGTCTAGAGAGCAACTAAGAATTCTCTAAACTGACCTAGCAGAGGAAAACATAAAGGCAGTGAGGATAAACAGAGCTAAGGTACCTCTGAACAATATTTCTTAGTCTAAAACTTTTGTCCTACTGCAACATAGAAGGATGTAACAAAATGATACATAAGAAAACAAGAACTAAATAGAGACGCATCACCATTAACCATGCTCAGGGATCCTGCAAGCAAGCCTTCTCCATCATTAATCAAAACAAGCCATTCACAGATTCCACAACACCAATTTCTTCTTCAATCTCCAAAAAAAACCATGTATTGCTCTCAAGAGTCATCAAATGCCAACTATTTACAATAAGGCCCTCATGCTCTATTTATCTAGCAAAGGAGGGAAAAAACCCTAACTAGGGTTTGAAAATGTCAAAAACACCCATAAATGTCATTTATGTCTAAGAGACCATGCTAGGCCCAAGACACAAAATATCTCATGAAATAAATGAAAGAATAACTCCTAGCACCTAAATTTGGAGTGATTTGCCCCCAAAAAAACTAAAATATCTTTTTTCCATAAATGAGTGTCTTTTGTTGACTTTTGGCACATGAGGGCACATAGTGAGGTCTAAAGGCGTAGCGCATGCACAGGAAAATGGGATCCACTTGCAGCCAAGTTTTGATCCCCTTCCTGATGTCAGAATTAGCTCCAAGAGGGCCCGTTGGAAACTCTGTTGAGTCTAATTTCCAAAAATTCCCTTGGTTTTCTGATTGGGCTCCATTTACCTATCCAAAAAGTGAATTTCCCAAGTCTGATCTAGGAGCAGCGCCAGTCCTGAAAATGAGGCATAAAGGTGAAAAATGAGGTGTTTTTTAGCCTTTTGAGGGACTAAAAATGCTGCAAATGCTCTGAAACTTGGTGAGCATGCTGTAATTGAGCTGAGGATTCCAAAAATGCAAATTTTTCCTCTTGAGGATGCCTGAGATGAAAGCGTAGCGCTAGGGGTGTTGCGCCTTCAGGCCTTAAAATTAGTAAAAAACCAAAAATTCTCAAAAAGTTCCCAAAATTAGTGGATATCTTCCTTATGGGGTTTGGGAGGCCTGTAGAGAATCTTCAACCAAGATTCCAAGGTTTTATTGGTCTTTTTCCTCCTTGAGTGATTTTATTTCGGCAAGGGCTCCTTTGAGCTTAGCCCTTGCAATTTGATTTTGCAATGCATAGTGCTTGGTCATCTTCTTTTGGAGGTCAAGGTTCCTCTTTGTCTTCTTCAGCTGCTTGTTTTCATTCTTATAATACTCAATGTTATACATTTCCATGCCAAGGCATCTTTCTAGATCCCTAATTTCTGCATCTTTGCTTTGGAGTAGTATGCTAGTGGCCCTCTCCTTATCTTCATTTTCATTGTCAAGGTCAATGATGTCAAATTCTTGTTCAAGCTCCTGCTTACCTTTCTTACATTTCTTCACCCTTTGTTTTCCTATATCTAGCTCCTTAATAGAAGTGTAAGGCATGGCCCCTTTCCTTTTAGAGGTAGCAAACACATGCCTTTCTCCTCTTTGATATGTCAATGGAAGAGGTTTGCTTGTGATCATCTTGGTGTCTTCCTCATGGCTGCCATCATTTGTCCCCATGTCTTCCTCTTCATTACCTTGACTATTGCTTACCTCATTACCTTCAACATCAGCCTCACTGTTGGTGTCTTCACTAATTTCTGCACTATCCTTTGTACTGACTTCATCTTGTTCATCATTACTGCCAAGAGTCTCATGGATGTGCTCTTTACTTCTTTCATCAAAGTCTTCATTTTCTTCACTGTTTTCATGAATATCATGACTGTCATGACTGTCTTCATTGATATTTTGATCCTTGGTGTCATTGCTATCATTTTCCTTGTTTTCCTTTTCCTCACTAATGCTTACTTCATTTGTGTCTATGCTGTCTTCATTGTTATCATCTTCATTTTCCTCCATG
Source organism: Pinus albicaulis (assembly GCA_034641835.2). Classification (NCBI taxonomy): domain Eukaryota; kingdom Viridiplantae; phylum Streptophyta; class Pinopsida; order Pinales; family Pinaceae; genus Pinus; species Pinus albicaulis. The sequence continues at coordinate 1,139,877,636 of CM076581.1, forward strand.
TTTTCTGTTTCATTGCTTACCTCTACCTCTTCGTCTTCAACATCAGCATTTCCATTATCATCATTATTATCTAACTCCATGTTTTCTGCTTCATTGCTTACCTTTGCCTCTTCATCACTAAAAGCCTCACTGTTTTCACTGTTTTCATGGCTCCTAGTCTCATTTCCACCCTCATCACCATCATTTGTTTCTTTGTCACTTGCTTGTTCACTGCCAGTTCCTTATTTTGTGCCCATACTATCTTTTTCCTCTTCATGTTAAACACCATCATTGCTTGAGTTATTATTTCCCTCTCCTTCATTCTCATTTGATGGTTCATCTTCATTTCCCTCATTGTCTGATGCATCAGGAGATGGTGAGGAAGGTTTTGGGGTTCACATGTTTTGGCCAAGTTGGTAAGACCAAAAGATGAGACAACATCAAAACCACTTTTAGACCTTAGGATCTAGCCCTCCTAGCTCCAGAGAGGGATCTCTCTATGTTTGCCAAAGGTATGTCTTTAAGGCTCAAGGTTTAGATTTTAGGCTAGTTATGGGCTCAAGGTTGTTTGTTTAATTGTTTATGTTTGGTTGCTGGGAATCAGGAAAGAAGGGTCCAATACAAGACAAGGATGAGTAAAGAGGAATTTAGGAAAAGGTAGATAACTCAGGGAACATCAAGGCCATTGGGCAATGGAGTCAAGAAAGGATTTACTTGTGTTCAATGTGCAAGATTTCAGTTGGGCTAGTCATCTAGAGCATTTGGATCTTAAAGATGATAGTTGGAATGGGACATTAAGGACTGAAAAGGACAAGAGGAGAAACATCCAATTCCATCTATAGATCAGGTCAGAGGTCATTTAACTCCAGACCTGCTTGGACAAAATCAGAGGCAATACAAGGAATCTTAGAAAGGCTTAATTGAGATGGAAATATCCTAGTGAGGCAGAGACAGGGTTCTAGACCTCCCAGTGTTCTCAACTCATCCAACTAGATCCTAACAAGAACATCTAAACATAGATTTCATTAATTCATACATCAGAGATCAGGAAATAACATCCACTACACGGGTTAAATCAATTGAAATCAATATTCAGATACACATATAAGCAGAAAACATAAAAGGCTGGGAGAGTAGCAACATAAGGTACCTATCAAGGGTAAATCTTATGCCAAACTTCTGATGCGAGCCAGTAGAAATGGAATGAAATGAAATCAAATACAGAGATAGGAAAACATCACCAGCTACTTTAGATCAGGATCCAAAGAAATTTGCTTGTCATATTAAAAACAACACCAATCAGGTACAACATTGCCCACAGCTTGAACATTCAGTCTGAATACATCAAACCTCGGCCTATCTTACAATATTACACAGAGAACTTGTCTCAAGAGGAAAATTCTTGCATTTCTCTGATATCTCATCAACAACCATTACAATAATTTCCTTCTGCATTTTATAGCAGCAGATGAACAGAAGATCGGTTACGGAGGTAGGTGGACACTGAATGCAACATTAAACACAGAAAGGAAAGAGGGCCGAAACCCATCCTGTTTAAATCTCTGCATTAATCTCTGGTATGGCTTAGAGGTTCTGACTACAGTACTGAGCGGTACTATTGGTGAAAAAACAAAAATAACATAAGAAACAGTGAGGTCTGCCCTACTCGGGTCACCAATGCTTCTGATCAGGTAGGACTATTGTCGGGTAAGAAAATTCAGGAACACGATGTATAATAAAAACTGCATGGGAACTTTGTCCTCTGGTGAAGAAAAACATTATGCTACTGTAGAAACCCTGGTGGTACGGTTTCCCGTGCATTACACTTATGGTTGACCTTAGGGGTTTTGAATCTGGTACTTTGCCTCTGAAACAGCTGCATTATGGATCCAAATCCTCAGTCCTGAGTACTGAAAACTATAATCATAAGCTGGTCTTTCTATTGCTCCATAAATGTTTCGATTCTGCAAGATCTGGGCTTTAATGGCGCCGGATACGGTTGCGGATCTTCAAAACCTGTCCTTTGATGAAATTTATACCTCCGCCACCTTTCTTGACATTTCATTGGCGTACCAGCTCCCATATCATCTCTCTGTCTGCGCAACACGCCATTGAAGAAGTATGTATGCATCATGACAGTTTTCCGCCTCTGATAATCCTGCAAAAACATGAAACCTGCGAAGAAAATCATGGATGGGGGCAATGGATGCAGTGTGGATGGAGGAAATTTTCGTGCAATTGATGACATGGCGGAAAAATGCAGAGGAACAATGGAAATTCGCTTTGGTGGAGGTGGCGGTCTGCAGAGCAGAAAAACGAATGAAAGACATGAAAAAACACGAAAATGAACCAATTATACATAATGGAAAAGGAGAATGTATGGAGGGTGCACGTGGAGATGACGTGGCGGGACCGGGAGACAGTGGAATAGTCAACAGCGGGCGGACGAATCTGGACCGTCGATCGTGGTGGAGATCAACGGCGGAGGACGACGGACAGCGGGCCATGGCATGAGCTATCGCGCGTGCAACTTCATTAAACATCGTGCACTTTCGACGAGCGAGAGCCGTCAGATGGACCACTCCAGATCGGATGGTCTACGGAAATTTCGCTAGGCATCCGTGTCCGAACAATAATGCGCGATGGATGGAGTTAACGAGCGGGAATGACGGTTTTGGAATCGTACAGGAGGACAGGTGTCGAGCGCTATATGGAATCGCTGGCCGATGGAGAAAAACCGCCAGCCCGCGGATGGTGGTGCGATGAAAATCACATGGTTTCTGATCAGTGAAAGCAGGCGAGGACCACCGCGGCAGGCAGATTTCGCACCGTCAGATCTGTACAGATCGACAGTTGAGATCACACCCGATATTGATTAACTGTGGATCGTTGGATCTGGTGGGCAAACGAACAGTGGAGATGAAGTGCGGGGGGCCAAAGGTGTACGGTCATGAGATCTTGGAGCGACCCCCCGCAGTGAATAACAACCATTGATTTGAGTCTTCCCACATCCCGAGGGGTCAACTGCGGGGGCACCATGGTTTGACCCTACGAACAGAGAAAAGCCTCCGTAGGGGAAAAGCTTTGGTCACGGCGTGGAGTTAGATGGAGAGAAAAAGACGCGGGCTATCAGAAGGGGGCTTAGGCCTGTTATAAGGTCGGAAGTGGGGTTTTAACCCATTTTCAATGGAATTAAAGGCTAGGAAGGGTAACAATAGAGGCAGGAAAGGGATTTAAACATATCAAATTGCATTTGGGAGGTTTAAAAGGGATTTTTGAGGGGATTTAGGCATAAATAAAGGGAGATCTTGGGGGGGAAGAAAGGGGATTTTGACCAAGGGGGGAAAAGGGTAAAAATGTGGTGTTTTGCGGGGATATGAGGGGCAATGTAGGCCTTTTAGGAGCAGCATTTTATAATCAGTGAGGCTTTAGATAGGAGATCAGCAGAGGGAATTTTATAGAAAAGCAAAGGCCTGCAGAAGACTTCAAGGATGATGTGTCTTTAGGGGAGATGCATTCCTTGAAGGTCTCCAAAATGACATAGCCCCCAGCTTGCTTGTCAAGAATTTCATAGGGGGGCTAACAGTGGCTCCACATGGTGATGGCTTCTTCTTGAAGGAGGCAAGAAACCAGAAATGATCTTTGGAGTAGGCCAGTTTCCTGCTGCTCGGCACATCCCTTTCTTTGATCAGCTGCCACAATATGAATATATTACATCAGCAGAAAACATTTTCCCAATCAAAGCTACCTACCCCTACTACAATCCTAGCATTTTTTCTTCTTTAGGGTGCATTTGAGTTGGAAAACCCTTTACATCATTTTATTTTCAAAACAAAAACAACCTATTCTAAATCTACCCTTATTGCTCCATGAGACCAGATTAAACAGTTGGCCTCACATGCTTCTCTACCTAATCTAACATCTGTTGGGATTAAACTGTCCAACATATTTCTTCTCCTACATTCTAAGACAGGAAATTGAAAAACAGCCAAGCCCAGATTAGACTGTCTGACTTGCTGGGAAGAAGACTTGCAGAAACTGAAAACAAAACTGTGAAGGCATGAAATCTGCAGTCTGAAACATCCTTCTTTCTCTGTGACTCAGGTTTTGAGCATATTAGAGTCACTTCTTTTTCTTTGACTCAGCTCTGTTTTTGGGCACATTAGATGATTTTCTTTCTTTGTTGGCCCAGATTTTGAACATGTTAGGACCAGCTGTCTCTCTTCTTCTTTTTTTCTTCTTTTTTGGTGAAACACCTTTCTCTTTTCTGAGATAAAATGCAATGGTATATACAATGAAGAATGAAGCTGGAATTTGAAATTTAGCAGAAGTAATGCTTGAGCATCTTGCCATTGACAGGACCCCCAAACAGCTCCGTACCACCAAGTTCTTGTAGGAAAAATGCATTTGGGCCCACAGTAGCTTGGATAATGTATGGACCCTGCCATAAGCTGTCAAACTTGCCATGTTTACCTCTGTCCTCTCTTCTTGAGTCCCACTTCAGAACCTTGTCACCAATTTTGAAATCAGCAGCTTTGGTTCTTTTGTCAAATAGCTTTTTAATGTTTTCCTGAACTCTGACAGCTCTGTTATATACCTCCTCCCTTATTTGCTGAAGATGGATTGTCTGATTTATCCTCCTTATCATGCTGTCTTCCTCTGATTAGATCTCCTGGACAAGCTTGATCACTGGAACTCCAAGGCTGGTAGGAAATACTGCTTCTGTCCCATAGACTAGTTGGAATGGTGACATGCCAATGGATTTTTTTATAGTGAGCATGTCAGCCCACAAAGCATGTACCAACTTGTTGTGCCAAGATTTTTTGTTCTCCTCTAATAGCTTTTTTATGATTGCTACTAGGCTCTTATTTGATGATTCAGCCAAGCCATTACCTTGAGGTTAATAGGCAGTTGAATGACCAAGCGTGATATGGTACCTGTGACAAAAATCAACCATTTTCTTGGATCCAAAAGCAGCAGCATTTTCGGTGATTATTTTCCTTGGACAACCAAACCAAGAGAGGATATGACCTTCTGGGAACCTAATGATGACAGAGTCTGTGGCACTCCTAGTGGGGATGGCCTCTATCCACTTAGTGAAATAATCAATGGCTGTTAAGATCCATTTGTGTTGTCCTGAAGAGGCTGGATGAATTTCCCCTATAAAGTCTAGACCCCATTGCATGAAAGGACCCTCAACTGTAATGGGTTGCAAAGGGAGGGGAAGAAGTTTTCTTTTTCCTTCAAAGATCTGGCATTTGTGGCAGGTAAGAATCATTTTATGGATATCATTGAAGAGTGTAGGCCAATAGTAACTAGCCCTGAGTATTTTTTTTGCAGTGGCTTTCCAACTCAGGTGGCCTCCACACTCCCCAGCATGGAATTCTTGTTTGATTCTTTCAGCTTCAGTTTCAGGCAAACACTTCAACAATAGGCCATTTGGATTTTTCCAATATAATTTTTCATTCAAAATGCAATAGTTTCTAGGTTTGATTTTTATGAATCTGGCCTTAGTTTTGGACAGTTCTGGAGGAGCATTGAGATTCGTGAGCACGTAAAGGATATCCGAGTACCAAGGAGAGTTCTGAAACTTCTCCTCAACAGTGGGGTCAGGTAATCCTTCCTGCTCATCCTAGGAATTTACCATGTTAATGTCAAGGGACTGCAAGTTTGACTCGGCCATTAATCGTGCCAGGCCTTGATATTTGATAATCTTGGTGGGTTTTATTTCGAGGTCATATTCTAAAATTGTAGCGATCCACTTGCCCCTTTTCCCATCAGGGTCTTGGGACAAGATGTCTTTAACCACTATATTTGGAACATAGGCTATGGTGTGAGAATGCAGAATGTACACCCTAAAGTCTTTCAAGGCCTTGACCAGGGCATAGGCTTGTTTTTCCATGATGTTGTATTTTAGGGGTGCATCTCTTAAGGCTTTGCTGAAAAAAGAAATTGGCTGTTCCATACCTTCCGCATTTTTCTGCAGCAAAACTACAGCTATGGTGTGTTCTGAGACAAATGAAAATACCAGAAAATCCTTCGAGAAATCAGGGCTAATCAGAACAGGAGCTTGTGTGAGTGCGAGTTTCACAGATTCAAAATATTGTTTAGCTCCTACAGTCCATTTCACTCCCACACCCTCCTTCAGCATGTTAGTCATGTTCCTAAGATGTTCAACTAGATTGGGAATAAATCTCCTAAGGAAATTGATCTTCCCAATGAAGGGTTGTAATTCTTTGATGTTTCTCGGGTGTGTGATTCGAAGTATCCCCTCAACCCTTTGTGGGTATATCCTAATTCCTTTCTCGGATATAATGTGGCCAAGAAGTTTGCCTTCTTGCAGCCCAAACACAGTTTTCTTAGGATTTAAGGACAAACCATACCTTCTACATTTTTCAAAGACTTTCCTCAGATGTTTCAGGTGTTCTTCTTCAGTTTTAGAAAAGACAGTCAAGTCATCCAAGTAGATAACTATGAAGTGTCCTATCTCGTCTAAGAAAGCTATATCCATTGCTCTATGGAAGGTGGCTCCAGCATTCATCAGTCCGAAAGGCATTTTCACATACATGAAGGTGCCCCATGGAGTGGTAAACGTTGTTTTGAGTTGATCTTCTGGGAGTACTAGGACTTGATTGTATCCCGAGAAACCATCTAGCAGGGAGATCCTCTTAGAGCTCACTACCTTCTGTAGGATACGTTCCATTCTAGGCAAAGGGTAGTTGTCTTTTAGTGAGGCTCTGTTGAGGTTCCTGAAGTCTATGCATAGTCTGATCTCCCCTGTTTTCTTTCTTACAACCACTAAGTTTGACACCCAATCAGAAAACCTTACAGGGACTATTATGCCTGCATCATACATCTTTTTAATCTCCTTTTCTACTGCAGGAAATTGTTTTGGATTGATCCTACGAAGTTTTTGTCTGAAAGGTTTCTGATTCTCCTTCAATGGTATCTTGTGTTGTATGATGTTCGTGTCGTAAGCCTTTAAGTCTTCGTAGCTCCATGCAAACACATCAATGAATTCCTTAAACAGGTCAATGTATTTCTTCTTCATGTCTGCAGGCAAGGACTTAGCCAGTTTAATCATTTTGGGTTTATCTTCAGTGCCTATGTTACATTATTCCACATCAGAGTCTGCATGTTCGATAGTGGGCTTTTTTGCTACATCATCGAAGTCAAAGAGGTCCTCTAAGGGTGCCAAGCCTCTGGGTATATTATTGTCTTTGGCCTGCAACACCTCCATTTCCTCACTATCTGCGTTTTCATGTTCTTCAGTTAGGTTTCCAGTTTCTTCAGAAAAGGTGTTTATTTGTATGCTACAAGGTGGGGTCTCTTGTTCATCTGGGGAATCCTCACTTGGGTAGCCGTCATCAGATTTTGAGTCTGAATCATAAAATTCAAACTCATTTCTTCCCACCAGAAAATATTCAATCTACTTGTCTCCTTCAAAGACCTGCCAATATTTTTCGTTGTCTGGCACTGCAGGTCTAAATTTGGTCTGAATAATGATCTGTTGGTCAACTGGGGCCTTAGGATATGAACTAGCTAGACAAGCTAATCCATTTGCAATTACATTCTGGCCCCTAGGGACAAACACCAGATCGTACTCGACAAAGATTTTCAATAAATCCACTGCGTCATTCCTGTATGCTCTTAGTCGGGGGTGTTTCGCTGCATATTCATCGTTTACTTGTTTTACAACTAACTCTGAGTCCCCTCTTACAGCTATCTTATGGGATCCTAAATTTTTGAACAGATTTAACCCAAGGATGAGAGCCTCATATTCTGCAATATTATTTGTGCATTTGAAGTGCAGACTTACAGCGTGGGTCTCTGCATAATCACTCTCTGTGTTACGTATCCACACCCCTACCCCAGCATTTTTTCTAGTACAAGACCCATCGAAATTCATTTCCCACAGGGGCTCGTCATTATGTTGCGTTGTAGAGTCTGTACTAGGTTGCAAATTTTTTTGTTGTTCCTTATGGGTGTGAAGATCAAGGATGCGACCAGCTTGCTGTTCACTTTCCGTTTCTGTTTGTGCTTCACTCAGAGTTTCATTTTCAGCATTCTGCCCACGGTTTTCTGCATCATTCTCTTCTAAGTCGAGGGTAGCCATAATGTTAAAGTCTAGGGACTCTGATTCAGTGTTTGTCTCTCTGTTTTCAGATCCTGACCCTTCTAAGGATTCATCATTACAAAAGATGAAGGAATCAAGGTCTGTATGTACAGAGTATAATGGTGAATTTTTAGGTTTCTTGGGGCTACTGACCAGAAATTTCATTTGAGCCTCCCTATATAGTCTTCTAAGTTGGCTAAATATGGGGATAGTAGCATATGAGCCATCCATATGCATGGTGCCCTGAAGTTTTGCTCCCCATGATCTTGATAGGAGCATGCCATACTTGGGTGGCACATCTGCCACCACAACATCCATGACCGTGCATTTAGCTGGGATCTGGGTTAAACTCACACATAGATCTTTGATCAGGCCAAGGCATTTTACTCTGCTAGAGTCAAATGAATATAAATCTTTGTAGGGCCGTGTTATCTCTAGGCCTAGCCTTTCCATCACTACCTTAGGCATTAAGTTGTGTGATGCTCCGGAATCATGCATGGTGTTGTGAAGTATCTTGTCATGAATGTTGAGACTGATATAGAAAGGTGGGACTACCCCTTCCTGAAATTTTCCCTAAATCTTTGGTCCAAACAGGAGGGCTGGCTGATCATCATTCAGGTTTACAGAATCACTGATTTCCCCTAGATTTAAGGCTCTCAAAATTTTTCTTTTATATACATCCTGAGTGGCCAGCTTAGATAGTGGTATAGGGATTTTGATTTTTGCAATCTCACTCTCCAAATTGAAAGTGGATTGACTCTTGGAAGTGTTCAACTCTGTTCTGTTAATCACCACCTTAGTGGCAGAATCAGTGGGCTGATTTTCACTATGTACATGTGTAGGAACAGTTTTATCAGGAGCTCTAACTCCAGTGCTAGTGCTACTAGTGGGTTGACTTTGTTTAACAGTTTTGTGTTGGTTGTCTTTCTCTTTGTTTTTCTCAGAACTCTCAGCTGTTGTTTTGTTACTTTCAGCAGTTACTTTAGAAGTTTTCTCAGGTCTTTTCTTGATGGTAATCTCATGATTTTTAGTTTTAGAAGTGTCTTGGCTCTTTTTGCTCCTAAGTTCATATTGTTCCCTGACTTGTATAATAGCATTTTCAAACCCAAGTCTGTACTATTCAGATTCTAATCTCTCCTCATCCCAATATGAGGGCGAGGGCTGATCTTCTTCTGAATCACAGTTATGGATTGAGTCCTCTACTTCAAACATGTTGATTGTATTCCCTTCAGACTCTCCTATGATTCCCTCATCTTCATCAAGAAAGTTTTGGAATGGGGGAATAACTTGTTGGTCCGATTCCCTTTGTCTATTGGGAGTGTTATTGTTTCTTCTAAAGTTTTGGTTCTGATTTTGGTTTCTATTTTGGTTACCCACTGTGACAACGATCTTTTCTAACATTTGTTGTAGTTTATCCACATTTTTAGATAATCTATCATAGTTTGGGTCAGATGTGGAAGCTACATTGTCATCTTTATATGTTACCCTCTTTTCAGCTCTCAATCTTGCCCTTTTCTCAATCAAGTTGCCTTCTATATTTATGGCCCCTTTCTGCATGTCCTCCAGGGTGGTGTACTCTTTATCTCTAAGCTCATAGGCCATGTCAGCATCAAAGCCTTCTGGGTATTTTGCTAGGGCCATACCTTGTGGAGGTTTCATAAGCGGAGGGAGTGCATTGTAAATGCTGTTAAATCTCATTGTGTAATCGTGGACACTCTCTCCTGCATTTATTTTAAGGCTCATGTATTCAGCTAGGAGTTGGCAAGGATTTGCCCTAGTTTCCCATTTGTTGATGAAAGTCTGGTATAAAGCAGGGAGATCTTGGATACTACTAGCAGGTAGGTTTTTAAACCACTTCTTCACCTCACCTCCCAAGCTTTGGGAAAATATTCTCATTTTGACTGTATTATCATCTATTTCCATTTAGTCAAAAGAATCTTCCATCTTATCTACATGTTTTTGGGCTATGGTGGGATCTTTGGCAAGGAAATGTGGGATCTTTGATTAATAATCATTCGGTAAAGGTACTAGAGGCTGAGGTAACACCAAAGGTGCATACCAGGCTGCCATGATGATGTTCTGATGAGGTAGAGGATTAACCTGAGCAGATGGTATTTGGATGACAGGGAGGTTGGGACCAACAGAGGTTTGTTGGGTAGATCTAGGGTGGGAGAGCCCCAAGTTTTGAACAAAGTGTATATCAGGTGGTGTAGATGGAGGGGTTCCTCTGTCCCTAGTGTGTTGACCACTATTGGATGGTGGACTGTGAGGCTCAGGGTCTAGAAGGTCTAGATCACTGTATGACCTAATTCTTGGTAGTCTATTAGGTAGGCCTAGGTCAAGGTGAAAGTGAGACAGAGCTGTAAGGTTTCTGGTGCAGAATTAGCTCTATAGATGTGGCTGGAAATAGTTGATCTTCTAGGTGTAGGAGATCCTTTGAGAATTCTCTCAGGGTTATCAACTATTTCAGGTGGGTTAGGATTAGGGAAAGCTCTTGTGTGAATGGTCCTAAAAGCCAGAATGTTATATTTCTAACTAAGCAGCTTAACCCTACTTGTTACTTTTGTTGTGGTTGATGTTGTTATGAAGGCAGGTTTCCCAGTGGAGTCTTATGTGAAACCAAGATAACCAGCAGGCCTACTGATCACCAGTGGAGTCTTTGATCTTTTATGAGCTATGGAGTCACCAGGTGGAAGGTTAGGGTATGTCTAAGGGATTACACTGTCCACCATAGTGCCTAGGGGATGTCTCCTTTCAAGAACAACCTCAAAACACAACAAACTCCAACCAGATATTGACTGGGAGGGCATTTACCAGATATGTCACTTCTAAAAGAGGATGAGATCTGGAGGCTACCTGGCCCTTTCCAGACTCTGTCTAAGAGTGTAAGAAAACACAAAAAATGGAGGTTGTTTCAAGAATAGGAGCGTTGAAATACCAACCTAACCAGAGTTTCTAGGTTTTTTAGGCTCTAATGATGTAATGAAATGAACATACTCAGATATTCCCCAGCGGAGTCGCCAATATGTTGGGGTTCCCATGTTTTGGCCAGGTTGGTAAGACCAAAAGATGAGACAACATCAGAACCACTTTTAGACCTTAGGATCTAACCCTCCTAGGTCCAGAGAGGGATCTCTCTATGTTTTCCAAAGGTATGTCTTTAAGGCTCAAGGTTTAGATTTTAGGCTAGTTATGGGCTCAAGGTTGTTTTTTTAATTGTTTATGTTTGGTTGCTGGGAATCAGGAAAGAAGGGTCCAATACAAGACAAGGATGAGTAAAGAGGAATTTAGGCAAAGGTAGATAACTCAGGGAACATCAAGGCCATTGGGAAATGGAGTCAAGAAAGGATTTACTTGTGTTCAATGTGAAAGCTTTCAGTTGGGTTAGTCATCTAGAGCATTTGGATCTTAAAGATGATAGTTGGAATGGGACATTAAGGATTGAAAATGACAGGAGGAGAAACATCTAATTCCGTCTATAGATCAGGTCAGAGGTCATTTAACTCCAGACCTGCTTGGACAAAATCAGAGGCAATACAAGGAATCTTAGAAAGGCTTAATTGAGATGGAAATATCCTAGTGAGGCAGAGACAGGGTTCTAGACCTCCTAGTGTTCTCAACTCATCCAACTAGATCCTAACAAGAACATATAAACATAGATTTCATTAATTCATACATCAGAGAGCAGGCAATAACATCCACTACACTGGTTAAATCAATTGAAATCAATATTCAGATACACATATAAGCAGAAAACATAAAAGGTTGGGAGAGCAGCAACATAAGGTACCTATCAAGGGTAAATCTTATGCCAAACTTCTGATGCGAGCCAGTAGAAATGGAATGAAATGAAATCAAATACAGAGATAGGAAAGCATCACCAGCTACTTTAGATCAGGATCCAAAGAAATTTGCTTGTCATATTAAAAACAACACCAATCAGGTACAACATTGCCCACAGCTTGAACATTCAGTCTGAATACATCAAACCTCAGCCTATCTTACAATATCACACAGAGAACTTGTCTCAAGAGGAAAATGCTTGCATTTCTCTGATATCTCATCAACAACCATTACAATAATTTCCTTCTGCATTTTATAGCAGCGGATGAACAAAAGATCGGCTGCGGAGGTAGGTGGACACTGAATGCAACATTAAACACAGAAAGGAAAGAGGGCCGAAACCCATCCTGTTTAAATCTCTGCATTAATATTTGGTATGGCTTAGAGGTTCTGACTACAGTACTGAGCGGTACTATTGGTGAAAAAACAAAAATAACATAAGAAATAGTGAGGTCTGCCCTACTCGGGTCACCAATGCTTCTGATCAGGTAGGACTGCTGTTGGGTAAGAAACTTCAGGAACATGATGTATAATAAAAATTGCATGGGCACTTTGTCCTTTGATGAAGAAAAACATTATGCTGCTGTAAAAACCCTGGTGGTACGGTTTCCCGTGCATTACACTTCTGGTTGACCTTAGGGGTTTTGAATCTGGTACTTTTCCTCTGAAACTGCTGCATTATGGATCCAAATCCTCAGTCCTGAGTACTGAAAACTATAATCATAAGCTGGTCTTTCTACTTCTCCATAAATGTTTCGATTCTGCAAGATTTGGGCTTTAATGGCACCGGATAGGGTTGCGGATCTTCAAAACCTGTCCTTTGATGAAATTTATACCTCCTCCACCTTTCTTGACATTTCATTGGCGTACCAGCTCCCATACCAGCTCTCTGTCTGCGCAACACGCCATTGAAGAGGTACGTATGCATCATGGCAGTTTTCCGCCTCTAATAATCCTGAAAAAACATGAAACCTGCGAAGAAAATCATGGACAGGGGCAATGGATGCAGTGTGGATGGAGGAAATGGCCATGAAATCGATGACATGGCGGAAAAATGCAGAGGAACAATGGAAATTCGCTATGGTGGAGGTGGCGGTCTGCGGAGCGGAAAAATGAATGAAAGACATGAAAAAACACGAAATGAACCAATTATACGTAATGGAAAAGGAGAATGTATGGAGGCTGCATGTGGAGATGACGTGGCGGGACCGGGAGACAGTGGAATAGTCAACAGCGGGCAGACGAATCTGGACCGTCGATCGTGGAGGAGATCAACGGCGGAGGACGACGGACGGCGGTCCATGGCATGAGCTATCGCGCGTGCAACTTCATTAAACATCATGCACTTTCGACGAGCGAGAGCCGTCGGATGGACCACTCCAGATCGGATGGTCTACGGCAATTTCGCTGGGCATCCATGTCCGAACAATAATGCGCGATGGATGGAGTTAACGGGAGGGAACGACGGTTTTGGAATCGTACAGGAGGACAGGTGTCGAGCGCTGTATGGAATCGCTGGCCGATGGAGAAAAACCGCCAGCCCGTGGATGGTGGTGCGATGAAAACCACATGGTTTCTGATCAGTGAAAGCAGGCGGGGACCACCACGGTGGGCAGATTCCGCACCGTCAGATCTGTACAAATCGGCAGTCGAGATCACACCCAATATTGATTAACTGCGGACCGTTGGATCTAGTGGGCAAACGAACGGTGGAGATGAAGTGCGGGGGGCCAAAGGTGTACGGTCATGAGAGCTTGGAGCGACCCCCCGTAGTGAATAACAACCGTTGATTTGAGTCTTCCCACATCCCGAGGGGTCAACTGTGGGGGCACCATGGTTTGACCCTACGGACAGAGAAAAGCCTTCGCAGGGGAAAAGCTTTGGTCACGGTGTGGGGTTATATGGAGAGAAAAAGACGCGGGCTATCAGAAGGGGGCTTAGGCCTGTTATAAGGTCGAAAGTGGGTTTTTAACCCATTTTCAATGGAATTAAAGGCTAGGAGGGGTAAAAATAGAGGCGGGAAGGGGATTTAAACATATCAAATTGCATTTGGGAGGTTTAAAAGGAATTTTTGAGGGGATTTAGGCATAAATAAAGGGAGATCTTGGGGGGGGAAGAAAGGGGATATTGACCCAGGGAGGAAAAGGGTAAAAATGTGGTGTTTTTCGGGGATATGAGGGGAAATGTAGGCCTTTTAGGAGCAGCATTTTATAATCAGTGAGGGTTTAGATAGGAGATCAGCAGAGGGAATTTTATAGAAAAGCAAAGGCCTGTAGAAGACTTCAAGGATGATGTGTCTTCAGGGGAGATGCATTCCTTGAAGGTCTCCAAAATGACATAGCCCCCAGCTTTCTTGTCAAGAATTTCATAGGGGGGCTAACAGAAGGAGGATGGGATGATGAGGGAAAATTTTGCTGATGATGGGGTTGTGGGTTTGTGAAGACCTCATGAGCAGTGAACACCTCCCATGGTATGCCCTTTTGCTCCAACTGATGTAGCACAACCATCTTGATCAAGGAGTGATGGAACAAACTTTTCATTTGCTGGGAATAGTTCCTCCTTTGGACAATAGAAGACATCTTGTCAATAATCCTATAGAGGTAGTAGGGTAAATGAAGCATCTTGACCCTAGTGAAGTGCATGAGCAATCTGATATGATAGGAGTAGAGTCTAGAGTACCTTCTCTCATAGGTAAAATATTTCATGATGACCTTCATCAAGGGTGCATACGTTTCCAGCAAGTGTGAGAAAGGGAAAATAGATTTGCAGCCTTCTTTGTACGTAGGTTTGAGAAATGGCTCATAGCAGCTGATGTCTAACTTTTCTCTTTTGAACCACTTTTCACCAACATTGGGTATGCCTGTAGCACTAGAAATGGCATTTTATGACATCTCAAAGTCTACCCTTGCAAGATTTACTTGTTTATTGTGTAGGTTGAGGATGAACAACCTAGTGAGCTCGAGGTGACTTTGCACTTGTTGGACCTTTTCACAAAACTGGAAACATCCTACATTTTGAAAGCATGTGATGATCATAGGAGAGGATTTAAGCTCTAAAGTGTCTTGGGGTTCAAACCTATTAACCTTCCCACCTTTTTGCTTCTGCCTCATAGGAACTTGGCCTCCTTCACTACTAACACTCCCTCCTTCTCCTGGCATTTTGACTTCTACTGCCTTTAAACAACCCCAACTCTGCCTGTGAAACTTCATATTAGGACTGATTTGGAATGAGGGTGAAAGGAAATTTTTGTAAGTGAGTGAGAGGGAGGTGTAGGTGTAAGAATGATCTCCTTTAAGCTTTGATGAAGGGTTAACTCCAACTGACTGTAATTACCCTACTTCACACCCTTCTTGACTGATAAATTCTTGCTTGGAGGTTAAAACATGGTTTTTGTCATGAAGACATAGGGTTTCTAGTCATTAGGGTTTGGTCAATTCCTTTAATCATCAAATCATGAAATTCACTGGAGGATAAGGAAAAACATCCACATACCAACTTTCAATTTCTTTGCAAGTCCTTGGAGGTAGCTTGGAGGAGTCTTTTTATCCTTTTTTGGCAATTTGTAGGTGGAGGGAGGACTTTTAGCGAAGGTGCAGCACCCGCACACACAGTCAGGTCCCTTTTTTCCACCGCGCAATGCCTGCATGTGTTCCTAGGGGTCGGGCCTCCTAGGCACAACACCTGAACGTGTTCAAGCCTATCAGGCTCTCCCAACGCGTAGCACCGGGCACGTTCTCTACCTGTCAGGCCTCTTGAGCATAACGCATGCACGTCCCTTTGCCTGTCAGGATTCCTGGGTGCAGTGCCTGCACGTCCCTTTCTGGGTCTGTCGGGTTGTTCTGGGCGAATGGGTAGCACCTGCCTGAACGTGCAGTGTGCTTCCTTGAACGCGTAGTGCAGTGTAAATTTACACTGAAAAACCTCCTGAACGCGTAGCGCCGGGGACTGAATGTGTAGCGTCGGGCACTAAACTCATAGTGCTTGCACGAATGCACAGCACCGAGCAAACTCACTCAAATTTTCACTGAGAAATCATATTTTTCTCCTTGGAGGTTTTTGATTCTTTTGCAGGTGAATAATGAGCCAAGTGACAAACACACTGACCCTTTATAGTCTTAGAAAAATAAATTTGACCTTTGTAGACCCACTTTCTAATGTTTTCAGTCCCTTTGTCACCTTTACTGATATTCTTTTTGACCTTTTGCAGTATGTGGCTTAAAAAACATTCAAATGGCCTTTTTCCCTTCTTACCATTTTTCTTTGTTTTCTCTTCAGGTTGCTTACATGGTGAACTTTGACTCCCTTTGGCCTATTTATGCCTTTAACACTTTGTTCTGCAGATGTTTGTTTGAGTCACATAATTTACTGTGTTTTGGTTTGTTCATGTCTTTCAATCACTTTTATTCCATAAGTGTCATGAAAACCTTGAAGTGACTCTCTTCCCTCTAATCTTTGGAACATGCTAAAATCACTTTGAAAACCTTAGGCACTTGCATAGTGGTAGTATCTTTAAAACTTCTTTGTTCTTACCTTGGAGATCAAATTACCTTTTGCTTTATGGGTGACTGAAAAACTTGTTTTCATCTTTCTCATTGATCTTTAGGCATGATAAATCCATTTTTTACAAGCACCATAGTCTTCACAATCATGTATGCTATCTCCTCTTTTGGCCACTTCTGATTTGCAGGTGCCATGACATATGGATTTTAGCCCTTTCTGATATTCTTGGAGTTTGACACATTCAATTACACAACATAAACCTTATGATCAACTTGGCTTTCCATCCTGGAGCTCAACCCTATGATTTTATCCCTTTGATCATTAAGTGTAAATGACTGAAAAAAAGGGCTTGACCTTCCTTTCACTGATACTCTTTGCATTCTCTTCCTTTTGGGGCAGTGAAACACTTTACCTTAGCAAACTCTGGAAGCCACCTACAACAACCTCTTCAAACTTTCTTTCGGCTGCTATGATGGAAGCCTAACCTCTTCATTTTACCTCCTTTGACCATCTTTGGTATGACAAACTCTATGGGATGAGTTTGGAATCTTTGCAAACAATGATATTTTCAGGAGCCCTTTGCTCTCATTATGGAGTCCAAAATTACCCTTTCATCTTCTCTGATCACCTCACCAAAATCCTAGGTTTCTGGGTTGTTTGAGAACAATTATTAGTGTTGTCTTTTAAGTTCTCTATAACCCTTTCAAGTTCACTCATTTTTGTCCAGTTCACCTCACCTTTTTCCCTTTTTCATCTACGATTTATAAAAATATTCAATCCATGCTTGGTTGTACTAGTGTGCCTCTATCCATGTGATTTTCTGCATTGGCTCCTTGCTTGGCACACTGCTGGACCAATCAGTCTTAGGAACCCTGATTTTTCTTCGACATAAGTTGCTTCCTCCTCCTTTGCTTGTGTATATCTTTAATGAGGAGCAGGTCTCTTACCTTACCAATTTTTCTGCTAATAGTCACCTTGACACTCCTGCAGAAATGTCAAAATGAATAGTTGCCTTTTGTAGAACTTGAACTTGACCAATCAGTCCTCCTTGGAGTTTTTTCTTATTTATCTTGGACAAACATGTGCTGACCTTATTTCACATTTGATTCAGCTTCTAGCACATGAAAAACAATGTTTTAAAACACCAAGGATAACCCTACAACCTATGAAACCCTAATGACCTGGTGGAAAACTCCTTTGACTTGGTCTTTGACTGAAAGCTTGACTTGGGGTCTTCAAGTATGAAAAACAGAGTTTTAGACAAATTGATGTATTGAAGATCCAAAATCCAATGTACTTGATTTATCTAAAGAGCCTACATAGATAGTTTTGAGACCATCAATGCTTGAGGCATTTGGTGGACATGAGAAGGAGTAGGCTGTTTTGGCAATCCTAGATGGAAAGTGGAGGGGTTAAGCAAAGGAAAAATAGAGTGTTGAGGTTATGGGTGGGAAAATAGGACAAAGATGAGTGACATGAGCCCATGAGGGGTTTTTTAGGAGTGATAATCTAATTAGGGAATGGAAGAGTAGTAAAATAGTGAAAATTTTGGTTTAAGGATAATGAAGGCAGTAAGATTTCTAAAACTCACAATATTCATGAATCTTGTTTTTAGAAATCCAGGACAAGTATTTAGTCATCTAAAAATGGCAAAAATTATTGATGACTAACATATTGGAGGAGGATATTCTATTTCCTATATCATTTTAGCCACACTTTCTAGATCTGAATATTTCAGTAGATCTGCAATCTTAGATCTCAGATCTACATCTTGTGCTTGGTGTTTTTCTGAAAACCCCAAGGGGGTTCTTTAGAGGAGCTTGTATAGTGCAGGGATCTCATATAGATCTAATTTCTTATGCACTTATTTGCTCTATATCTGATGTGTAATATATAGTTGTTGCAGAGCCAATAAAATAACACTGTAAGGCTTTTTCAGTCTTTATATATGGTTGCAGCACCTCATTTTGAGGGATTTCTTTCATTGGAGGCTTTGTTTTCTTATTATGCATCTTATGGGTCACTTCTTAAACATATTTTTCTCCTATAATAACAAATGAAAGGTATCCTTATTTGCCTCTTGCTGTATAAATGATGATTTGTGTTATTTTCATATCATTCTGCATTGTATTGCTGCATTCCCCATTTGGGAATATTATAGTGGTATCAGAGCATCATCTTGGCACAACCTGTGCATTCTAAAAGCCAATATGTCTTTTGAAGAAGGAGAGCCTCTTACGAACAGAGAGAAGAGGTATCAAAAGAGAAGGCAAAGAAATTTTTATTATACAAATGATAATGAAGAAAAGGGTAAAGCCCCTTTATCTGGAGGTGAAGATGAAGAGAAGGAGTTCCCTAAGATCCTTCTTAGAGCCATGAAAGACATTGCTAGAGAGATCAAGGAGATGAGGATGGACAGAATCAAGGAATCCCCTAAAGGATTTCATCATGGAGAAGGCTCTGGCATGTCTCATCACTAGAATGATAAACCAGTGCATGAAACACAAGTTTCCTAACGTTCTACTATGCCTACATTTTTGGCTGTGGGAAATGAAGGGTTTCAAAATCATGAATCCCTTGAAGACTATTTTGAAGAATATGAGTCTCAAAATCATAGATTCAAATATCACTTGAGTTTTTAGGAGTTTTATCAAATAAAGGACAATAGAAGTCCAAGGCATCATCATAGAGGTGGTGGATTCATTCAGAATCATGATCAGCACCACACTATAGGTAGATTATTTTTACCCAATTTTGATGGGTCATCCAAGTGTTTTGCCAAATCGTGTGTAGAAAAACTTGACATCTACTTTCAGTTGAACAAGGTCCCAAAAATGGAAGCCATTAAGATTACATCGTTGCACCTTGAAGGTGCAGCACATGACTGGTGGTTCCATAGCTTGTCTACATTGGGTCATGCTAATGTAACTGCTTATTCAGAGTTCACTAGAAGGCTGGTGGAAATATTTGATAGAAGAGATCTTGAAGCACCATTCATGAGCCTTGCAAAATTGAAACAATCAGGTAATGTAAAAACTTACATCTCTGATGTTTTAAGACTTTCTGTTATGGTTCCTGATTTGTCTACAACAAGAAAGGTGTACATGTTCATTGATGGGTTAGATGAACCTCTTCATGGGTTGGTTAAGTCTACCAAGCCCACTACCCTACATGATGCTATTGAAAGGGCTAGAGACCTTCAAGATTCATTACCAAAAGCAAAGGAAAATTTTCAGCATAAGCCCTCTTTCCCTTCAAAAGGAAAGGAAGAAACGGTTGCTCCTACAAAGGAGAGCTCATACAAGAAACCTCTTGATGATGATGTCTGGAGAGATCTAAGGAGAAGGAATCTTTGCTTAACTTGCCAAGAATCATGGGCACCTAGAAATAAATGTGCAGCTGGAAAAGCAAATTACATAGAGGTCTTCTCAGATGATGAGGAGGATGAAGAAGGTGAACCAAGAAGAGGTCACAACGCTGACACTGTAGGAGGAGAGCCAACACCATCAGGAGATGAGAGTGGAGAATTTGCTCCTATTAGAGGGGCTCTTGCATATTTGAAAGGAGTACCTAAGTACTTGACCTTAAGAGTTCAAGGTTCCATCTTGAATCAAAGGGTTTCTGTCTTGGTTGATAGTGGGGCTACCCACAATTTTATTTATGCCCAACTAGTGCAAAGGAGGGCAATACCCACTGATGCTTTTGAGGGATTCTCTGTTTTGGTCCCAGGAGATAGAACAATGCAATGCATGCATTATGTCCCATCACTATCAGTCACCATGGGGACATATACATTGATTGATAATTTTTTTGTGGTTGACATACCTGGCACCAATGTGATATTGGGTGTTCAATGGTTGATTACTTTGGGGAAAGTCACCACTGATTGGGAGGCTTTGCAAATGGAATGGGTGGATAAGAAGAGTGGTAAGACTCAAATGATCAAAGGCATGCATACATATCCCTCACATACAACTTGCACACAGAAATCAGAGATGGATTTGCGCAGTGGAAGCAAGGACCTTACAGTCCCATCTATTATGCTTATGAGATTGTTGCATGGGACACTTTTATCTAGTGGCAAACCACCTGGGAGGCCACCTGATTCAGATTTGGTGAGAGACACCTCACAACATGATGCTCCAAGCATAGACCCAAGAGTTATGGGAGCATTATAAGGAAATGATACAGCACTGGGAGTCTTGGGTAGGCTCAAGGAGGAGGGGGATATTCTTCCAATATTATAATTACCCACTCTCATTTCAGATTCTACGCTGTGGGAGGAGATGCATGGAAGAAATGACCTTCAAATATGTACCTTTGGCATGGGAGATGTCAAGGAGGAGAGCGGCCACATGACAGACATTTCAGTTGATGGATCATCAGCGCTGTCATTGTTGGGGAGTTTAGATCCATATTGGAAATCTCAATTGTTGGTGGATTATTCCAAGGATCTTCACACATGCATGATACTTAATGACCAGCTACATGAAGAGGGCTATTCAGTGCAAGAAGGAGTCATCTATTATCATGGTAGGATCTTCTTATCTAGAGCCTCCAAGCTCAAGGAGAAGTTACTACAAAGAGCCAAGGAAGAGTTCTTTTTCAGCCACACATATTCCGTGAGATACTGCAACATCATCATGAGAAGCTACACTTGGAAGGGCTTTGAAGGAGAACTACATCAGAATTTTCAAAGATGCATGAACCATGTGGAGTTGGGACAACAACATATCTCTATAAAAGAGTTAATTCAACCATCTCTTTCTTCTTGTGAGAAAGGGTGTAGATCTATGCACCACTCCATTTGTTTAAGGAGGAATTTTGGTGGAGAATATGCTCATGTAAATAATGTTTCATTTGAATATTGTTTGCATTCTTTCACCATGTATATGCAGGCCATAACTCCAATAAGGATTATTGTATCTTACAAACTTCATGGCCAACTTTGGGCCAGAAAAATTTCTGAACATGGCCACTCCATTGAAGGACAAAGGGAGATTTTGCTTCATGATGGGTGCACTCCAAAGGCACCAAACATATCTCACGCTTTCAGCCTTGGTGAGATAACTTGGGCAGCAAGTAAGTGTTGGGGAAACCACTTACCACATCATGATCTAATGCAGCCAGGAGATGCACTGCGTTGGTTCCACATGTGGGACTATGACCCACCTCCATATGCACAAATTTCTGTTTGTATGTATGTAATTTTGATCCCATACATTAATGATGTACTTGTACTTTTTATGGGAATGTATGGAGGGAGGATGGGAGGTATGTATGTACCCTATGGGATGGAGATTCTCCATGTACATTATGCTACATGTTTCAGGGAGAAAATTGGGCAAACCATGTTTGTTTCATTTGAATTATTGTCTCCTTATGGGATGGATTATTTGCATCTCATGAGGACTTTGGAGGAGCAATTCATGGAGGGATGGATTGGTGAACACTTAGCTTATGAAAGAAGCTTATCACATGTTGGTGTCACCAAGGGAGGAGGAAAAGAGTTGCAGCACTCACCTTGTCAATTTCTTGAGAACAAGCAATGTTTGGGAAGGGAGGACTGTAATATTCCCAATTAGTCATGAGCTAATTGGAATATTCATTTTTTGTTTTATTACTTTGTTTAAAGAATAAAAGAGCAAAGGAGGTCCATAAAACTCCTTAATAATTAATAAATCAATGCCAAATATGAAAAGGATAAATCTTGGTTGTTAAATCAAGCACCCTTAGGTGTGAAAGAAGCAATATCATTGGAAGTGGTTTAGGGTTTGCAAGCTCTTGTCTTATAAAAGGAAGGGGATGGAAACATTAGAAGGTTGTTGATGTTTATCATATTTTATGAATATTTGGTCTGTTTAGACATATATATTTCTCTTGCTATTTAGCTTAGATTGAATGATGTTTAGCATTAGGTGTTCCTGATCAGGAATCCCACCTCTTCCAATTTATTAGCTCTTGGGAGAGTTTGTATTGCATTGTCCACTATCTGGCTTAGGGCCAAGCTTCTTCTTTCAAATACAACGCAGATCTTGTTGAGGGTTTGGTTGTTTTTGCAAGCTACAACAAGTGGAGACTAGATATTTCAGATCTAGGCCATTTCAGTGCTTCTTTTCAGTGGAGGAGGTTTCTACTTCATTGGGAGGTCATTATTGAAGGTATTGAGCATCATTTTCATATCTTGGCATCAGGCCAACCATTTTTTGATCCCTACAGTGCAGTATAGATCCAAATCTGCATTATTGTTGTGGGTAAAGTTGCAGGGTGGTTCAACACACCATTTGGAGAGCTGATTTTCTAAGTGTTGGGGATCTGCCCTTCACTTTGGAGGTCTATTGGAGGAGGCTATTCTATTGCCTATATCAGTTCAGCCACACTTTCCAGATCTGAATATTTCAGTAGATCTGCAGTCTTAGATCTCAGATCTACATCTTGTGCTTGGTGTTTTGCTGAAAACCCCAAGGGGGTTATTTAGAGGAGCTTGTATAGTGCATGGATATCACATAGATCTACTTTTTTATGCAATTATTTGCTCTAGATCTGATGTGTAATCTACAGTTATTGCAGATCCAATAAAATAACGCTATAAGGCTTTTTCAGTCTTTATATATGGTTGCAGCACCTCATTTTGAGGGATTTAGTTCATTAGAGGCTTTCTTTTCTTGTTATGCATCTTATGGACCACTTCTTAAACATATTTTGCTGTTGTAATAACAAATGAAAGGTCTCCTTATTGGCCTCTTTCTGTATAAATGATGATCTGCGTTATTTTCCTATCATTCTGCATTGTATTGCTACATTCCCCATTTGGGAATATTACACAACAAATCACCAAGATGCCAAGTCAACCCTCCTCCAAGAGTCCTCCAAGTCAAATTTAATCAAATTTTGCAATAAGGTCTATAATTCGACCTATCTTCACCATAAAAGTTAAAAAATGACCACAGAAAGGTGCACATAAAAATTTATCCTAGAACAATCACACATGTGAGAAACATAAAGACAAAACCTACACCTGTGAGGTCTCTTTCTCTTTCTTCTTTCATTTGGCCATCTTCTCTTTGAATTCAACTTCTTTCCTTCACTTAGGAGCAGACAAATTTTACTCTTATTTGTTAGTCAAAGTATATCTCGTGGAGGAGGAGCGATTTCATATATATAGTCATCCAGGAGGGTTGAATGGGTTCCTCCAAGGGGCCAAGATGACTTGAACAGGAGGGGTCGACTTGGACATCTTGTGGAGCCATGACTCATAACACACATTTAAAATTGTCTTTTAGAAGGTCTTGAAGAACAAGACTTCTATCTTTAGATGAAAAATAATTTTCTTTTGAGCATGAAGAACATGCTTATAATAAATGATCAAAATATACATTATGAATAAAAACCATAGTTACAAAATTCAACACTCTCTTTTAACTAGGGAGGTATTCATAATGATTATCATGATGTTCTCAAGTTGAAAATTTTATAAGGATCGATCAAGATTAAGATAAGCATCATCATCAAGATCATAATTAACAACATCAAAATAATCACAGTTCACCATTAAAAAATTATTGACGTAGTCTAGGTGAAACACCAGAGGCCTCATCAATGATAAACAATCTCACTCTAGAAAGAGATCTATGCATTATGCTAGGAGTCTCTTGCTAACTCTAGAAATATATTTGAGCAAAATCTAGGAATGTTCTCCAACCAAGGTCAAACTGGGAGAATATCCTCTACCAGAACATTCTTCAAACCAAGGTTAAAGTGACACAGGGAGAATGTATTCTATTAGATCATTCAACAACCAAGGTTAAGGTGACACGGGAAGAATGATTTTCAGCCATAACATTATTCAACCAAGGTCATACAGACACAAGAATAATCCCATTCCATGATGTTATCTAATATGTTAAACCATTCTCCAACCAAGCTCATAATGACATAAGGATAACTTCTCCAACGAAGGTTGTAATGACATAGGGAGAATACTAGACCACTCTCCAATCAAGTCTATGAAGACACAAGGATAATTTCCATTTATAATAGTGTCTCACTAGCTCTCCCTCTCAATGAGAGAGTAATTCTCAAAAATTTCAAGCTTGTCCAAGAAGTACACAAAATTCCCTCTAGAAATAGGATTTGTAATAATATCATCCATATTCTCATTAGTGTAGATATACTATAGATTTACTTATTCCTTCTACACCATGTCTCAAATGAAGTGGCACTTGATCCTTATGTGCTCTAACCTATCATCATGGTTATCACCTACATCTGATCATGACAATATTTCAAATAACCTCTAAAGACAAACTGTTACCCAAACAACTGCAACATTATCAGCTTCAAAAATAATGAGTGTGAAATATGTACGCTTCCAGCTCATCCAATGCACTCATAACAAAGCCCAAACTAAATCATTATCCTCATAAACTATTTCTTTCTTCGTCACTCGTAACCTAATCTGAATCTGCAACTGTACAACATTGTTTGAGACAATCTCAAATCATAACCAAATTTTTCATAACCAATTGTACCATGTTGGTACTCCACAACATGTTGAGAAAGATAACTTGGTCCAACCATAAACTGATCTGTAGGATCACAAATTCTTTTCGATCACCCTGACTAGGTTCTCCCTCTTAGATTGAGACATGTCTTAATGTGGTAACTCTGGTTTCTCCCTCTTCCACTATTGTCATTCAACTATCTATCCTAACAATGTCAATGGTAATCTAACATCTTGATCTCATAGGTCTACTCTCTCTTAAAACAAGGCCCTTTTCAATCATAAGACTTATATGCACATCAAAGCCTTTACAATTTGTTATGATCCTCTCCCTTTTCACTAGGAGAACCATCTATGCTAGATATTTTAAACACTATGATCAAAGAATACTTCAATCTTGCTGATATAGTCACTCCCTCTGAGTTCAAATATCAACTGGTACAACATCTCTCAACACAAGTCATGGTTCTGAGAAATTCCTCTTACTTTTCTTCGTTCTTGCACTTCTTCTATTTGCTTGTTAGATCATTGGTAAATTTTACTAGGTACCTACAATCCTCACTAGGAGGTCATGGAAAAAAAATTACAACCTAGCATAGGATAAAAAGACAAGATACTAACTAATAGTAAAATGATAACAATAGTATTAATCAAATAAAAGAGATATAAAATACTTATATTTTGAGTAATATAGGGGAATTTCATCTCCCTCTTGATCTTAGCTTCTGTTGTCGCTGCTATAATACCCTCCAAATTTTGGCCTATATTCAACCTTTGGAGCCTCCCTTTGATCTTGTGAACTGTCATTTCTAGTTGTTTGATCCAGATTTATGCAGGAACGCAATAAAATACAGAAATATACATAAACACAGAGATGCAGTGGAAAAAATACTTCATTTTATTTAAATCAAATGAGTGAAATATGCTTACAGACATAATGGAAATAAAAATAGCTAGGGTGCTAGTAGCATATCTCTGAGAAGAGATGTGGTGGCTACAGACCTTTGAACTCTGTTATAATGACGCTCAAGGGACTATTTATTTTTGAGAAACAATGTAAAATCTGAAACATCCAAAAACCTAACCCTAGGAGATGAAGCACCAAAACTGTGGGCCCCGTTTGGGTAAATTGGTGTTTCAACTTCCCGGGGACGTAACTTTGGCATCTGATCTCTATTTGGCGTGCTTAATAGCTCTTTAGGAAGATCTGACCGAGGACTATAACTTTTGGTGAAAAAAATATAGGCTTGATCACTCTCGATTTTCCCAAGAAACGTCGTTTAGGGCTTCAAGACTGCCCAGAAGTTCAAGACTCGAAAAACTGCTAAAAATAGTAAGATGTGTTGGAACTTAAAAAAGGAAAGAACTGATGGCAGGGGTTCAAATGGAATAGGTGGGTGGTCACCAATATCCACCTGGATCATTAATGCCCCAAAATGGCTCCGGGTGCGCAAGACCCAAAAACCTGCTAAAAATAGTAAGCTGCTGGAAGTGAAAAACTGCAAGAATTGATGTTATGGGTTCAAATGGAATAGGTGGGCGACCACCGATATCCACTTGGACCATTGTTAGAGTCATTCCATACTTGTTTCCTAATTTTGTACATCCCTTTCTATAAAAATTAAAAATGTTGTCTTTTGTTAAGGGAAGTATCATTATTTGTGAAAGGAAGTTATGGCACAACTTTAAGAGGTAGCCTTGGTGCTCTCTCTTGTATTAAGGGACTCTATCTATCATAGGGATATGCATTGTACTCATTCTCGAGGTATTGCACATTTTCTTGTTGTAGTTGACAATTATTTCAAAAGGTATATCTTAAGTGTCCCACTTGGAGGTAAGTGTCATCTTCTTGTTATTTCAATATATGCATGTTGATTTTGGGTACTGAGTGTATCATTGTAATGAGGTTGGTTTTTTATTAGTGTGTGATCATGTTCAAGTCTTGTTACATGCTTTTACTCTCATATTTTTTCCATATTGATCCCACACTTAGTCAATTTTACATTTTTCACTGTCTCCACAACTTGGTTGATCATGGACCAACCTTTCTTCCTCCATGAACTGTGAATTACGTAGTCACAAGCCTTAATGAAGCACCCTCTACCTCCTAGAACTGTGCACTACACAATCACATAGAATTTCATCCATCAACTGTGCATTACATAATCCTAGTGCTTAGTCACTCAAAATTTTCTAGTTGCACTTGCCCAATGTGCAGTCCTAATTAAAATTTCATTTCCCTATGCACTGTGAAATCATAAAGGATAGAGGATCCTCTTCTACACCTTTTCATTATTCAATTGTGCAGTCCATGGAGCCTCTCCTTTTGTCACTGTGCACTGTACAATCACCGTACCTAGTCATGAATCTATGCCTCTTGGATTTTCCATTTACACAATCCCCGACTTACCTCTCTCTTGGAAATTGTGAATTGCACAATCATAGTTCCTAGTCCCACACCCCTTACCTCCTGCTCCTATCCACTGCACATAAGAAGGTCTCTCTCCTCAACCTTGTGCACTCTCCCAACTCAGTGAGCATGTTGCATGAGAAACAAGATAGAATAAGATATTGTTGGACCGATGTTGTCTTGTCATGAGTGAAATCCATTTGCAGGTGTTATTATATTGACATGGCATGATGATGCTCAAGTAGTATGTCACAGAAAATATACAAGAAGACACTTGTGAATTTGAAGACATAAAGAGATCATCAAGCAAAGAGATAAATGGACACTAGATCACAATAGAGGAATGAAGATCAAGATCACATGGAAGACTCTATATCATAACCAAACTCTTAGAGGATGAAGATGAAATACAAGCAAGATATATCATGAATATGTGAAGATAAAAACAAGGAGAAAAGCTTGGCATTGATACACTACACTGAAGTTCCATGTCACTATCACCAAGTCATGGATTTTCAAAGTGTCACCACAAAATTCATATGTTACCAATGTATTTTTCCACAAATTTGTGGAAATGTAATATTGTATTTTCGAAAAATGAGAAAATGTAAATTGTGTGGAAGTCCAAGGGTCACACATAGAAAGTGAATAGCCATGTAGAAGCTCAAATTTCTCATAGGAATTTGAAAGGTCACATAGGAGCTCAAGAGTGACAAGGGAGGTGGAGGTTCACCTAATTTTTTATATATACGCCCTCATAGCTCAAGCAAAGGACTTTTCACCTTGGCTTCTCAAGCTAGGCATAAGATAGAAGATTAGTCTTTTGAGAAGCACGTAGTGGCTTAAATTTCCACTATTGGAACTAGTGTTGTATCATTGTAATAACGTATCTTGGGACTTTCAATTTATAATTTGAAGCTCTCTTGGAGTTGGCTCACTTTCATGCATATGTCGTGAATGATTGTAAGACTATTCTTTCATTATTTGCAGTGTATGTTTATGTTTCTACATACAAATGAAAATAAACTATTTCGTTGGCTTTAGTATGCATCTTTGAATTGTGAATCTCTTGTTTTCATGATCGTTATTTCTTTGTGCAATATTTTGCAAGATAACTAACGATTCATTCAAATATATGCATGTGTCTTCATTAGGATAGTACTATCACTTTTCTCTTAAAGAATCACTTTCTATTCCCTTTCGTGAAAGGACCTTGATACAATTTACAATTGAATACATCACAAGGCTAAATTACTTGTTTATTTAGAAAGTATATGTGCTCTCTCTTGTGTTGTTTAGTGCAGCCAAGGAAAATCATTAAGGATATGGCAGTCGAGCCTACTTCCTAGGTGGGGCTCCTACTTCAAACTATGTGAGGTCTAATTGGGAATTCATATTGGGGAGACCCCTTGATTGTTTGTGGCATCCAACACCATCAAAAAATTCCTTTCATCCATTGTCAAATTATCATCCTTGTCCTCATCATGATGTCATTCTCTCCTTGCTAGGGTTAGGTTTTCTTTTTTTAGCATAAACTTTCATTTAGGTTCAAGTGTAGGGTTTTTTCCATAAACCTTAGACCTTTCTTATTCAAGTCCTTTCAACCTACTAAATTTTACAAACCCTAAATATCCAAAACCATAGAATTTTTTCATATGAAAGAGTTTCAGACTTCCAAAACCCTAGAATTTTACAAATCCATTGCAATGTGAGATTTCTCCTTCTATATTCCATTGACTAGTGTATTTGAGCATTACTAGCAATTCAACTAACATTTTTTTTATCCTTTCAACTCAATTAGTCTACACACATTGAGTTCTGCAAATCACTTATTTTTATTGAGTGGACTCTTAACCTTGAAAGAGGGCTCGACCTCTTCTTCACTGTAAGATCATAAATTTCACACATTGTTCAACAATTATTGTAACTCTCAGGTCAAACCTTGGTCTATATTAGAACTTCAAGATTTAATGCAATGTTTACTAATGATTTTTCCTGATCCAAGTAGTCACAAAGAATTCCTAAAGGAAATATGGTACAACCTTAGAACCAATGACTCAGACTAATTTACACAGCTTTCAGGGAAATATAAAATATCGACCTATAATGATTTTGATTCTTTAAAGTGATACAAGCTCGAACCCTTAAAGGATTTAAGAGACTTAGACCTTAAATTCTAGAATTGAATTGAACTATTTACCTCGACTTCTTTTAGAATTGTATTCCAAACAAATCTTCTTCCTATTGGAAAATGTAACTAGGTTCGGTCTTCATAATTATCATTGCACTTGTATCATTATGTATTTTAAGAAAAAAGAGGAAAAGGATAATTTTTTTTTTATTCCATTATTCAAGCGAATTCTTTATGCTTCTAGGATTTTTTGAGTCAAAGAGTAAAATTTCTATTTGGATCTCTTGTAAAGAAAAAGGAAAAAAGATTTATTGAGAATTTAATTTGGGTACAATCACCTCAAGAAGCCAAGTCAACCCTCCTAATTTTCAAGTCGGCTCAGTGAAAGGATGTGTCTTTTTGCATATGAGAACATTGATATATTGGAATGCATCCTCCACCAAATGAAAAGTAGTTTAGTGCTAATAGGTGATAAGTTCAGAGGAAGAAAGGAATGTGAATTTGAATAGTTTATCTCTTGTGAAGGATTGCAAGTTTCCCGAAGTGGCATGTCTGCTGACGCAACCTAAGCTGCTTAACACCCACACTAGAAATTATAAAATGCATGTTTTTAACTTTTAAAACCCAGGATAGTACACTCTCCTTGTCAAAATCCTTTAAGCGGAACTCTATCTCCTTTAAATTTTCTGTGGTTATAAACCCATATTTTTATTCGCTTAATTTAAAACATTTTACTATGCTTCTGCCTATGAATTTAAACAATATGTTGACATATTTATATACACCCTGTTTTAAATGAAATTCTTACCCCAGTGCCGACATATTGTTTACATCTGGGTCCACACTATTTATACACCTTTTATTCGTTGATATGTCTACACTAGTCATCCAACGGTAACCGCACGCCCAAACACACTCCAATTAACCACTTGATAACTTGCGATATGAGTGGTTTTTACTTTCAAGTCAATGCTATGTGTCACCCTATAGCCGCTATCGTATTCTCTCAAGGATTTACTACTTACCTCTTTCAATCAGTGCGATAAACCCTTGGTGGTTTTTAAAACCGTTTCACCATTCCAATTCTATGCGAAAATTGTTGACTGTTTTGTCAAACCGATTCACCATTTTGCTGCACTATTGATTCATAGTTTCAACCAAGATATGAGGTTTTGAACTACACAGTTCCATTCGTCTCCTCCATTAAATGTGATGCTACATGAATCTCGGTCCCAACCTTTACCAACTATTCCTCTTCTTGCATGAGAGATATCACCTTCTGGTTGGAAACCCTTTTACTTTTGGGCGCTCTCCACCCGACAGTTCTAGTTTTGAATATACAAACGATGGTTTAAAATAACTATATAATAATCCCAGAATCCATGTGCTTGAGCCTATGGCTTGAAATAAAATCCTACTTCATTTGCTCGATTTCAATGATATCAATTTAGTTGAAATCGACCTTCGAAATCGAACTTCAATGTTATATCGATTCACGAATTCCATAAAATTCCTACATATGAACCCTCGACCCATATAAATAAGTCAGCCTATCTTTTCATAAAATGAAATGAGCTTTCATTTCTAGAATTAAAACCAGAGCAACAGTGAAGAAACTGTAACACCATCGCTTCTTGTAGAGCTTTCTCTCAGCAATTCGATTTGCATATTTGACTTCTTCTCTGGTATATACACAGTCTTCAAGTTTAACCAATAAATACCCTCATATATATACCACGATAGGAACAGACTTCTTGCCTTCTTGATTTTGGTGTTACATTCCGTGTGACCTCATTCACTTCTATGAAATGCGTATTGGACATCAATTGAAGGCCCAATTCTGGCTAATGGTTCACCATCTATCCATTCTGTGATCGATGGTTACTTGTCTATTACAGATTCAAACCCAAGTTTTAAGTATCCATTAACTCGGCAATCAAATACTTTGTTTGTACTTCATTTTCCAGTCTCCTGCATATATAAATATAATGCCAATTCTCTGCTTCACATAATTCCATCAATCAATGCATGCTCATCCAATTCAGGATCGAATTGCTCTCTCTCTCTCTCTTTCTCTCTCTCTCTCTCTCTCTCTCTCGATATATATATATAACCAAATAATTACAAAATATTTCTTCTCTCTGGCCTGATATTCTAATCAACAGCCTCTTCACCCGTTCTCTGGCCCGTAGGCTTTACAATCCAAATCCTATCTAAATCCTTAATATCTACCTACTATCTTTTGAGACTTTACAATTTATACAAATGGTTATGAAACCAATTTGGTTTCAGATCCTTTATCTTCTCAACAAAATCCTGAATATCCTCTAAGTCCTCATTTGAATCAACTAATACCTAAGGATCCTCTCTCATTTTAAAATCATGAACCCAATTTTAATTTAGGATTTACAATTAGTTCCTAAATCTCTCAATCCCTATGAGATCTCAACTAGCCTAATTCTCTCATGTTCTCCAACATTTGGGAACATTTACAAAATGACTCACAAATAATTAATAATTTCCTATTATAAATGTTTCACTTAATTCACTCAAGATATTTAAAATTACATCAATTTAATACATAAGAAACCAATATTCTTTGAAACACAAGACCCCTATGTCTATTAAAATACAAAGAATTTCTGAGCCTAATGCTACTACATCAGACTCCCAAGGTTAAAATAATAATGATCTCCTGATCATGTGCTTTTAATATTTGTATTCTTGGATCCCATACTCTGTTTTGTTGTTGTCCATAAGCTGCATTGTCTTCATCATTCTTCAGTTGCACTTTTCCAGGCTTCCATACTTGATTCTACATCTTCCGACTAGATATACTTTCATAGTCTGTTCTTGTCTTCCTCTTGCTGCTGCTTCTTTGTTTTCCTGCTATACTTTCACTTTCATCATTATCTTTCTTATCAATTCAATTTATTTGTTTAATATATCTTCTGACTGCTGATTACTTCCACCTCTTGATTGCTGAAATTTTATTCTTATCATCTTAAATCCCTATTCTAAAGTTTCGATGTACACCTATGCTAACACTCATGTTTTATTCTAACCGTAACACAACAATATGGATTATTACAATTTTTTTAAATAAATGAAGATTTGAGAGGTCCAACCCTCTCGGTAAACTTTGGTTTGACCACTTAGGAAAATGAAATTTATCTTACGTTAGCCACATCATGTGAAAATCCATTCACATTGATGGCTAATTCTGGATGCTCCTGCATCATCTGCAATAATGCAAGCTTCTTGGATTATATACTTGAGATAATATTGGTTTCTTGTTGAAAATAATATGAGATAATGCAAGTGCTAAAATTTTATTTTGGAGGGCTTGACTTGGTTTCTTAGAGATTGGATTTGGGTCTTGTATTTTTTAGTTTGATATGATTCTATAAGAAGAGGATATTTTCAGAGTTTTCCCCCTTGTGGGATTTTTTCCCTGGCTTGGAACCTATATCTTGTGTCTCTTGTTCTCTGTGATCTTCATATTTTTTTCATTTTGGTAATTGCTTGATGAAAAGAAGAAAAAAAAATAATAATAATAAGCCAACGAAAATTTCACAAGTAATTATCAAATAAGAGAAATCATCATATTTATTTTCCTATTGATTTCTCAACATGGTATCACAACTAAGGTTTTAATAAAAGGGCATGAAGATCACTTCTATTGGTTTTAATATGTGATAATTTCCTGATATATGAATGCATATAAGTTATGTTCCCTATCTCCTGTAGAAGACATCCAAATTTTCTTCCTTATTTCCCGTGAAAGGTACATGATCTGAGTTTTTACTATCTAAGTTTTGCTCTTCATCTTCTGTGGAATGCTATCCTAAGTTCAATGGATGTGAATAGTTGTGAGAAGTATTTATGCCTAGGAAATAATATAATACAAGTTACTAAAGTCTGTCTATAATTAAGATCCAAAGATGACAGTATTGAAAATAATGATGTGTGGCTTGACAACATTACAATGTATTGTATGGCTCATATCACTAGCATGAGTTATGACTATGGTATGGCTATTACGTTATAGATTATACTTTCTATGAGATCTGTACTACTCTCTTAGTAGCATCAAATACATTAATTACTTTGTGGCACACAATATAATGGCTTGATAATTTTATCTATAAGGCTAAGTGTATTTGTTCTGTGGCTCGATATGATCAACAAAGGCTCATTGTGGCTTGTTTATATATATTTCAGTGGCTCATTATATGATTCATTTTAGCTAGAAATATGTTATATGTCTTGATTTATGTGGTTTTATAAGCTCATATTAATATGATCGTATGACATCTCTATAGCTCGTGCATAAGGTAAGTAAGTGTAGCTAGTTGATCATGTGTAGCTCGGCGGTCCCAATAACGAGTTGCATGCCACACTATTCGATCAAATTGTATGGAATATTTGTAACTCGTATTGAACAAATCGTATGTCATCCTTGTTACTTGAGGATAATAACAATGATCTATATAATTGAGTGACCTATATAACTCGAATTCTTCTATGGTATTTTCTGCATTTTTCTAAGGTTAGGGCTCACATTTCTTTATGATAAGGCCCACAATTCTCCAAGGCTCAAAAGCTCACAATTATTTGAGCTCACATACCTTGAGGCTTACACCATTGGCTTACATACTCTATGTCGTGACTTGTATTTATCCAACCATGAATCACATAAAGTTCTATGGTTCACATTCATATCATTATGGCTTGTATTCTATCACATATGACTCGATATTTTTCTTTTTGGCTCGTTGTGGCTCGTATCTCTTCGTTGTTTTGACAATAACAGTGATCTATGGAAATGATTATGAAAATACCTCATGTCATAGTAACCTTTTTCTATGACCATGGCAATAATATTTGAACAATGATGCCTTGTTGATTAGGCAGTGATTTGAAAATTGATAGCAATGTTTGAAATGTAAATTGACCTTGATAGAATAAAGTGGTCTATATGACATCAAGACTATGATCTATTATGGTATTAAACGAAGAGTGATGTTGTATATCAGCAGTAACCTTGTATATCAATGATTTTAAGATATATGACAAAACCCTTATGACAGTAATGGTTGGGCAATGATGATTGAGCAATGAAATCTTATTCTTATGAAAACGATGTGTAACAGTGACAAATATAGCTGACAAAGATAACAATATGTCTAGAGTACTTATGTGATAGAGATAGTGATCCCCCTTGATGTATGGCAGTTAAAACAATGATCCACATAACAATGAGACATTGACCATGATGACACTGAAACTATGATCCAAGTAACAAAGGCATGACTATAATCTACATAACAACGAATTGGAGACTATAAAAGCAACCCTTTGTATGACAATGATTTATGTTATAACGACCATGAGACTTCATTTCTATACAATGGATTTCACCATGAAGCCGACTTGTTCGATTCTTAAGCAATGAAAGACAGAGGAATTTCTGAGGTTCGATAGCTAAAAGTACGAGGTATCCTTTATGAAAGTAAGCCATGACAATTATCTTTGCATGAAATCGGTAAAATTCAAAGAGGTATTTATAATTTTTGTGCATTTCATGACCTATGTTAAGTCCTTTATGTCATGATTATGATCATAAAAAAAATTATGCATAAATATTAGAGATAGTAACATGTAAGAGTTTGATGTTATGTTGCATATGAAGACTAGATAGAAGGAATGTCAAAAAACATCATTATGGTTTTGCAACATTTTGAAATGCTTGGATAACAAGTATTCATGACTATTAAGGATCTAGGGTTTGCATATAATTTTCAATTTATAACTTAACAAGATATTGACGACCTTACAAATATAGGTTTTTGCAACTAATTCTCTTGTTTAGTTGTAGAACTTTACTGTTTGTAAGTAACAAGTCTTGGAATCTAGGGTTTGTAAACCCTAATAAAGTATGTAATAAAAGCATGAACTATATAAATAGAAAGCCTAATTGATTGTTTCCACTGTGAAAAGAAAAGGAACCTAGTCATTAAGAATGACAGGTATTATATGATGATGATGTAAAGACAAGGGGTCTAAGACTAAGTTGGAGTCAACCTTCCTCCAAAGATAAGTATTTAACATTTTATTGATTATTACTAAGGCTATTGTCTTGTCTCCCTATTTTTTTATAAGTCTTCTAGCCAAGGTTACATGTCAAGACAAGTTATATCTAAATATTGGCTAAGCAGATAAAATACTTGAAGAAATTTGGCATAGCATGAAGAATGTGAAGGAAGGAGAATTTTGATGTATGCATTAAAGAAGACTATTAGATGGAAAAATTTTACTAACCTCAGATGGAAAGAGGGAGATGTAAAGACCTTGATAATTACAATATTGAAGCTTGCTAATTGGTTTGTTCTGGATTGACGATTAAAAGCTAAAGAGAATGTATCAAAACTTTGTTGCAATATGAGACATATAACGCAAAGGAATTTTGACCTTAGAGGGATAAAGTATCATAATTTGACACCTTGAATTGAGGTCATTTCGATTTGGTAACTCCAATATTGATGATTTGTTCAAGAAATGTTTTGGCTCCCTGGAAAGACATTTTAGAAGTATATGCAGAGGCTAGAAAGATAGCATTTGAGATAATTTTTTGGTTGAAATTGATACAACTGCGTGGTTTGATCATGGAACACATGGATTGTGTGGATTGCATTATTGATGGCCTGGAAAAACATAAGGGAAGAATTGATATTTGGAAAGTTGATAGAGGAACTTTGCTATGAAGAAACAAGTCATGTTCTAGTAGTGTAAGGAAGTTTGTCTCTTTAAAGATGATAGGTGAACCATTTGACGACAATGTTTTTTGATGATTGACAAGATCTGGGAATCTCAAATTTTGATATGACATGATGTTGTTAAGAGCCGATAAACCCTATCATGAATATGGAATGTAAAATAATTTAGCTTAGTAAAATGTTTGACATTTAGGAAGGTTGAAGCTCAAGTATAATGTATTGTGAGAAAGAATCCTTGCAACTAAAAATATATCTCCACCGAAAAACAAGTAGATAATGTATTGATGAAGTATGAGACCAACTAAGGATTGTGTTTATGTATCCCTGGTTGAGAGGGAGTAAGGATATCCTCCTTGGATGAGAGGGAGTGATGGTAGACACTGTATTATTCATGTGTCATGCACTACGTTAGAACTAACAACTGTACGTCTAGTGAAGGCACTAAGATGGAGAATTGAGGATTTTATAAGAATCTAGGACCAATACATCTTGAGGATTGGGAAGCCAAGATAGAAGTAGTCCCATGGACCGACATTCTTTGAGGATTGGACAAGGTATCCAAGATAAGAGTGGTCGAAGAGGATCGATATTATTTGAGGATTGGGAATCCAAGATAAGAATAGTCCTATAAGGACATACTTGGGGAGAATCTAGATGGGGTATGTGCCTTGAGGCTATGGTGATGGTGTCCAAATGTATGCCTCCCAACATTGTGCTCTAATCTTGTGGAGAGTTAGAGATTTTTAGTCAAGGGATTTCTATATTGAAATTTGATAATGCTAATTATGATGTTGATGCTTGAAGATGACTTATCAATCTGATTCTTCTTATGAGAATATTTCAATTTGAGAGTATCACCATATCGATTTTTGAATTATGAAAACCCCTAGTTAAGAATGAGTGTTGGAATATGTAACTAGGTTCGATCTTTATAATTATCATTGAACTTGCATCATTATGTATTTTATACAAAAAGAAGATTTTTTTTTTTATATTAGTTAAACAATTTATTCAT
The DNA here is from genome assembly GCA_034641835.2 of Pinus albicaulis. NCBI lineage: Eukaryota > Viridiplantae > Streptophyta > Pinopsida > Pinales > Pinaceae > Pinus > Pinus albicaulis. The sequence goes on from CM076581.1 coordinate 1,139,914,912, forward strand.
GCTTCTCAGATTTGTTGAGTCAAAGAGTCAAAGTCCTATTTAGACCTCTTGTAAAGAAAAAGGAAAAAGAATTTTTGAGAATGTAATTTGGGTAAAATCACCAAAAGAAGCTGTAATATTCCCAAATGGGAAAAGCAGAAATATAGTGCATAAAAATGGAAATAGCAATGTATAACATCACATCAATAATGGAGACCAATATGGATCTATTTCATTCTTTAGAATAGCAGAAAATAAGTACAAAATGATGGGGAAAAAATCATATAACATGAACCAGCAAGCCTCCAATAGATAAATCCCCTCAATAATGAGGTATTGCTACTATACCAAAATGCTGGAAGACTGCTACAAAACAGTCATAAGAGCAATGCTACAACATATGAACATACAAAATATAATATGGCTGATATATGCCTTAATAGATACATAAAATAAAGATATAGGCTCTATAGCAACCTCCAACAAGAACCCAAGAGGGTTTTCAGAAATACGCCAATATACAAGAAATGAATCAAAGCCCTAGGGCTGAAGATTCACTACAACTAAAAAACTGGAAAGATGTGGCTGATATGATGTAGCTAAGAATGTAGCCTCCTCCAATAGACTCTCCAGATGAAAGGCTGATCCCTTCACTGGAAAACCTTCTCTCCAAATGGTGCACTGGAACCACCCCTACAAATCCTCCCTAAAATAACGCAGTCCAAGACTGAAACTGCACTGTACGGGAAAATGATAATGTGGCCAAGTGCCAAATGCTGCAATAAGGCTGAAGGGCCTTCCTTAATAGCCTCCTAATGGAAGGAAACCTTCCTCCACTGAAAAATAGCTCATAAACCACCCAAATGAATTCTCTACTGCTACACTGTGCACCTTAACACATCTCTCAATAGAAATTGCGATGTAGAACAAAGATGGAGCTTGGCCTGATGCCAGAATGTGGAAATGTAGTGCAATCACTTATCCTGAGTAGGCACTCGAATTCCCCCGAGGATGAAGGTGGGATTCCCACTCGGGAACACCCTCTGCTAAACAACACTGTAGTCTTAGCTAAACAGCTGAAGAGAGAAAACAAGTCTTAACAGACCATATCAAAATAATAATAAAAAACATATCCCCTATGGCTTCCATCCCCTTCCTTATATAAGTGGTGAGATTCCTCACCCTTGGCCCCACTCATTAAAGCCACTACTTCCATGCATAGAGTCTCCCTCCAAAACTGTGTTGTCCCATAATGAATGTCGACTCTTCCATGACAGCGTTGTTGGTTTGGTCAAAGTTGACCTAGTCTACATGCTCCAACCCCTTTTCACACATAAGGGTGCTTTATCAAGCCACTAAAGTGACCTCCATTCACATTAGCAATGATTTTATTCCTACTAAGGAGATTTATGGGTCTCCATACCCTGTTATTCAACAAATTAAGAAGCAAAAACAAAAATTAATATTCCAACTAGCTTATAGCTAAATGGGAATATTACATTCCTCCCCTCCCAAATGTTGCTTTTCCTCAAGCAATTGTAAAGGTGATAGTTGTAACTCTTCTCCTCCTTCATTGGTGACACCTCCATGTGATAAGCTCTCCTCATATACCAAGTGTCAACCAATCAATCCCTCCATGAAATGTTCCTCCCAAGTACTCATGAGATGCAAATGATTCACCCCATAAGGAAGAAAAAAAACCCAATGTAGCAATCATGGTTTGCCCAAAGTCCTCCCTGAAATATGAAACATAAGAAACATGGATAATATCTCTCCAAATGGGCATGTTCAACCCTTGCATCCTTCCTCCATTCATTACCGTAATAAGAATAAGGACATCATCCATGTATGGGATCAAAACCAAGGACACAAAAGCTGCCATATGCAATAATGGAGGTGGATCATAGTCCCACATCTGGAACCAGTGCAGTATATCTCCTGAATGCCTCAAATCATGATATAATAAGTGGTTTCCCCACCAATTACTTGCTGCCATAGTCTTCTCACATGTTTTGCGAAGGTGGGTGATATGTGGTGCCTTTGGAGCACACCCTGAATGATATGTCATCTTCCTATATACTCCTAGGGAGTGGCCATTCTCAACACTGTTTATAGCCCCAAGTTGACCATGAATTTTATAAGGAACAATGCTCCAATTTGGAGAAATGGCCTGCACATGTATGGCAAAGGAATGCAAATACTCATTAAGTAAATCATTATGCATAAAAACATGATCTTTAACATATGCTTTTCTCACACCAATGGAGTGTCTCATAGATAAGATCCCCTCTCATTCCCAAAGAGGAAAGAGGTGGTTGTGATAACTCCATCAAAAATTTATGTATCTCCTCTAGCTCCACATGATCCATGCATCTCCTCAAATGATGATATATCTCCTCTTAAAAGCCTTTCCAAGTATATCCCTCCATGATGGTATGGTATGCTCTCATGGAATAAGTGTGGCTCAAGAGAAAATCTTCATGTGTTGTTTGTAGTAACTTCTCCTTGAGCCTGGACTCTCCAGATAAGAAGGTCCTACTCTGAGAGTAGATGACCCCATCTCTTACTGAATATCCCTCCTCCAGTAGTTGGTCATCAAGTATCATGCAAGTAAAAAGATCCTTGGAATAATCCACCAACAACTGGGATTTCCAATAAGGATCTATCTTCCATAGTGACAGCGCTGATGATCTATCATATAAAGCATATGTCATGTGGCTTCCCCCTCCTTTGACATCTCCTATGCCAAAGTCACATACCGGAAGGCTGCTATCCTCCCTCTGCTTCTCCTTTCTCAGCGCAAGATCTGAGGTGAGAGTGGGTAATGATGACATTGGGAGAATTTCTCCCTCCTTCTTGAGTCTACCAAAGACTCTCTGTGTTGTACCATGACCTCCCAATGTTCCCACTCCTCCTGGATCTATGAGTGGTGCAACATGTGAGACATTTCTCACCAACCCCTGATCAGGTGGCCTCCCAGGTGGTTTGCCACTAAAAAATAATGTCTCATGGGCCAAATTCATATGCATAATAGATGGGATTTTCATGTCCTTGCTTCCAATGCACAAATCTAACTTTGTTTTCTGTGTAGAAGCTGTTTGATCTTGATTGGAACCTTGAACCCCCAAGTTCAAGTACTTGGGTACTCCTCTCAAAGATGCAAGGGTCCCTACAATTGGAGCAAATGCTCCATTCCCAACTCCTGGTGGTGGTGGATCATCTCCTGCAATCCTAGTGTTGTGACCTCCTTCTGGTTCTTCCTCCTCTTCCTCCTCATCATCTGAAAATACATCTATATAGTGTGCCTCTCCTGTTGCACATCTATGTCCGGGTGCCCATGATTCTTGGCATATGAAGCAAAGCTTCCTTCTCCTCAAATCTATTCATACATCATCGCTAAGAGGTACTTTGTTTTGGCTCTCCTTTGAAAAAGGAGCCTTCTCATCTTTTCCCTTTGATGGAAAAGGGGGATTTTGCTGAAATGTTGCCTTTTCTTTTGGCAAGGCTTCTTATAGATCTTTAGCCCTTTCAATGTCATGTTGAAGGGTAGTGGGTTTGGTATATTTAACCAACCCATGTAGAGGTTTTTCTAGCCCATCAATAAACATATAGACCCTCCTTGCTGCAGATAAATTAGGAACCATAACAGAAAGTTTTAGAAATTCAGAAATATAAGTTTTTGGATTACCTGATTATTTGAGCTTGGCTAGCCCCATGAAAGGTGCCTTCAGATCTCTTCGATCAAACCTCTCCACCAACCTCCTTGTGAACTCTAAATATGTAGTCACATTAGCATGACCCAATGTAGAAATACCATGAAACCACCAATCATGTGCTTCACCCCCAAGGTGCAGCGCTGCTATTTTGATGGCCTCCATCTTCGGTACTTGGTTCAACTGGAAGTAGATGTCTAGCTTCTCTACCCATGATTTGGAAGTGCATTTTGATGACCCATCAAAGTTGGGCAAGAAAAATCTGCCCATAGTCCGATGTAGATCATGATTTTGTTTGAATCCTCCACCTCTATTGTGATGTCGGGGTCTCCTATTTTCCTTGATCTGATGGAATTCTTGAAAAATAAAATGATCCTTGAATCTCTGAGATTGAGACTCATACTCCAGAAAATAGTCTTCAAGAGTTTATTGTTCTTGAAACCCTCCATTTCCCGCTGCTAAAAATGTAGGCATTGTAGAGCGTTGGGAAACCTGCTGCTTCACTAGTTAATCACTCCAGTGATGAGAAATGCCGGAGCCTTCACCATGCAGAAACCCTTTAGGGGATTCTTTGTGTCTATCCATCCTCATATCCTTTATTTCTCTTGAAATGTTAGGGAACTCCTTGTCATCCTCTTCTCCTGATAAAGGGGTTTTACCCTTGTCTTCTTTATCATTTGTATAATCATACTTCTGGTTTCTTCTGAGATACCTCCTCTCTCTATTTGTGAGAGGATCTCCTTCTTCTGATGACATATTGGCTTAAGATGCACAAGCTGAGCCCAAATTATGCTCTTATACCACTGTAATATTCCCAAATGGGAAAAGTAGAAATATAGTGCATAAAAATGGAAATAGATTTTATAACATCACATCAATAATGAAGACCAATATGGATCTATTTCATTATATATTAAAAAAACAAATAAGTACAAAATGATGGGGCACAAATCATATAACATGAACCAACAAGCCTCCAATAGATAAATCCCCTCAATAATGAGGTACTACTACTATACCAAAATGTTGAAATAATGCTACATCACAGTCATAAGAGCACTGTTATAGCATATGAACATACAAATTATGATATGGCTGATATATGCCTCAAGAGATACAGAAAATAAAGATCTAGGCTCTATAGCAACCTCCAACAAGAACCTAAGAGGGTTTTCAGAAACACACCAAAATACAAGAAATGAATCAAAGCCCTAGGGTTGAAGATTCACTGCAACTAAACAACTAGAAAGATGTGGCTGATCTGATGTAGCTAAGAATGTAGCCTCCTCCAATAGACTCTCTAGATGAAAGGCTAATCCCTTCACTGGAAAACCTTCTCTCCAAATGGTGTACTGAAACCACCCCTACAACTCCTCCCTAAAATAACGCAGTCCAAGACTGAAACTGCACTATAGGGGAAAATGATAGTGTGGCCTGGTAACAAATGTTGAGAATTTTAAAGGCTATAGATTAATAAAATTCTCTTCTTGATAATTAATTGTGAACTTTATTATGTCTTATCTTCTCTTAGTTATGTTAATCTTTCATCAAGTCAATTATCAAGACCCAAGACACAAAGATTAGGCTCCTAGAGCCAGGGAAAAACCTCTCCCTCTTGGAGAGGAAAGCTTGCAAAGAATTCTTCTTATTGATCTTCAAATGACAAGTACCAAGACCCAAAATCATACCCTAGACCTAGATTTGGTTTCAGAACTACAATATTCACTTTGAGAATGCTGGTATTGAAATAACTTGAACTGTGAGAAGGTAAATCAAGGATTTACCTTCCTCACTATTCCTCTTGCTTCTTTTTAAGATCATTGTCTTTTATCCGCACTTAGTATATATATCTCTGCACTGAAGTTTTTTGTGGATTCCGCACTATCCTTTTGTAACACACTGTCTTTAATATGGTGTCTGCAATTCCCTTATGCTGTGGTGTTCATAATTCCTTAATGCAATCTCAACTATGGTGTCCGCAATGTATTCGTAAATATATACTTCGTCTCTATTGTGATAACCGAATATCTTCGTATACTTATCCTCTGTCTCTGTTGTGATAACCGCAGATACTTTGTATGTATATCCTCCATCTTTACTGTGGTAATCGTAAGTCTGTAATCTATAAAAGAGTCTGCATTCAATAGTGTGTTGTCTCTGTTGCTTCTCCATCCAAATGATTCACATATTTTTCTTATATATAGTGGGCAGTTCTCACCATTTAGGTTGACCATCAAATATGGTTTAGGCCAACTTCATCATATCATGTAGGCTGACATGACTTGTAGTTACTTTCCAAGCGGTGTTACATTAGCAGATTGTCTTCACTTGTTTACAACGTTGTATGAGGGCTGTCAAGGTCTTTGGAGTACAAACTGAATCCTTCACCTAAATTTATTCCTAGAAGACGTAAACCTAATAGACAGTAAGAAGAATTATATCTACATAATAAAATATTGCTCATGAAACCCATGAGACAAGTATACCAAAAATGCATTTTATTATCATTGACATCTTCTATACATAAATACATAATTACATAGCCATCATGAAGACCGACCTAGTTACACTTTTCAACACTCCCTCTTAACTAGGGAGGTATTCATATAGGTACATGGTCACTTTCAAACTGAAGAATCTCAGAAGAAGAATCGGATTGGTAATCACATCTGTATAGCATCATATCAACCAGCATTGTCCTAGTGCAAGGCCTTGATTAACAACCCCATATCTCAATGAGACAATGAGCTACAATGCTGGTGAGACACATGACTTATAGACACCTTCGTCATTGTCTCTCCAAGGTACATACTCCACTCGGGTGTCTCCAAAGTATGACCTTCTTGGACTATTATTATCTTGGGTAGCTAGCCCTCAAAGAATATCAGTCCCCAACTACTCTTATCTTGAATGCCCTAACACATTCTCAAAGAGTATCGAATGCCAGATGATTACCCAACCCTCCATTTTGTCTTCCCAAGACCAGAATGATGTGTCTATCTCTCCCTCTCAACCAAGGAGGACATATTCCACAAGGGAATGTACTCATTCCTATGCAAGGAATGTACCTAAGCTCATTCTTAGGAATTACCAAGTTTCTTCCAAGTAAGAAACTTATCATCATGCTCCCTCTTAACCAGGGACTTCCAACAACAATGGTGAGACACCCAGCTGCTCATGAAGAATTCCTGTCCTTGATGTCATGGATTTCGATATTGAGGAATTTTCAACTTTTAGCTTCATAGGGAATAGATCATCCATCACTTTCATCCCGAGTCATGTTAGCTATTAGAAAATGATTCATCGGACTTCCTTATCTGGTCCACTATTGTGCCATGCTAATTTCCTTCGAATAATCTTCCAGGATCATACATCCTCTTTCATGATTAGAAACCCTGCACAAATTCATCTAGATAAACATTTACATTTGAACTTTTAAAGCAAAAGTTACCTCAGTGATGATCTTTCACCATGACATCTTTCTATAAGCATCGAAATCCTTCATACAAATTGACACATCTCATAATGATATGTTTTTCCAAGGGTCGTTTTCTTTACCAGACTTCTGTCAGAGTCTACATATCTTTCCAGGAGATCTCCTAGTCACATATTCTTGGCCTCCGGATGATAACTGCCTCTTGACATGGTTGCATTTCATGATCTCTTCCTCTTTGCACATTCTTGATTCCCAGGAATGTACAACTCTTCTAGTTTCTCGTTCATATAAAACCATCTCATATTCCATGAGGACATATTATGTTGATTTCATCTGTCTATGCATTGAAAGATACTCCTCCATAGATCATAATTCTAAGTATAGAAGTCTATTACCTGCAACCACATGACATGACTTCACAACATCCAATGTCAGCATATAAATATATACATACCTCATACCTTTTTCCCTTGAGTCATCCTGTAGCAATTTCTCTTGAATGAAGAGCTTCATTCCTTTGACTTGCTTCAACAATATGTCATCACATCCCAAAATTTTGTCTCCATGATGACCCTTGATCTAATGACTGCTTTATTTTTTTAGTAGAGAGGTTTTCCAGAAGCTTTTTCACCAAGAGCTCCTTCCATGCTTTTATCGAGATGCTTCTTAATGTACATGCTATCATACAATTTTACAACTAATTAGAGGTCACTTACAGAGGAAGATGGTCTCAATCATAATAGATATCTCTTGCTTCCTCCTTCTTAGATCTCTTAGCGTCAGGTTCTTCTCTTTCATAAGTGACATGGGATTCTTCCTTTTTCTTCTTGTCCTTTCCAGATTTAGGACAATCTCTTTTATAATGTCCAAGATCATCACATCCAAAGCATCACACGTTGTCCATATTTATTATTTTATTCTGAGAGCCAAATTTTCCGAATCTTCCTTTCTTCTTGTATGAGGCTGCAAAGGCATGATTCTCTTCACTTGGTCCTGTATCAGCTTTGGCCTTTAATCTTGTTTCCTCTATTTTACATAGAGACCATAAATCATGGAATGGAGTGGCTTCTTTCTTCCCATATAGACTAGAAGTGAAGCTTCCCCATTCCTCTGGTAGAGCATTCAACACCATTGTTGTCATATCAATGTCAGACATCACTTCTCCTAGTTCCTGCAGTTGATCTCTTATTTTAGAAATCCTCATAAAGTATGAAGCAATTCCTGCTTCCCTTGATAATTTCATTTTGTATATTTCTTGTCTCAGAGAGATTGATTCTCCAATAGTACTCACAGAGAATAGCTCCACCAAATTCTCATATATTTGTTTTGCAGTCTTTAGTTTTGATACATAGGGAATGAGAGAGTCTTTGATGGATTCTATGAGAATCCTTTGGGCTCTAATTTCTCCCTTCATGTACTTGGCATGGGCTGAAGTATATTCTTTTGGAGGTTGAACAGTAGATCCTTAAATATAGTCCATTACTTCATCTTCAATTAAATTCAAGTCTGTTCTCTTCTTCCATGCACTGAAGTTTGATGACCCAACAAGTTTGTTTATTTCTTTACAATAAGGCATCTTGATAGATAGGGTCATGAATACTTACCTAAGTGGATTTTCTTGCAGCTTCCTTGATGATGATTGAGAATGAAGTCAAGGGTTTCCTTTCTTCAATGTTGTTGTACTTGAACCCTTGATTATAATGACTATCTTCAGGAGTTGAGATTTCCTTCAAACAATGTCTTGAGTGCAAATATTTTGATGCCAAAGATTAATTTCCTGAATGAGTTGATCTTTTGAATGAGGTAGGATATCTCCATAAATTATTTGGATATTCTTCCTTGCAAACTGGTTTTTCTTTCCAACCCAAACTTTGATTTTTTCTTCTTTGAGTGTCTTTGTTGACAAGCAACCCTTATGTTCAACACCTTAGCTCTGATACCATGTTGAGAATTTGAAAGGCTATAGATTAATATAATTCTCTTCTTGATAATTACTTGTGAACGTTCTTATGTCTTATCTTCTCTTAGTTATGTTAATCTTTCATCAAGTCAATTATCAAGACCCAAGACACAAATATTAGGCTCCTAGAGCTAGGGCAAAACCTCTCCCTCTTGGAGAGGAAAACCCGCAAATAATTATTCTTATTGATCTTCAAATGAAAAGTACCAAGACCCAGGCTTATACCCTAGGCCTATATTTTCTTTCATAACTATAATCTTCACTTTGATAATGTTGGTATTTAAATAACTTGAACTGTGAGAAGGTAAATCAAGTATTTACCTTCCTCACTATTGCTCTTGCTTCTTTTTAATATCATTGTCTTATATCCACACTTAGTATATATATCTTTGCACTGAATTTTGTTGTGGATTCTGCACTATCCTTTTGTAACACACTGTCTTTAATATGGTGTCCACAATTCCCTTCTGTTGTGGTGTTTGTAATTACTTAATGCAATCTCAACTGTGGTGTTCGCAGTGTATTCATAAATATATACTTCGTCTCTATTGTGATCACCGCAGACCTTCGTATACTTATCCTCCGTCTTTGTTGTGATAACCGCGGATACTTCATATGTATATCCTCCGTCTTTACTATGGTAATCATAAGTTTATAATCTATAAAAGAGTCTGCATTCAATAGTGTGTTGTCTCTGTTGCTTCTCCGTCCAAATGATCCGCAAATTTGTCTTATATATAGTGGGTAGTTCTCACATTTTAGGTCGACCATCAAATATGTTTTAGGCTGACTTCATCATATCATGTAGGCCGACATGGCTTGTAGTTACTTTCCAAGCGGTGTTACTTCAACAGATTGTCTTCACTTGTTTACAGCATTGTATGAGGGCTGTCAAGGTCTTTGGAGTAAAAACTGAATCCTTCACCTAAATGTATTTATTCCTAGAATACGTAAACCTAATAGATAACAAGAAGAATTCTATCTACATAATAAAATATTGCTCATGAAACCCATGAGACAAGTGTACCAAAAATACATTTTGTTATCATTAACATCTTCTATACATAAATACATAATTACATAGTCATCATGAAGACCGACCTAGTTACAATTTTCAACAAATGTCACAATAAGGCTCAATGGCCTTCCTTACTAGCCTCCCAATGGAAGGAAACCTTCCTCCACTGAAAAATAGCTCAAAAACCACCCAAATGAATTATCCACTGATGCACCCTACAACTCAGCACATCTCTCAATAGAAACTGTATTTTAGAACAAAGATGGAGCTTGGAATGATGTCAAAATGTGGAAATGTAGTGCAATCACTTCTCCTGAGTAGGCACTTGAAGTCCCCCGAGGATGAAGGTAAGATTCCCGTAGGGAACACCCTGTGCTAAAAAACACTATAGTCTTAGCTAAACAGCTAAAGAGAGCAAACAAGTCTTAACAGACCATGTCAAAATAATAATCCAAAAAATATCCCCTATGGCTTCCATCCCCTTCCTTATATAAATGATGAGATTCATCACCCTTCGCCCCAGTCATTCAAGCCACTACTTCCCTACAGAGAGTCTCCATCCAAAACTGCGATGTCCCATAATGAATGTCGACTCCTCCATGACAAAGTTGTTAGTTTGGTCAAAGTTGACCCAGTCTACATGCTCCAGCCCCTTTTCACACATTAGGGTTCTTTATCAAGGCACTAAGGTGACCTTCATTCACAGTAGCAGTGATTTTATTCTTACTAAGGAGATTTATGGGTCTCCATACCCTCTTATTCAACAAATTAAGAAGCAAAAACAAAAAATAATATTCCAACTAGCTTATAGCTAATTGGGAATATTACAGAAGCCAAGTTGGCCCTCCTAATTGTCAAGTCGACTCACTGAAAGGATGTGTCTTTTCACATATGAGAATAACTATATATTGGCATGCGCCCTCTATCAAATGACAATCAATTCAATGCTTCTTTGTGATAATTTCTGAGGAAAAATGGAATCTAAATTTCAGTGGTTCTCTCTTGAGATAATCAATGGTTTCTTGTGGGAAATAATCTAAGATAATGCAAGCGCTATAGTATGATTTTGGAAAGCTTGAATTGGTTTCTTGGAGGTTGTATTTGGGTCTTGGATTTCTCACTTTAATCTGTTTCTATAAGAAGATGAGATTTTCTAGGTTTAAAACCTTATGGGGTTTTCCCCCTGGCTTGGAGCCTATATCTTGTGTCTCTTATTCTCTGCGATCTTCATTATTTTAGAATTTTGGTAATTTCTGGATGAAAAGAAGAACACAAAATAATAACAATAAGCCAACAAAAATTTCACAAGTAATTATCAAATAAGGGAAATTGTCACATTTATACGCCTATAGATTTCTCAACACTTCCAGATGCTAACACAATGGTGCCCTACATTTGAGACTTCTTGATCACTTTTTAGCTTCTAGGAATCCTTTGTCTTAGCCTCAAATTCAAGATTGCTCTAGATATGCTGATATGGTCTTTTGAAAAAAAAAACAAATTGTGATATTTTTGAGGTCATTTGATTGAGTCATTAGGACTTCTAACATTTGGGTTGAGATATTATAGAATGATTGTGGTGATTTAGCTTTTCTGAGGTTACTCGACCTCTATTATTAGTTCTTAGATCTTCAAACTTTCTTAAAAAAAATATCCTTCACTTCCTTCAGAATTTCATATTTTCTGAGATATTAGACTTGAACTTTGGACTTTTGTTATGAGGCTTTTGATCCTCAAAAAAAAATTCTGAGATAACCTATAAGACTTTCACATACGAGGATCTTTAATTATGCAAAAAATGAAACTTTGGTCCCTTTTCTTGAGGTTTCTTTGGCACAAGTTTATTCTATTCCTATGCATAGAATACACATAGATTTTCTACTGCTTCTCACTCTATGGAAAGACCCTAGTTAGGGAATGAATTACACAATAATTTGGTGGAAAAAATTGGTCTAAATAGTAGATACCTTGATATAATCTTGATCTTTGATTTTGGAGCTAGGGTATCTAGGAGATATTGAAAAATAAAGCCCCAGAGGATGACTAGATGACTTCTTTTCAGGGCTACTCTTTCAGCATAGTATGATTCCATGATGATTTTTCGATACTATCTTTAATATGATAATTTTTCTAATGATTTTTATTAGATTTATTTTTTCTCACATTTATTATCCATCATAAAACAATTATACAAATAAAGTCAATAGTATAACAAAATGATAGAGGATCATAAAGAGACAACCATAATAACATAAGAGTTTACATTGGGAAAACCCACATGGGGGAAAACAAGAAACCTTTCCTTATAGAATAAAATAAAAAAGAGAGAAATCCAAGCCAAAATGATAGACAACTTGACCAAAAATATGACAAGTGTTGAAATTTGGGCATCTATGGGACGTATTTCCCGATAGCCCCAAAAGAAACCCAAAGTTGAATTCAATTGGAATAAGGAAAATATTATTATAAATTATTGAGGCACAAATTGGGGAAGAAATTATGAAAGAAAATATATTTGATATTATGAGCAATTTTGAATTTGGGTATTTTGTATTTTTGCTCCAAAGACTAGAAGTCGTCTTGACCTTTGAAGGCACTCTTTCCTCCAACATATTGTATATAAAGGAAATCGTTGTGACTCATTTGATATACAATTCTATCCTAATTTTGTATGGTTATTATAACCTATTTGAGTCTCGCTACAATATAGTCATGCATTTATGTCTATGAATTGATTGGTTCTCTCTCGAGGTTCAAAAATGTTGTGTATGGTTCATATATGGATCACTTATGTTCTTGAGACCAACATTAATTGTGGCTCATATTAATACGGTTGAGGTTCGATACACATAATATGTGATTATAATGCATTGAACAATTACTCACAATGGATATCTATGACTTGTTCTCATTACAATGACATGGATACACTATGGTCCACAATGGTAATTTTGTAATTTGATCTTTCAACGACTCACATAGTTTTGTGGTTTTTATTCATTTTTTCTATGGTTTGAATTCATGGCTCGTATTTCTATGTGTATTTCTTTTTATATGGCTTGCATACTTTGTTCTTGTGACTCACATTCTTCTCTAAGGATTGCACAACTTATATAGACCACAAATTTTTTTTATTGCTCACAACATAACATTGGTATCGCTCCATGTAACATCGCACTTACAATTGGATCTGTCTCTATGTGACATGGATCTCACACTCTATGTGATGTTTGGGATCATAATTACATTAAGGTGGCTCACGATTTCTCTCACAACATTACAGTGGTTCACAACAATGGTTTATGACTCACATCAACAGTAACTTCAAAATGTTTTTGTGCACAGTGTAATCTCTCCAAAGGCATCTATATATCTTTTATTGTTATACAGTGGTATCCATATTTTTGTATCTTTGTAGTGAATTTATATTATCCTATGTGGCATGCTCATTACAAAAACTGTATATTCTACTATATGGCATACTAATTATAGTGACAATATATTCTACTTTGTGGCATACTCAATACAATGATAGTATATTATACTTTATGGCATTCTCATTACGGTGGCATTACTTATAATATGCGGCTTGCTTGGGAAGTGCCTTGATATCAAATTATAGTGAGACAATTCTCTTGACAATTGTAACCTTGATGCATATTTATGTGAATGTGATGAAAATGATTCTAATGTATACCCTTGTTTATGAAAGTATGTGACAATGCCACTATTTTAGTTGGTTAGTATTTATGATAGTATGGAGAGTATGTCTATGACCATGATTTACATGGTTTTTCTCTCATGTCTATGACTCATATAATGATATTATAATTGACAGAGACAGATAAAGTGATATGGTAGTAGCTCTCTTGGACTCACGTGATTATCAGATCGTCCAGTTCAAAAAAAAATTGTGAAATGACTTGAATTAGCCCTAAAAGGCCTAATGTGTTTGATGTATCTCATTATGGATTTAATTTTTATCTTAGTTGAAAAATTGATGAATATCTAATAGAAGATGAATCTGGTTGAGTTCCCCCTTTTATGGAGTTTTTCCCTGGTCTCTAACCTAAATAATGGTGTCCCTATTGTGCATGCTTCTCTTCTATTGTTCTTTATTGTTCCACTACATTGTTGATGTTATTGTTTTATCTACATAATTGATAATGATTTTATGATATTATGGGGTGAATGTAATATGCAAATGATGGAAATATTGAAGATTGCAATATCTATAATAGAGAACAATCTAGCCCCAAAAATTATCATGGTAGCAGATATTGGCTGAAGAAAACTCATTGAGATCACCCACGTGAAGACACATGATCAAATAATAGTGAAAGGGATGAAGATGTAAGAGACCTAAAAGAATTCTAGGGTTTAAATGAAACTCTAGAAAATTGTTTTTCTTGCAAATAGAAGCTATGGTTTGGGATAAACCCTAGCATTGGCGTTGATATGGAAAAAGGGCCTAGTATGATTTAGAATTTATTTATATGATATGATCAACGAGAATTTGTTAAGATATTTGGGACAGATTCAGAGAAACCCTAGGTGAGGGTATCATGTAGATCCAATGATCATCTTATACATCGATAAACTAGGATTGGTTGTCAATGAAAGAGATCAAGGATACATATGGTGTTTCTCCTTTTATGGACAAGATTGAAATATGATTGATGGTCTGTGGTGGAGGATAAAGAGGGAGTTGATATCCTCCTACAATCCTTGTTGAATATAAGTACTTTTAAAACTTATATTATTTTTGAAACTACTCTTGTTTTGATTTATCATTTTTGGATTATTGTGTATTCTTCTTGTATGATTATTAGAATGCTTCTAACTTCTTGGATGAGGATGTGTTCAAGGAAATAAGATCCTTCTCAAGGATCATAATGATGTAGAACATTGAAACAAGAGTTATATCTCAGAGGGAGCTAGTGCATGAAGAGTAAAATAAAAGAGGGAGTGGGTGCAAGACAATCAAGAAGCCACTCTTATATGTGGAGAAGATAGAAAACCTTTTCTTATTATTAGGTACACTTTTATTATGTTTATTCACTTTTCTATTATAACTCTTGCTCTTGTTCTAGGATCCACATGTGCGTCTAATGAATGTGAGGACCAAGTCCTCTATACTGAGATTGAGAAGGATGAAAAAGCATACCATGATTAAGAGTGGAACTTGAAAGTAAGACAAGAGTGTGAAAATTTTTGAATCCTTAATATAGAAACCCTACTGCTAACTATTGATTTACTTCTCCTACTTGATTTATTACACAAGTTATTTAACTGAATATTCAGAAAAATTTCAAAGTAAACACAAATAGCAGCCTACACAACTACAAATAATTTACTGAACATCACACACATATGACCAAATGACACACAGATTTTTCAAACAAATGTCCCCGGAAAAACCCAATGCGCGAAAACCGGTGCAAAAACTCTAGAGGGCTTTATTATTATGCAGAATTTGAATACAACATTCTGGGAACCAGAAACAATTTGCCCTACAGAGAAAATACATGGTAGTTGTACCTTATCACTCAGAGATAGAAAATATAGTTGAATCACACCCTCACTAGTACATTTGGGGGAAATTCCGA
The DNA here is from genome assembly GCA_034641835.2 of Pinus albicaulis. NCBI lineage: Eukaryota > Viridiplantae > Streptophyta > Pinopsida > Pinales > Pinaceae > Pinus > Pinus albicaulis. Next base: position 1,139,930,627 of record CM076581.1, read on the forward strand.
CACTTGGTTCCGACGCTTTTGACCAAATGTCAAAAATTTCCCGAAATTTTTTCAATCCCGCCCGAAACCATTGCTATACTGACGTTTAGAGAAAAGTGTCGCAATACCGACACTAGACAAGGTGTCGCAATTGCAAAGTTTGGAGGAAGATGTCGCAATTGCAACACTATGCCCCAAAGCGTCGCTATTGCGACGGCTGCCTCCAAACGTCGCAAGTGCGACATAATGTCTAAGTGTCGCAATTACGACGTTTGGAGGCAGCCGCCGCAATAGCGACGCTTTGTCTGCTGTCGGTATAGCGACACTTATATGCACGCTACATAAAAATACGACACTTGTATGCATGCTACATAAAAATGATTTTATTAAAAACTATGATATCACGCGCGCATTCACCCTCCGCTCTTGCAGAACAACATTCGCCCTCAGCTCTTGCAGAACAGCATTCGCCCTTAGCTCTTGCAGAATAGAATTTTCCCTCAGCATTCGCCCTCAGCTCTTGCAGAACATCATTCGCCCTCTTCTCTTGTAGAACAGCATTCAC
>CM076581.1:1139931270-1140257025 GCA_034641835.2 Pinus albicaulis
AATCTTCCAATGAAATCCATAGCTTCAAAAAATACTTTATGCTATCATGGTATATCTTGACTTTAAAGTACCTCCCAATGATATACTATCCCCATTTTTTATTGCATGTAATATTGCTTCCATTTATTTTCATACGTAGATTTCACCAAATATTTTCTTTGAATTCCTTGCTTTTAAAAGCCAATGGTATCCCTTATTGTGTTAATGTTACATAAATTCCTTGTCCTAGTGCCTCACACTCTACTATGAATGTTTTACCAAAATTAGGTGCAACCAATGTTGGTGTAGAAGACATGGCATCCATTAAAAGAGAGAATGCCAAAGTAGCCTCATCATTCCATATAAATGATATTTTCTTCAAGAGATATGTGAGTGGACTTGAAATGCATGCATAATTCTTAACAAATTACCAATAATATCATGTAAGTCTAAAAAATCTTCTAGGAACCTTGATTTTCTTAGGAATAGGTCATTTTGTAATAGCTTGCATCTTTTGAGGCTCCAACTTCACTCCTTCCTTTAAAACAATATGAACCAAATACTTGAATTCTTATTTCCCAAAAGCACATTTGGATACTTTTACATAAAAATGATTGTTCTCAATAATTTATATAACTTTTCCACATGTTTAGTGTGGTATTCCCATGATTTATTATAAATATGTGTATTATCAAAGAAAACCAACACAAATTTTATAAGATGGGATCAAACAAAATTATTCTTAAGTCGAGCCCGCCGGACTTCAAACGACGATAAACCATAATTCAAACCAAATTCGCGTTCCAAAATAGCCTGCTGACGTCGGCCAATTTTGTGACGCGAAAACCAAATGAATTCCGCCCTAATCTTTTTCGGGTCCGAAGTTGGGCTGGCGTACGGAGGGAGAGTTGTGACACGAATTTCTTATCAAATTCGCCCTAATATTTTTTGGGTCCAGATTTCCACTGCGCGAGCGGCCCAAACAAAGATCCGCTCCAATCAATTTCTGCCACGTGTCCTCAATAAAAACTTGCCCTGCTCCCGGCTGCGGGTGCATTCGATGGCGTTTAAGGCGATGGGACATGGATGTGGCGATTTCATATCAATCGCATTAAGATTTAACGTTGTTCAATTAAGTTCCAAGGTTTGCACATCAAATCGCATTAAATTTTAACACTGTTCAAGATCGGACCTCCACTCCCGTTACTGATTTTGCATGCTCCAATATGATCCGGCCTTCGGCTCTCATTAATGATCATAGATTAATTATGACGAGCGTCCTTCGATTGCATTGCATTGATAAAATGTGTATTATCAAAGAAAACCAACACAAATTTTATAAGATGGGATCAAACAAAATTGTTCTTAAGTCGAGCCCGCCGGACTTCAAACGGCGATAAACCATAATTCAAACCAAATTTGCGTTCCAAAATAGCCTGCTGACGTCAGCCAATTTTGTGACGCGAAAACCAAATGAATTCCACCCTAATCTTTTTCGGGTCTGAAGTTGGGCTGGCGTACGGAGGGAGAGTTGTGACGCGAATTTCTTATCAAATTCGCCCTAATTTTTTCGGGTCCGAATTTCCATTGCGCGAGCAGCCCAAACAAAGATCCGCTCCAATCAATTTCTGCCACGTGTCCTCAATCAAAACTTGCCCTGCTCCTGGCTGCAGGTGCATTCGATGGCGTTTAAGGCGATGGGACATGGATGTGGCGATTTCATATCAATCGCATTAAGTTTTAACGCTGTTCAATTAGCTGATATTTAAGTTCTAAGGTTTTCACATCAAATCGCATTAAGTTTTAACATTGTTCAAGATCGGACCTCCACTCTTGTTAGCGATTCCGCATGCTCCAGTATGATCCGGCCTTCGGCTCTCATTAATGATCAGAGATTAATTATGACAGGCGTCCTTAGATTGCATTGCAGTCGGGTCGATAAAATGGCATTTCGCTATGGTTTTTCAGACAAGCTGGTTGCCGGGTTACACTGCCTGCTCACTGTGACGAGAAGGAGAAGTGGCCAGCTGAACTACTACTTAGACCTTGCTGCATATCTGCATTTCTCTTGGTCTGGTCTGTGTCTGTCTTCCTCTGTTTCTTGGAATTTTGCTTCTTCGTCTCCTCTTGTGCCCACTGCTGAGACTGCACCCATGCCTTTCCTGCGTCAAAGGATGCATTGCCGCAGGGGGAGCACTAGAGGTCAACCCCTACGTGCTCCCTCCAGCCCCTCAACCGAGTCGTCTTCCCATTCCAGTGATTATTACGCAGGTCGCTATCCAAACACTTGGAGTGGGCGGGGCCGGGTTGTAGGATCTGGCCACCGTATGGATTCCCCTGCTGCTCCTCGTTTCCCCACCTCTAGTTCACCTTCTCCCACGACACGCACTGTGATCTTTTCCTTTAATTGCTCTCTCAACTGCCCACAAATAATAGCATCAGTCACTGTGGTTTTCCACGAGGAGGCCCAAACGGAGGAATAATGCACCCGTCCAGCGAGTTTGACCTCAGAAAAAGCCAGCCAGCATTCGGGCCTTCAGGAGGGGAGCCGTGGCATGAACGTGGAGATAGCACCTAGCGATCCTAGATCTTCCGAAGGATGGTACCGAATCGTGGAGGAACCACCGGAGGAGTAGTTTGGTTAATTTGGTTTTCCTGCTTTGTCGGCCCACTTAATTGGGCATGTTTTAGATTATATTACTGTGTTGGACCTCTGTAATATTTTTTAATTCTGTAAACGTTCAAGACTGGTTTCCTCGTATGAGGGTAGTCTTCTTAATTTTTTGATTTTTTGATGACAAATTTGCCATGAGTCTGGGCAATGTTTTTGACTTCGGTGTAATTTTATTCCCACTGTTAATAGATTAACTTAGAAAAAAAAATGTTGCCCTGTTTCTATTTTAAACCTGTTTTTTGAAATACAGAGCCATGTTTATATGATTGTTTATAGTCGAAGCGCTGCGGGGTGGTTTATTATATTAATATTTCACAGTCGAATTATGTTCATAACAATTGGAAAAAAAAAAAGTTGCCCTGTTTCTATTTTAAACCTGTTTTTTGAAATACAGAGCCATGTTCATATGGTCTACGTATTATACTCTTTCTCTGTATATCTACAGGAACCTTTTTGCTATGAACAGGGTGGATGTTGTAGCGGGCTACTAATGGAAACAAGCGAGCCTGAACCTTACATCTCGGATGCAATAGATGGTTACCAATTTTGGAATCAAGCGAGCCTGATCTTACAAGCGAGCCTGGGTTTCTGCAGATGGTTTTTATTTCCGGGAAAAAGCGAGCCAGAACATACAATCGACCCTGGGTTTATACATATTTTTTCTCTATCATGGATGCTTTTTGTGTGAGGCGTATATCAACAGTACATGTCTCTGCACATTTTGGGTACTTTAATTTGTATTTGGAACAATGGACATCGGTACTCTATCTGTTGCTTTACTATTCTACATACTGCTATTTCACTTTCTTATAGATGCCTCGGGCATATTTGGATGATTTCTCAGATTGTCGATAATCTCCATGTGGACCGTTACTGGGTTTTATATCAAGTCCCTGTATGTGACATGGGGTATTTTTCTATCACTGTCTGGGGTGGGACTTCCACTTTTCTGGATGGATATTTGGGTTCCAATCTTCGGATGTGAAAATTTAATTACTTCATGGACAGTTTTACTTCATATAATATATTCAAAACAACGTTTTTTCTCTTTTGAAAAAAAAATGATTAATGTTTATCACTCCGCCTTCAGAACTAGCGATGCTGGTCTATGTTGTTGGTTTATTGATATGGTCTGATGGTCTTTTTATATTTTGGACATATCACACTCCTCACATGATTAGCGTTTTTCTCTGTTCAAGGATTTTGGGTACTTTAATTTGTGTTTGGAACAATGGACGTCGGTACGTACTCTATCTGTTGCTTTACTATTCTACATACTGCTATTTCACTTTCTTATAGATGCCTTGGGCATATTTGGATGCTTTCTCAGATTGTCGATAATCTCCGTGTGGACCGTTACTGGGTTTTATATCAAGTCGCTGTATGTGACATGGGGTATTTTTCTATCATTGTCTGGGGTGGGACTTCCACTTTTCTGGATGGATATTTGGGTTCCAATCTTCAGATGTGAAAATGTAATGGCTTCATGGACTGTTTTACTTCATATAATATATTCAAAACAACGTTTTTTCTCTTGTGAAAAAAAAATGATTAATGTTTATCACTCTTCCTTCAAAACTAGCGATGTTGGTCTATGTTGCTGGTTTATTGATATGGTCTGATGGTATTTTTATATTTTGGACATATCACACTCCTCACATGATTAGCGTTTTTCTCTGTTCAAGGATTTTGGGTACTTTAATTTGTTTTTGGAACAATGGACGTCGGTACTCTATCTGTTGCTTTACTATTCTACATACTGCTATTTCACTTTCTTATAGATGCCTCGGGCATATTTGGATGCTTTCTCGGATTGTCGATAATCTCCATGTGGACCGTTACTGGGTTTTATATCATGTCCCTGTATGTGACATGGGGTATTTTTCTATCATTGTCTGGGGTGGGACTTCCACTTTTATGGATGGATATTTGGGTTCCAATCTTCAGATGTGAAAATGTAATGACTTCATGGACTGTTTAACTTCATATAATATATTCAAAAAAGCGTTTTTTATCTTGTGAAAAAAAAAATTATTGTTTATAGTCGAAGCGCTGCGGGGTGGTTTATTATATTAATATTTCACGGTCATTGGAATTCCCACAATTCATAACAAATATTGGAGATTTACTGTCCTGTTTTAAAGTTTCATTTTTTTTTTTTAAATTGAACCCGCTGTCGGTATACCGACGCCTTGTAAGTGTCGGAATTGCGACAGCTTAAAATCGTCGGAAGAGCGACAGTATAAAAACGTCGGACCACATTTCGTCGGAATTGCGACAGTTTACAAAAGTCGGAAGAGCAACGTCCAAAATGTCGGACCACATTGCGTCGGAATTGCGACAGTTTACAAACGTCAGAAGAGAGACGTTCAAAGCGTCGGACCACATTTCGTCGAAATTGCGACAGTTTACAAATGTCGGAAGAGCAACGTTCAAAACGTCGATCCACATTTCGTCAGAAGTGCGACAGTTTAGAGACGTCGGAAGCACGACGGTTTGGGAAACGTTGGAAGAGCGACGCTTGTTTGGAAGCGACGGAAGAAGTGTCGGTAGTGCGACACTTTTTAATTACGTCGGAATTGCGATGGTATGGCAAACCACGTTTTGCCTGTCGTCGAACTGTCGCTCTTGCGACGACTATGTGTCGGAATAGCGACGAATTCGTCGTCGGAAATTGGGCCAAATTTTCTAGTGCCTCAATTGGGATTTAAAGATAACGAGCCCTTTCTGGCCCACTGGAACCCTCTTCGCAGCTCCTCCAGCCTCTATGTCAGCCCCTCTAGCCCAACACAGCCTATGCATAGCACATGTTGCCCCTATGTCACTCTCAAAGCCTCTGCGCTGCCTCTGCATCACCCTCTGTGTGGCCTCTATGTCAGCTTGGCTGGGTTGTGTCCCTCGCACTGGCCTTTACGGTGCCCTGGTACGATGCTGCCTCTCTGTTGTTGTATTCTCGTCCTTGGATCAGATCATCCCTTACTGATCTTTGCCCCTCACTACACTGCAAACAAACTTCTAATTCCTCAGCAAACCCCGCCCTAGAAATTCAACTTAGCTTTAGTGAATCCGCTATGTGTGTGTTCTCCAACTAAACCCAAGCCTTTCCTTTATACTTTTCTCATTGGAAAACCAATGACTATGATCTAATCTCTAATCAACGGCTAATATTAAAAGAATGCTTGATCCACGTCACTTATAACATTTCATCACATGTGTAAATTAATTCACTTTAATTTTTTAATTTCCCTAAGTTACACTTAGGGTCCCCATTAAAAAAATTAATTATTTGAATAAATTTTACACCAGATGAAATTTCTCCAAACACTTTTTGGGTCTTGGAGATCTCATGTGTTCCAGATCCTCCACAAAAATTTCGAAGCTAGAGCACACCCAATGCTACCCCAAAATCTCAACACTCCCTCTTAGCAAGGAGTGTGCTCTAGCAATACCTCCACACTGAAGCATTACCCTAATCTTTGGAATCTGTCTTTGTGTTGATGCTTGGCCTGCTGCCCTCCATCCACTGCACTACTGTTCTCTACACTGATGCCCTCCATCCACTACGATGCTGCTCTTTGCACTGCTGCCCATGTCTTTGTCATAGACACTGCAACATCTGTACTGCAGCTCCCTTTCAAATTGCTGCATCGTGCTGCCAACTATTACAATGCAACTCAGTTGCTTAGAAGTAAGCAACTGAAGGACCACTACCCAATCACTGACAGAAAAATCAGTCAGGTTTCATCTCATCACTGAAGTTCCCTTCGCTATTGTGCTGCTCTGTATCTCAGAAGTCACTTCACTATTGTTGCTCTGGACTGCGTAAGCACTGCCCCTCTGTGCTGCCAAAGTCCCATCAGCCTTTGCACTACTGATTCTACATTGTTTCTCCCTCTACACTACATTGCACCAATCTATAGCATCCCATCTCTTCCTCTGCTTCATCATGATATTTTGCACCCACTACTCTAGTCATATTGCTATTGTCTTAAGGCTCTCATAACTCTTATGTGATCCAAGAGTCTGGGCACCTCAAGGATCCCTCCTCCATCTATAGCTGCTCTACAGATCAATATCGCCCCACCTCTTCTCTTGAGGCACATGAGCGATCATAGCCACATCATCCTCACTACCATTTTCCCCTCTCACTACCGTTGCCTTGGAATCATAAGATTCCTTGTCCTTCCTCTTAGGAAAAGTGCTGGCGAAGTGTCCAAGTTCGCCACATTTAAAGCACCAGACCTTTGATAGGTCCTTCTTCTTCCTCCCTTTCTGCCATCATTTCTTTTATGCAAGGGTTGCATCCTCATCCTCCTCCTTATTCACTTTGCTGCTTACATTTCTGATTTCCCTCTTGGTCATTCGTCGGACCTCCTACTATCGAAGGATAACCCACATGTCACCCCAATTAGGGAGTTGTGCTATGCCCAAAATTCTTTGTACAAAGGTTTACCACTCATTGGTGACTGCATTGTTGAAAGGTGTAACTAGGTCGGTCTTCATATTGACTATGTAATTATGTAAAGAAGAAGACAAAGATAATAAAATGTATTTTGTACTTGCTTCATGGGTTTCATGAGCAAGATTTTATTATAGGTTAAATAGACTTCTTCTTGATGTCTATCTAGGGTTTTTTCTTTCAGGTAAAAATATAATTAAGAGTCAATGAAGTGCCTAGTATGAAGAATGACCTCCAAGATCTTGTGGGATAATGGCTCATAAAAATCCCTCATGAATATCATCCTTAACGCTGGAAAATATAGTTTTTCCTTCTATATTAAAGTTGGCCTATATTACAGTTGAGTGGTCGGCCTACATGACAGCTTAATGGTCGGCCTAATAACCAAGCATGTGCCACTATATATACTCCTTATTGTGGTCCATTCAACAATGAAATAATTAGGACAACTCTTAAGAAGTAAGAGTAGAGAAGTGTGGATTCCTCTACGGAGTACAATGGTCATCTAGTTGCGGATGGTTCTAAGACAACAACAAATAAAGGTTCGTATATAGATAAGTTAAAAGGAATAAAAATGTGGATCTATCTTGGGAATAGAAAATGATAATGTCTCTAATACAATGTTGGTAAGTAGAAGTTTATTCAAGAAGGATTGTGGTAATACTGCAATAACAAATGCGGAATTCTATATGGGTATAATACATAAGTATATATGAATACAAGTAAGGGCTCCAGAATAGAAAAAGATGCGAATTGATAAGAAGGAAAAACTACAGTCAATTCTGGAAAGATTTCGGTCAAACTATATCTAGTTCAAGTCTGGAAGAAATATATATTATGTGATAGAATGTGACATCATTAGGACTAAGATACAAGCATAAGGGTTATGATGAATTCTGAAGTGTAAAGTAAGGAAGGTAAATATGTGATTTACCTTCCCACAATAAAAGTGTTACTCCTGCCTAAATTTTGTGTCCTATGCATTTTGATAATTGACTTGATGAAAGATTAACTAAGAGAAGGCATAAGAAACAAAAGCAAGATCACAAGTAATTATCAAGAAGAGAATTTGTATTAACCTTAAGCCCTCCAAATTCTCAACATGGTATCAGAGGTTTGGTTACAAGAAAGGGCTATCAGTGATACAAATCCACTTCAGTTTGGAGGTTACAATATCATCTTGGTTACATTGTAGTGATTATAGCAAAATATTATGAAACATGTCACCTACACCACAAGTTCGGTGATACTTCAGTTTGGCATGCATGTATATGAGGTAATATTACATAGTAATCCTAAACACAGTCTTGGCATACATACATCCCCACAGTTCAGACTCAATCTGAGATTCTCGATGGTATATAAGTTTGAAAAAGGAAGCATAACTCGGATAGCACAGTTTCAGGGATATAAAGATATCAGTGAGAAAATCACAAATATTACAAGTAACATTCTCAGCTTGACTAAATAAACAAGACTCCGGTAATTAGTGCTACCACAATAATATAACTATGACACCATCATGATTCAGTATGGGTGGTTCAATACTACCACAGCAAGAGTTTGCAAATACATATCAGTCAAATGCACTTACAATACTGATTCAATTCTATATATATGATTCGGTGTTTCCTCCAATAAAGATAATTCTTATATATTGTTGAACTCAATGGCATGACCTCAAATTACTAGTGGTGGTCACAGCCTTGGAAGAATACAGTCTGAAAGTTCAGCTACACGAATGGATGACATGTGATCTCAAGTCTGGAACAACCTAAGAAGAAGATCATTCAAGGAAGAACAAGGTGAAGATCTCCTCTTCACTTTCCAAGTAAGTATCTTTCATTTTCATTTTAATTTTGGTTAAATGACTTCGATATGCAAGGAGATACATAAGGTGGCTGTATTACCAAAGATCCTTGCATTGTCATGGTCCTCATAGATAACTGGAGCCATAAGATAAGGGTATCCTTTGAATTCATGGAAAGAAACTCTTAAGGTTCTCTCACATGAAAAATATTGGAGACACAAAAGAAGCTGAAAGAATAATTATGAATAGTACAAGAAATTTCATGTCATCGGAAAGGATGGAAGGAGTGGATAAGAGATCATTAAGACTAGTCTCCCTCATAATAAATTTATTTATGGCTTCTAGATCCTACCTAAGATTTGATGCGATATGACATCATGGAAGTATAAGAAACAAGAACTCATATGATCATGAGGGTAACAAAAGTCATGGGATAAGTAAATTACCTCACTCATCAACTTAGGGTTTTTATGGAAGAAGACAAGTTGAAGGAAATAGTTTTGCAGAACTCAAACATTCGAAGAAAAGGAAGAACCTGATTCAAAATAAATCTAAGAAAGAAGAAGCAAGGGATCTACATTATGATTGAGATCATCCTCTTCTTTAAAGTGAAATATGTTGGTTATATGATAGGAAGCAGTGTAGCATCCTGATGAAAGCATGGTAGGAACTCTCGGTGAATCAGCTCCGGGAAAACCTCTTTGATAACATTACAAATATAAAGCAATCATCAAGAGCAAGGGTCATCATGGAAACCTATTTCTGGGATATTGATGGAGCATGCCAAGAGAATGAAGCTCTTCATTCTTGAAGATGACTTAAGGGTAAAAGAGTATGAGGTATGTATATATTTATATGCTAAACATTGGATAGTGTGAATTCATGTCATATGGTTGCAGGTAATGAACTTCTATATTTAGAAGTATGATCTATGGAGGAGTATCTCTCAGTGCACAGACAGATGAAATCAACATAATATGTCCTCATGGAATATGAGGTGGTTATATATGAACAAGAAACTAGAAAGATTGTAAGTTCATGGGAATAAAGAATGTGCAGAGAGGAAGAGATCATGAAATGCAACCATGTCAAGAGGCAGTTACCATCCAGAAGCCAAAAATATGTGACTAAGATATCTCTTGGAAAGATATGTAGACTCTGACGGAAGTCTTGTAAATAAGAAGACCTTTGGAAAAAAGAATATCATTAGGATATGTGTCAATCTGTATGAAGGATGCCAATGCCTACAAGAATATGTCATGGTGAAAGATCGTCACTAAGGTAAATTTTGTTCTAAAAGGTTCATATGAATATTTTTATCTGGAATAATTTGTGCAGGGCTCCTAATCATGAGAAAGGATGTATGATCCTTGGAGATGTTTCGAAGGAAAGCAGCATGGCATAACAGTGGACCAGATAAGGAAATTTGATGAATCACTTTCTGATAGTTGACATGACTTAGGATGAAAGTGATGGATGATCTGTGCCCTATGAAGCTAAAAGTTGGAGATTCCTCAATATCGAAATCCATGACATCGAGGACAGGAATTCTTCATAAGCAGCTGGGTGTCTCATCATTGCTGCTGGAGGTCCCTGGTTAAGAGGGAGATTGATTATAAGTTTCTTACTTGGAAGAAACTTGGTAATTCATAAGAATGAGCTTAGGTACATTCATTGTATAGGAATGAGTACATTTCCTTGTGGAATAGGTCCTCCCTGGTTGAGAGGGAGAGATAGACACATCATTATGGTCTTGGGAAGATAGAATGGAGGATTGGGTAATCATCTGGCATTCGATACTCTTTGAGAATGTGTTAGGGCATTCAAGATAAGATTAGTCGGGGACCAATATTCTTTGAGGGCTAGCTACCCAAGAGAAGAATAGTCCAAGAAGGTCATACTTTGGGAACACCTGGGTGGAGTATGTACCTTGGAGAGACAATGCCGAAGGTGTTTTTCAAGTCATGTGTCTCGCCAACATTGTAGCCCATTGTCTCGTTGAGAGATGGGGCTATTAGTCAAGGCCTTGAACTAGGACAACGTTGGTTGATATGATGCTATACAGATGCGATTACCAGTCTGATTCTTCATATGAGATTATTCAGTTTAAAAGTGACCATGTACCTGTATGAATACCTCCAAAGTTACGAGGGAGTGTTGAAAGGTGTAACTAGGTCGGTCTTCATATTGACTATGTAATTATGTAAAGAAGAAGACAAAGATAATAAAATGTTTTTTGTACTTGCTTCATGGGTTTCATGAGCAAGATTTTATTATAAGTTAAATAGACTTCTTCTTGATGTCTATCTAGGGCTTTTTCTTTCAGGTAAAAATATAACTAAGAGTCAATGAAGTGCCTAGTATGAAGAATGACCTCTAAGATCTTGTGGGAGAATGGCTCATAAAAAGCCCTCATGACTATCAACCTTAACACTGGAAAATATAGTTTTTCCTTCTATATTAAAGTTGGCCTATATTACAGTTGAGTGGTCAGCCTACATGACAGCTGAATGGTCGGCCTAATAACCAAGCATGTGCCACTATATATACTCCTTGATGCGGTCCATTCAATAGCGAAATAATTAGGACAACTTTGAAGAAGTAAGAGTAGAGAAGTGCAGATTCCTCTACGGAGTACAGTGGTCATCTAGTTCTGGATGGTTCTAAGACAACAACAAATAAAGGTCTTTATATAGATCAGTTAAAAGAAAGAAAAATGCGGATCTGTCTTGGGAACAGAAAATGATAATGTCTCTAATACAACATTGGTAAGCAGAAGTTTATTCAAGAAGGATTGTGGTCATACTGCAATGACAAATCCGAAATTCTATATGGGTATAATATAGAAGTATATATGAATACAAGTAAGGGCTCCAGAATAGAAAAATATGCGAATTGATAAGAAGGAAAAACTGCGGTCAATTCTGGAAAGATTGCGGTCAAACTATATCTAGTTCAAAGTCTGGAAGAAATATATATTATGTGATAGAATGTGACATCATCAGGACTAAGATACAAGCGTAAGGGTTATTATGAATTCTGAAGTGTAAAGTAAGGAATGTAAATTTGTGATTTACCTTCCCACAATAAAAGTGTTACTCCTGCCTAAATTTTGTGTCCTGTGCATTTTGATAATTGACTTGATGAAAGATAACTAAGAGAAGACATAAGCAACACAAGCAAGCTCACAAGTAATTATCAAGAAGAGAATTTGTATTAACCTTAAGCCCTCCAAATTCTCAACATGCATTAGGGGTAGTCCTTACTAAGATCCCTTCATACAGAGTTTCCCCCATGGTAATCAGCTGATTTTGGATAGTCTGCAATTTGGAGAGGAATTGATCGATCTCTTCCCCTTTATGCATCTGTAACATCATAATCTAGTTCTCTAGAAGCATATTACGTTGGACGGAGCTTCCCTGATACAGTGTGGTCAAACCTGTCCACACCTCATTTTCCGTCTTCTTCTTGGAAATGTGTGGGACCACATGATCCTTCACTCCATCCATGATCAAGCGCTTTGTCTGCGCATGATTCTCATTAAACTTCTTCAGGGTGTTTGCATCGGTCGACACAATTAAGACATTTTATGCATGGTATCTAATGTGGTACTCCTCCAGGAATGATAGGATTCTTTCCTTCCAGATCACGAAGTTGGACACACCATTCAACCTATCCTGATCACGCAGTCCGTACGGCGCCATCTAGCTCAAATCTGTCGAAACAAGTACTCCTCTCCCTCTTCCTGCTACAACACTCAACATGAGACTGGATCGGGTTTCTTGGCAATAAAAACCCTCTAAAGTAGCTTCTCCCTCTGACAACTAATTTCCCTCCCTGAAATGCTTTGCCAAATCACCTGAATTAGTCCTCTACAATCACCCTGTAGTGCCCTGTTCTAGTTGATTGGCAGTAATATGACATTAACATTTATTTAGGCCTAAGGCCAACACTTTATTCTTTGAGGACCTCAGGTTGAGGACCTAAACACATGACTCTATTATTAATGGATTTGATGGTTATGTATGTTATTTATTGATACTGTGATGATGACATCATTAATGGTTATGTACGTTCTCTATTGATATGATTGTAGCATTAATGGATATGCATGTTCTCTATTGATATCATGATGATGATAGACTTTATGGGTAGGTATGTTTTTTATTGATGTTACGATGATGATGGATTTGATGGATATTTTAATTTCCCATTGATGTTATGATTATGATAACCATGATGGATGTGTACCATATGTTAGCTACTTACATTAGTTCTGATTCAAAATGAACAACGATGTGAATGACTAGGTCATGTTGATGTTGCTATTATGATAATGACTAACACTGAGAAACTTTGTTACGGATGATTATTGAGTATGACAGGAAATCACCAGAGGCACTCACATATGATGAGTTGACAACATCTGGTTTGATAGAAATAAATATTTTTCCTTTGAAATTATAAGTTCAATTTGAAACTTGCTATATATATATATACTTTGATGATATGTCAGTGGTTGTAGGAACATGTTAGTTGCTTGGCCGAATGACTCACATATGGGTGATGGGGTTGTACAATTGGATGGAACTGCATGGGAGGGGTGGGACAGTGTCCTTGATCTCACCTACTAGCACTCCCATTGTGACTTAGGATGGAAAGGTCGAAACACCTTCGCCTTGAAGATCACAATGTCATGGGGGCGGGTCCCAAATTTGGGTCACTCACGAGGATTTTCTAGGAGGCGCGCATCAAGGTTGATTCCTTGATCCCCAACAAAATTAGTCTCACTATAGAAGGCGACATACGAGATGATAGTGGTCTCTGTCATTGCACCTATAATTTTCCCTTGTAGCCATTGGATGCTTGAAGGGAAAGTGGCGTGGCACCCTTGGATCTTCAAGAGAAATTCTTGAAGGGCATGACCGACTTGGCACCCTTGGCATCAAAAATAAACTGTTAGGCATGGCACCCTTGGAACTTCGAATGGAATTTCTTGAAGGGCATGACCAACTTGACACCCTCGACATCAGTAAAAAGACACTAATAAATATAATCAAGATATGAAAATCCTACTAATTCATATCAAGTGGTAAATGATGTTATAACCAAGGAAATTAAATCAATAATAAAAATTAGGATAAGGGAAGAATAAGAAGAAATAAATATTTTACCCTGATAACTCTACCCTTTCCATGTTAAAACAAAATATTAAGTGGATAATGTACATAAGTAACTTAATTAGGCAAAAGGGGGAAAGAGGGACATAGAGTTAAGTATAAATATTAATCATAAAAGAGTTAAAAACTTCATTAAGAGAAGAGGGTGGTGAATTAAAATAAGATTAATAAATTAAAATTGGAGAAATTTAGAGAACCTCCATGTGGCAAGAGCCAACATAAGAATATCCATTTGAGAGGAAAATTGAGTTAAATTAGGAGGTAGTTAGGGGACCAAATCTGAGACTTATCAGTTAACTTCAGTAATAAACAAAAATTAAGGAGTAGGAAAGGGGGGATCAAGAGACAACTATGAGAAGAAATAGGAAGCCTTGTTGGGGTGAGGAAAATACTATTTTAAATTAATAATTAAGTAAATGATTTTGGAGAGTCTTGGTGAGAGGGTGACACATGGGTGTGTGAATAATCAAATTTTGGATTAATAAAAATAATTAATTATGCATGAAATTCCAAGTGTCACCTATGAATCCTCCTATAAAAGAAGGGACAAGACATGGGAAAAAGGGAGGACTTTTGGCTTACCCTATTGTTGGATGGAGGAGATTATGTTATTGTGAGTGGTTACGAGCTATAGTTGAGTTTGGTGAGGTAGAGGACTTTAGAGAGGGGACTCTTGAGCCAAGGAGTGCTCACCTCTATTAGCTAGCACATTTCCTTCATTATACAACCCCATTGCGGCTCAGGGGTTCGCGGGGAAGGAGAGTACCCAAGGAGTAGGATGGGAGGTCAAACGGTGGGTCATTATATTCGGATTAAGCACGACAACATTCATGCTTGGAGGTAGATGACAACAAGGGAGCGGAAGTAGTGAAAGTCAAGATTGAATCTCGTCTCCTAGTGAACGGTACATATGTTATTTATAATGTTTTCTTTATATGACTGCTTTGTGCCTATAATTAACATGTAAAATATATGTATGTGAAATGAAGTTAAATTCATCGATGTTGATATAAGTGATTAATATTTCTGAGTTTCCAATGTTGTATGCTTATGGTTTTATCCCTAGTTTACTGTATAGGGTTGGTCCCTACACACCCTCTTGATCGAATCTCAGATTTGTTTGGAACAAATATGTTGAGCGACTGTTCTCCTCCTGCTTTTTGTCACCTTTTCTAGGCACTTTTATGCACCGATAGAACCTATGCCACACCAGAAAATTATGAAGATTAGAAACTACATTACCGAAACTCGCAAACAACACATCACTCACAAAATCACACTGTGTCACTCTCCTGGTGTTGCCTGAGAAAACTGCCTATGCCTCACCTTCTATGGAGCTGTGTCAGCCTCTGCATGAGCAGACTGACTCTACATCACCCCTGCAGGGTTTGTTGTCCCTCTGGTGTTGCGTTGCCTACTTCTAGATCAGTGCTACTTCAACTGCTCTTCCTGCAACCAATATCTTTAGTCGCTTTGTTGATGATTCAAATTGATTTGCAATGCTCTGATACCAGGTGAAAATTTCTGAATCCTTAATACAGAAACCCTACTGCTTAATATTGATTTACTTCTCCTACTTGATTTATTACACAAGTTATTTAATTGAATATTCAGAAAAAAATCAAAGTAAACACAAATAGAATCCTACACAACTATAAATCATTTACTGAACATCACACACATATGACAAAATGACACAGATTTTTCGGACAAATGTCCCTGGAAAAACCCAATGCGAGAAAATCGGTGCAACATCTATAGAGGGTTTTATTATTATGCAGAATCTGAATACAAAATTCTGGGCACCAAAAACGGGTTTCCCTATAGAGAAAATACACAACAGTTGTACCTTATCATTCACAGATAGAAAATATGGCTAAATCACACCCTCAATTGGGATTTACAAATAACGAGTCCTTTCTGGCCCAATGGAACCCTCAACGCAGCTCCTGCAGCCTCTGTGTTAGCCCCTCTAACCTAGCGAAGCCTCTGCGCAACACAGGTTGCCCCTGCGTCACTCTAAAGGCCTCTATGGTGCCTCTGTGTGGCCTCTGTGTCAGCCTCGCTGGGCTGCGCCCCTCTTGTTGGCCTTTACGCTGCCCTGGTACGATGTTGCCTCTCCGCTGTTGTATTCTCAGCCTTGGATCAGATCATCACTTTCCAATCTCTGCCCCTCAATGCACTGAAAAATCACTTCAAATTCCTCAACAAATCCCACCCTAGAAATTTGACTTAGCTTCAGTGCATCTGTTGTGTGTGTGTTCTCCAACTGACCCCAAGCCTTTCCTTTATACTTTTCTCATTGGAAAACCAACGGATGTGATCTAATCTCTAATTAACGGCTAAGATTAAAATAATGATTGATCCACATCACTTAGAACAATTCATCACATGTGTAAATTAATTCACTTTAATTTTTGAATTTCCCTAAGTTAGACTTAGGGTCCCCATTAAAAACTTTAATTATTTGAATAATTTTATACCAGATGAAATTTCTCTAAACTCTTTCTGGGTCTTCGAGATCTCATGTGTTCTAGCCCCTCCACAAAGTTTCGGAGCTAGAGCACACCCGATGCTACCCCAAAATCTCAACAAAGAGCTCATACCTTGAAGGAAGAATCCCAATCTCTTAGGTTGATATCTATGAATGAAGAGGCTTCCCATTCAGAGGGAGTACATAATCATGTAACAATCAAATGAGATATTTTTAGATAAGAAGAATATGAGAAGAAATATGTCCTTCATGCAAGAAGAATTCTAGATGACAAGATGCAGGAGTTTTAAGATGCTTCCACGATATTAAATAGGGAAGATACTCTATGAGGATGAAGACTGTGATAAGTTCCTAACGCTTGTTGTCGAACACACTATTATCATATGCATTTGAAGATGGCTTCCTTCGTGATAATTGAGGAAGTATAATACTTGAGGTTATCTCGAGACTTTGAAGCATACAAGATGAGACTCATGATTACATATTGAAGAAAGCCCCACATGGAATCGAGAAATTACCCTAGACCTGATATGCTTGGATTGATGAACATCTGATATAGACTTAGACCTCTTCTCAACATTAAAGGTATGTCTTTGATATTTGGTTTTATATGATGACAAATTATTTTTGACAAGATCAGATCATAATAGTATTTACTGACAAAGGGAGCTGACCTTTGAGCCCAGATGATGAACATCCTAAGAATATCATATAACATAGAAATGGCGAGGAATTCCTTGTTAAGGAAAGTATTCTATTAGAAATCTGGAATTACATTGAAGAAATTGAGAAATAATCCTCTTTAGATTTAGATTTGATGGATCTCATGATAAGTAGGCAGTCAGATTGGTTTTATATGATGACAAATTATTTTTGACAAGATCAGATCATAATAATATTTAGTGACAAAGGGAGCTGACCTTTGAGCCCAGATGATCAACATCCCGAGATTATCATATAACATAGAAATGGCAAGGAATTCCTTGTTAAGGAAAATTTTCTATTAGAAATTTGGAATTACATTGAAGTAGTTGAGAAAGAATCCTCTTTATATTTAGATTTGATGGATCTCATGATAAGTAGGGAGTCAGATGGATCCTTGATTTGCATTATGAAATTTAAGCCAAATAAAGCCTATACATGTAAATTGGATTTCTATCAAACATGTGAAACTATTAATCATGGACAGAGACATACTTCCAAAAACTTGATGGATACACTGATGTTGACTGAGATTGAAAATATTGTTGATAGGAAATTCACATCTAGGTGCTACTATAGGTTGGGATCTTCCATGATTTCTTGGCTGAACCAAAAGCAATAGTCTATTGTATTTAGTATGTCTGAGGTAGATAAAACTATTTCTACCAAGGCTAGGTACAAGGAAATGTGATTGAGAAAGCTCTTTGGAGAACTACTTGAGCATGTGTTGGACATGATAGTGATACTGTGATAACATGAGTGAGATACATCTTTCAGATAATTTCATGTTCCTTGACCAGACCAATAATTTTTATATTAGCTATATAGGATATGTTGCAGAGGGAGAAGTGAGGCTCTAATATTGATGTATTGTGGAATTGAAGTAGCAAGGCTCCAAGAAATGATCTAGTTGCTGAAATTTTCACCAAGACTTTGTCACAAGGGATGTTCTTGGTGACCAACTTGGACTGGTGGATGTGACCCTCTCGAGAAAGGGTCACGACTAATCGAGAAAACTGATCTATGATCTTGCTCCCCTATTTGAGCTCCCATACAAAGGAATTGAGCTGGAGAGCTCCTAGGTTGAGGCAACTCTAGGAAATAGGGTAGACTATGATCCTTTCCTTCCATGGCAAGTAGTATCCTGCATACTGTCATTGTAGGGTGTGTGTGTGATCCTTGTCATTTGTGACAAGTGGGTATCTCCCCCTACCATCACATTTGGTACTTGAGAGAGTATACCGCAGTATGAATCCTACCCACAAGCTGGGCTTGTTGGGATTGCCACCCATCTGGACAATGGGTGAGGAGACTTGAGATAGACTGTGATTCTTACCATTTATGGTAAGTGGTATCCTGCTCAAGTGATGGGATGCAGGTGTTATACCACTGATTATTGAGGGTTAAGATGGGAATATCAACAAACAATATGATAAAATGTGATCCTTACCTCTCTTGGTAAGCCATATCCTGCCTATATTCCATTAGATATATAGGGTGGAAATTAATATCCTTTATCATCCGTGGATATAGGGTTGAAGTTGAAGCTCCCCTTTGATTATTCTTCTACTTAATATAGAGACATCATTTTTAAGCTGATGATCATATATGAGACAAGTTGAAACAAGATGTGATGACTGATTTGCTGATGCATTTGAGATAAAGGTCATGAAACTTGACTTAGTGGCTTGTAGGGTTTAAGGATCTAATCAATCTACCCTAGAATTAGTTGTGGATTGTTCTTCTTCTATGAGAAGAGATGATATGAGATGAGACAAAATGAAACATGATGCAACAAACTTGTACATCCAAGATGAGACTTATGAAGCAAATGGAAATTCCTCCCTAGCTGAGAGATAGTATTTGAATTTGGGTAGCTATGGGACAAATTTCCCCATAGCCCCAAAAGAATCCAAAAGTTTAATTCAATTAGATAAAGGAAAATATTATTATAGATTATTAAGGCACAAATTGGGGAAGCAATTATGAAATAAAATATATTTGATATTATGAGCAATTTTGAATTTGGGTATTTTGTATTTTCCTTCCAAATACTACAAGTTGGCTTGAACTTTGAAGGCACCCCTTCCTCCTCCAATGAATTTTATATAAATAAATTTGTATGACTCATTTGACATACAATTCTATCCCAATTTTGTGTGGTTCATATAACCTATCTGATGCTCGCTATAATACAATCACACATTTTTTTCTATGGCTCAACTGGTTATCTCTTGAGGTTCACATTTGTTGTGTATGGTTCGTATATGGTTCACTTATGTTCCCAAGACCAACCTTAACTACGAATCATATTAATATTTTTTAGGTTTGCTACACATACTATGTGATTTGCATGCGCTATACAGTGAGTCCTCGCAATGGATATTTGTGACTCGTTCTCATTACAGTGGCATGGATACACTATGGTTTGCAATGATATTCCTGTCACTTGATATTTCAGTGGCTCACATAATTTTGTGGTTCATATTCATCTATTCAATGGTTAAAATTCATGGCTCATATTTATATGTGTGTCTTTCTTTTTATATGGATCACATACTCTATTCTTGTGACTTGCATTCTTCCATAAGGACCACATGACTTCTATATACCGCAAAAACATTTTATGGCTCACAACATATCATTGGTATCGCTCCCTGAAAAATTGCACTTACAATTATATCTCTCTCTCTGTGACATGGATATCACTCTTTGTGTCATGTTTCAAATCAGAATTATAATGAGGTGGCTTACAAATTTTCTCATACCATTAGAATGGTTCATGACTCACATCAATGAACAGTGACATCAAAATATTTCTATGCACAATGGCATTTCTTTAGAGGCATCAAAATATCTCTGATCGTTCTATAGTGATATCTCTACAGTGGTATACATATTGTGGCATATTT
Source organism: Pinus albicaulis (assembly GCA_034641835.2). Lineage (NCBI taxonomy): Eukaryota > Viridiplantae > Streptophyta > Pinopsida > Pinales > Pinaceae > Pinus > Pinus albicaulis. The sequence continues at coordinate 1,139,951,481 of CM076581.1, forward strand.
ACAGTGACTGTATAATATCTGCTATGGCATACTCATTACAACGACCGTATATTATACTCTATGGCATACTAATTATAGTGATAGTATATTCTACTTTGTGACATACTCAATACAATGATAATGTATTATACTTTGTGGCTTACTCGTTACAATTACATTACTTAAAATTTGTGGCTCGCTTGGGCAGTGCTTTGATATCAAATTATAGTGAGACATTTCTCTTGACAACTATAACCTTGATGCATATGTATGTGACTGTGATGACAATGACTCTGATCTCTACCCTTGTTTATGACATTATGTGACAATGCCTCTATGTCAATTGGAAATTATTTATGATAATATGCCATGTTTTTCTATGACCATGATGTGAATGGTTGTGCTCTCATGTTTATGATGCATACCATGATCTTATACTTGAAAAAGACATATAACAATGATATGGCAGTAGCTCTCTTGGACTCATGTGATTATCAAATCATTCAGTTCACAAACGAAGTTGTGAACCTTAGATTGGCCCTAAGAGGCTTGATGTGTTTGATGTATCTCATTATGGATGTAATTTTTATCTCAACTGAACAACCGATGAATATATAATAGAAGAATAATATGGATGGGTTTTCCCTCTTGTGGGGTTTTTCCTGGTCTCTGACCTAAATACAAGTTTCCCTATTGTACATGCTTTTCTTCTATTGTTCTTTATTGTTCCACTGCATTATTGATGTTATTGTTCTATATACATATTTCTAATGATGTTATGATATTATGGGGTGAATGTAATATGTAAATGGTGAAAATATTGAATATTGAAATTATCTACAAAAAAGAACAATTTAGCCCTAAAAATTATCAACAAGACTAGAAAACCACCAAGATGCAAGTCAACCCTCCTCCAAGGCTGCAAGTAAAATTTGGTCAACGTCTATAAGGTCTGCAATTTGACCTATCTTTACCACAGAAGTTTGGACTTTAACACAGAAAGGTGCAAAAAAAAACTCGACCTAGAAAAACCACACCTGTGAGTAGCAGAAAGACAAAATCCACATGTACAAGGTCCCTTTCTCTTTCTTCTTTGATTTGGCCAACTTCTCTTTGACTTCAGTTTCTTTCCTTCACTTGGGAGTAGATGAATTTTACTTTTATGTGTGAGTCATAGCATGTATCATGGAGGAGGAGCAAGTGGATGTATAGTCATCCAGGAGGGTTGAATGGGTGCCTCTAAGGGGCCAAACCAACTTGAATAGGAGGGGATGACTTGGACATCTTGTGGAGCCTTGACGCATAATACAAATTTCAAATTTTCTTTTGGAAGGTCTTAAAGAACAAGCCTTCTATTTTTCTTTAAAAAATAATTGTATTTCGGGAAATAAGAACATGCTTATAATAATGATGAATATATACATTATGAAGATCCCATAATTACAAAATTCAAAAAATAGACCGCTTAGAGTTTTAAGGAGATATCTCTGATATAATTCCCCAATTAGGCTTCACACTGTTTTGGATGAGAGTACCATCTAGTTTATCATCCTGGATACCATCTTATGATTTTGTGAATGTTAGAAATTTGGATGGATGAGAGATAAAAGGAATACCCAAATTTAGCCCTTGATGGAATGCAAATGAAACCAACTTCAATGAAAATACCTTAGATGAATTTGTACAAAGAATGCCAAAATATATTTATAATAAACATGCAACTCAAAGAAAGAGTGATATCAATCTCTAAGTAAGATGCATGATGGTTGAATCACACTAGGTATTAATCGCAAAACAATTTACCATCAATAACCAACATGAACACATGAAAAAATTAGCAAGAAATTCTTAGAATTATGAGAGTTTTAAGTTGAAAAAATAGTTCATTAACCTGACACAAATGTAGATAAATCATATATTAATGAAAAAATAAAATACAATCCTACAATAGTCGATAACTCATGATAGAAAAGCCTTGTTGTGGCCCTTAGGACTTTTGAGTATTAGAGCTAAACATTCAATGCCAAATCACAAAGTATCTTCAAGAATCCCAATAGTGGGAGTGCATAAAGCTAAAACTTAATCCTCAAGGTTGTTACAAACTTCTTCCTTTTAAGAATCCTCCAAGAGTCCAAAACTAAGATCCTTCTCTCTTTCCTAGAGTGTTATATTTATACAAAGTGAGTCGACTTTTCACCTTCCATGACTCTTAACCTACCCTCATGTCTAATTTCTAATTTATTTTATTTTCTAATTTTGTTTTCTTTTACATGATTACATTAAAATTCCAAAATGAATCAAATAAACACCTTGAAAGAGTATTATAAACACCTTGAAAGAGTATTATATTACTGAAAATGTTGTGTAAAAATAGATAAAGTGTCAACTTCTCAAAAAAAAAAAAGCTTCAGAGAAACTAGGTGTCAGTAAAGAACCATAACAAAGTCTTCAAATAGGAGCAACACCATCAACCAACAAAAAAACAACGAGGCCTGTAAGTATGGAAAACTCAACTCAAATTTTGTACAACACTCCTAAAGTTTTTTGAACATCGTCACCATCACACAAAAAATCACAATTTTCAACAAAGCAACGACAATAATATATGTCACAAATATTTGTCAGCAAATTCTCCCCCTGAAACAAAACTAAGGGAATAGTGGCAATCAACAACGAAAAACTGATGCAACATGATGATATGAATTTTTCAAGGATTGGTTCAAATGATGCCATGACCATCCGTCGATCCATCCACAAATAATATTGATGGTCGACACTGGTCCACGATTCATTCTCTTACGTCTCTTTTGTAATGATCTGAATGCAGGGCTACTATGTGACCAAGAATGTTGATGCTTGGGTAATTAATTTTTATGAGGATGTGCATATGGAATGATATTTATAACCATGTCATCAATCTGTTTATCATAATGAGTATGAGCATTTTCTTCTAGTACCTCAGTCTGAAATTCTCCAACAAATGACACCTCTAAATTATCAACATAACTTGATGTAGATGGTGAGGCAATAGTGGGATCATATCCAAGACCTTCTCTTGATTTCTACATTAGAGGGTTAATAGGAATAACAATTCCCTATCCATTATTCCCAAGTCCTCCTCCAATATATCTCGTTTTTCTCAGTAATCGAGACCCAACACTAGTAGTACATTTTTCGAAACTAGGTGTGACGAAGGCATGTGATGAGTCATGATCATCAACATAAGGTTTATGACATTCAACATCATTAAGTGTGGAATAAGATGAGTTTGGTAGCTCAACATCAACCGTCTCCATCCCAGATTTCTTAAGATAAGTAACTTCCAATTCAAGTTGCCGCTTAAACTCTTGTAGCTTTTGAGTAACCTCATCCTTCTCAATCAACTATAGTGACAATGCATCCTAATCTTGATTCAAAAGTTGATATTGTTTTAACATTGTTTCTTTTAAACAATTAATCTTCATAACATGTTGATTATTTTTCTCTTCCGATTGTTTCTTCAAATTTTCACTTTTTGAGTCAGAAAAAGACTCAACTTCCTCCTCCAAGTAATCCAGGAGGTCAATTTTCTCTTGAAATTAATTTGAAATCATTTGGAAATATTTTCCCATGGTTGAATCCAGATGGTCAACCTTCATTTTCTCAGCTATTGAAGTTCGCAACTTATTATTAAGAGTTGCATTCTCTGCTTGAAATAGAGTTACAACTGACTGCAATTGAAGGACCTCTTTATGAAGTTCATCTGCTACCTTATTCTCATGAAGTTCCTGCAATATTTTATCCATCTTTAAAAGACAAAGTAGGAAAATTTATTACCACTGCAATTGCTACAAAAGAAGATTGATGATGACAACAACAACTACTTTACACTTTCAATCACCACACAAATCAAAAAAATCCACCTAGGTATGAATGACTAGCCAACCAACAAGCCTTTCATAACTTCCATCACATACATTGAAATGCCAACCAAATAAACACATAGTCATCCATTTCCTAAAGTTTTAACCTCCTCTTTTTAATTTTTTTTATTGAGACCTTAAAATTGTAAAATTCCCTTTTTGAAAACCCAAAAGGAAAATTTCCTTGCCCCAATTAAATAATGGTAAAAAAATAAATTCACACATAGAGTCATTCTCTAATAGAAATCCTTTTTATAGAATTTTAACTTTTCTCTTTTTTAATACTTGAAAGCTTAATAAACTGAAAGAAAATTACTTGGCCCACCATTAAAGTATGTTCTTTATAGCAATGGAGCTCCCAGATCTCAAGTTATGTCTAAGCCATAATCTCTCACATAGTGTATGAGATGGATGTTATTAGATTACATGGATGGTATTACATATGAAGAGTACCATTGTCACCAAATGGATAGTATTAGGATATCAACGTCACCATCCATGACAAATCAATCCCAATTTAGTAATATGAGAAAATGCAAATTTGGACATTAGAAAAGGAATCTGTGAACTTATTTTACAAATCCAAAGTACCAGATAGAGACGATATTGGACTTTTTTGACTGGGGAATGAATCATTGTTCCACTCCTAAAAATATACGCACGGTATAAAAATGGTTTTAAATTATATTAATACAGATTTTGATTTTTTATTTTTCGCAAAAATTGTTTAAGCAATACATCCATTCAAATTCGGGAAAATCCGCATAAGTGGAACAATAAATAGCATCATGGTCCCTTTTTTTTGTTGGTAGTTAGTGGGGTAGTAAGTACATTGAAAAAGTGCAAGGTAATCTCAGGAACGACCTTCGCAAAGGTGGTGGTGGTGGACGTGCCTTTCTAGACACACACAATATTTTATTTTAGGATGTTAAGTTTGGTTCAAGGGACGTTGGGAAATGAAATGAAATGATATTTTAATGTCCACGAGATTAAAATTAGTCTATGGGACTATCAATTCCATATTTTTCGCCTTTTGCAATTTAGTTTTTTTCTTATTCAAATTGATGATAAGCTGACCCAACCTTCCAACAATCCCCTCGTTGAAAAAATAATGCCAAAAAACCGATGCTAACATATGCCCATAACTTTCTCTGATGTCTTTGAACGTATCACATTCCAAAATGAAATGTTTTTCCGATTCCACTGCCCCAGACGTGCAAAATGTACACACCCGTTCTTCCCAAGTTTCTTTAGGCCTTTTCCATCGTCCTGTTTCACACTGAAGTTGATGCGAGTTGGTTCTTAATTGAGCAATAAGAACCTTTTCCCTCCACAGAATGTTAGCTCCAATGTACTTTTTTTGGTTGAAGATCATATGTAAGGTTGAATTCTTCAATGTAGTACTTCTTATTTCTACCCAACGCTTTTCCCCATACTTGTTTACGAAAATTCTCCATCAAAAAATTCTTTAGATCCTTGCTATTTGTGGGACAAGCATTGAGGTAGATATTCCAATTTTGCATCCATGTGTAGTTTTGTCTCATCCATGTTTTCTTTCTTTCACTCACGCCTTCCTTGAAGATAACATTAGACCATCTATGTACTCCCATTTTCTCAATTCTTTTTAGATATATTATGAGCCGCACCATAGCAATTGCTTCAATGGGAGTTGCTCCTGGTTCACTCAACATTCTCTCATAAGGTATCAAACTTTTTTATTTGAACTTGATCATGATCAAGCATTTTTGGATTTTCTCAATTTGCTTCCATTTTGAGATAAGGGTGTTGCTAGCCCACAATTCATACCCATATAGCATCACTGGACAAACTAGGAGTCGAAAAAGCACTTTAATCACTTTCCAATCCCATAAAGTTGCCTCTGTGACATCTTTCTTGAAGAGCATATAATGCTTTCCACCCTCCTAAAATTCTTTGCTTTATGTAGTCATCCCAATTAAGTTTGTTGTTGAAATCAATCCCAAGGTACTTGTACTCATTTACTTCTTCAAGAATGTTTCCTTGAAAGAAGAACGTATGTTGATTGTGCTTCCTTTTATTAGAGAAAACCATTATTTTGGTCTTGCTAGTATTGAATTGCATCTCCACTGCTCTACAAAAATGCTCAAGGGCATATAGGTGCATCTGCAATCCATGGGATGATTTAGAAATCAATACAAGATCATCAACATATAAAAGAAGCTTTATCACAAACTCCCCCAACCGAACACCATCTCCACCTTGCAAATTTAGCCACTCTTCTAGTTTATCAATATATAAACCAAAAAGAGTAGGGGATATAGGGCAAACTTGCTGGGCTCCAATGTCACTTATAAACCTTTCTGAAATACCCATTGAGGTTCTAATTTTGACTTTCACCTCTTCATAAAGTCTATGGACAACAACTTTATAATGTAAAGGAATTTCAATTTCTTCCATTATACACCACAACTTATCTTTAGGGACTGTGTCAAATGCCCTTTTGAAGTTAACAAAACAACATAATACTTCTTCTGTACACCCCCAAACCTTTTCAATAATGTGTCTCAATGTGATGCCATGATCCACTGTAGAATGCTTCGGCCTAAAACTTGCTTGTCCTTTTGCCCTCTTTTCTTTTACTTCTACCCACTTATTGATTCTATTTTCTAGCATGTTGCCGAAAAGCTTTGAAAACAAAGGATTGATCATAATGGTTCTATAATTGGAAGGATTATTAATGTCTCCACTTTTAAAAAGGGGTATTGCTAAGCTAGTTGTCCAGACCCTTGGGAATCCTTGTTGAATGATGGTGTTGAATATTTCCATGATGTGTGGTGCGAGAGCGTTCATTCCCCATTTTAGATACTTTGCTTGAAGTTCAAACAAAGTCGTTTGCCTTTCTTGTTTTCAACTTCTTAATTCCAATCTCCACCTCCTATAACGTGAAGAGATTTGTATGTGTTGATCCCCAGGGAGGCTCAACCTCTCATTCTTTCTCATCATGTTTTCTTGCATAGTCAAACCATTGATTGGCTGTAATATTATTTTCGATTTTATTCTTCCTTGGTTGAAGTTCCTACTTTGGGTTATTATTACCTAAATATATCAACTCTTCTCACCTTGTTTGCATGAACTCATCTTTTTTCCTTTTTAGTATCTGCTTATATAACTTTACATTCATCTTCTCCCTGCCCATCTTTTTCAAGGTTCTCCTTGCCATTTTGCATTCCTCATCAAACCAAGCATTTTTCAGGAAAATAATTTGATTTTGATTTCCTATTTTTTCTCTTTTGCACTTCTCAAGTGCAATTTGAATTATATTTGTTAACTAACTCATGACCGTTGAAGCTTTGGAAACCAATTTTCTCCTTCTGAATTAATCTCTCCTACATTGTCTTGAAGATAGTACAATTTTCTTGTTTCAGAAGAATTTTTCCCCTTGGTAGTGATTGCCAAGAGCATTGGGTTTTTATAAAATGTCGCCTTTCTTCTAATCATGATAGCTTTATATAAATTGGGTTATGGTCTGATTTTAAGTCCCAATGATGCTTTCCACTCTTAACTTCGTCTATCTTTTCTATCAAGATTTGTGAACAAATCACATAATCAACAACACTTGCCCCATTGTATGTATTGAAAGTGAAGTTCCCAGACCTTTTCCATCTATCTATAACATTTCAAATAATTAAGTTGAAAGCACCACACAGTGTAAACAACTCCTCTCCAACATGATTGCTAACTTTGTCATCTTCTGAACATATTACCCATTGGGGATTCTCCTCTTCAGTGAGCCAAATAGGATTATGATCCTCTTTGTAACAAAGAATACTATATTGTTTATTTGTTGTTATAACATTAAAATCTCCCACTAAAATCACTTCTCCCTACTGAGAGTACGCGACAATATCTTTCTTTAAAGTTGCATATGGATCCTTGTTGTCTAGCCCCTTATTTTTGTAAGTTTTAGAGACTCGAGGGGAAAAATATCATGTTGCAATTCTTATGTGATTCTCATTCTCTGATATTTTGAACCATAAATATTATTTATTTGCATCTTCTTTCATCAATTGAATGTGACGACCTTCTTTTTCTTTCACTAAAACTAGTATTCCCCCATAGACTTTTCCATTTTCTACTACCTTGTTCCAAACTGCTAACTTAAAATAACCGTCAAACATAGGAGTTTTGAAACCATCATGTTCATGAGTTTCCGTGAGACAAATTATGTCTCTACCTTTCGCAATAGGCCCTAACCCAGGTCCCCTCCTCCAAGGGTAGCCTCTACAATTCCAAAAACTAAACTTAGGTAGACCTAAGTAGGATTTGACTGCTACATAGTTTGACACATAAGACTCAAATTTGAATCTTCACCCCTTTTCATCTATGTTGCTCTTGTTGTTTTCCTCCATATTATGGAATTCTTTATTTTTTATTTACTTCCAGCTTGCTGCCCTATTTTTCCCTGAGTCCCAAACACTGCAATAATTACTTTACCATTGTATAGCCATGCCCTTTTCCCTTCATTTCTTGCTGCCCTTATTTTTCCACTTCTTCCCTTCTCTTCTCGTGTTGTTTGCTGGTTAAATATTCATCTAGAAAGAAGCATGAGACTTTCAAGAGTTTCTTTTATCTCAAGAGACGATGTTTGTCTTGCATGCTTGCCATGGTAACTTTTATGGGACGAGGCCTCTCTTCACATATCTTCCCCACCCTCCTTGCTTGGAAAATTTTCCCTTTCCAATGTAGTTTCTCTTTCAGAAAGTCCCTTGTCAAATTGAGAGTACTTTCATTCCTCCCATAATCTCTTATTCCCTTGATAATAAAGTTTGTTTCCTTGCCTTTTCTTTCTTTATGTTATCTTTCATATGCTCTACAAGCACTTGCATCTTCTTCTTCCTCTGTCCTTGTGTAACCATTAGCATCTTCAACTCTATCTTTGATTTATTTTGGGTCATCTTTTCTATTGTTCTTTTTTGTCTTCTCTTTCGAAAGATTTAAAATTCTATTACCTTCCATTAAACATTGTGGTCTCTTTCATGTTATTTGGCTTCCAAAATCTCCAACCTTGTCCTGGCCTTCATGAGTTCTTTGACATAGAGATCCCATGACCAAGTAAGAGGTGTGGATGTGAGACTTTAAATGGCTGAATCTTCTTTATTTTTGCTGCTCTTATTTATTTATTTTTTATTTGTCTTTGTTCCCATTTGAGGCCAGCAAGCCTACTCCTTAAAATGCCCCGATATTGCTTTGCATTTACCCAAATCCACTTTCCTATTTTCTCTGTTGTAGCAATTTTGACTTGACCTAAATGATTGGTTTCCACATTCCCTGAGATTTCCTTGCCATTTTTAACATTTTATATTGATTTTCTTTGCATTTTAAAATGAGAAAATCCTCCGGAGCTAAAAACTATAACAGAAAGTTCAAACAGAAAATCCTCCCAAACAGAAAATACTCCCTTTTCATGCTTCTCTACCGCGATACTTTTGAACTGCCGCTATTCTCGTTGCTGTCGACTCTAGATTCACCACTGCTGTACTCAACATACTCGAATCTCAGCACGACGAAATCTCAAATTCGTCCTCCGCACACATGACTACCTGGCATGAAATAATCAACAAGCTTAAGAATATTTAACCTTTGGCTTCAGGATCCGCGCTCGCAAAATTCCAAACCTCAGTTCTATATGTGAGTTGTTACTCGAAATGTGCTGATTAGTTGTATGCCAAATCACTTGAGCTTCAGATTCCGACTTTGCAACACTAATCGTTTCAGCCGACAGACTCCAGGCTCCTGCGCGCATCCGTCCAATGAATTTCGAGGTACCTGTTTCGGGTGTCAACTCAGTTCATATTAGCGAGCTAGATCTCGTTTCAAAAGGCCTGAAGAGTGCTATTGACTAGAGAATTCAGCGAGATGCAAGCACCTAAAACTATAAAACAAAATTTGGAAGAAAATCCGGAGGTTGTAAATATAGAAGAAGAAAAATTCGGCCATTTCAAGTGTAGAGTGGCAAATCAATGGATTAGGTGTAGATTTTTGTGGTGTAATATGTTGTGTTACTCACTTCAATATTTCTTCTCTTAAAAATATGTGAGCAATAATTCCTGGTGGGTTATCAGATTTTTCTTCTCTGAAGCTCTACTGCAATATATCGGAGTATCCGCTCCTATCTTTCCTTCCTCTTCCTTTGGAGCCATGATTTCAGAAGGATTGAACTCGATCTAGATTGCTTGCAGGCTTCCATGGTGCCCAATAGCAATTATGAAGGCAAGTGGTGGTAGATAAATTTGAAAGTTGATTGTTGAGATCTTTAAGACTAATTGATGACATCGACACCGACATTGGTCTCCAATTAGCAGTTGACATGATTCATGGAGTTGAAGGAATGGGAGGGATAGTAGTAATTTAAGTCTAGAGAAGTCTAATTTACCTACCCCAATGGATGGAGAAGAAAAAAACATAAAGGATTATGTTGGTATGGATCTCACATTCCGATATTCCTATACTTACCTGAATCTTACTTCCCTACCAACAGAGGTGGTTTTGGATGTTTTGAAGGTTGTGTGAATAATCTTTGGGAAGCGTATTATTCATTCCAATTGGTCACCCTTCATGATGGGACACTGGTGGGGGGAAATCAAGTGGTCATCCAAGTTTTGGTTGTTCCCCAAATTTCGATTGGTTATCTTTCTGATTGTGGGGCCAAGGGGGTGTAATATTATGTCCATTGGTGTGTGTCAGGTGTGATCGCTGGTTGGACAACAATATTCTCCATTGGCCTACCCTCATTGATCTTCGTGAACATCCTTGGCGATCGCCTGAAAGATATTTTAATTCTTTTTATGGTGGTAAGTGGTTTCATTTTAGTGTAATTGGTGGTGGAGCAAATTAATTAAAACCTCGTGCTCTCCTCAATGGTGGAAGTGCACCATCTTATTGGTTTAACAGTGGTCGTCCCGTAGACTTTTTGATTACATTTGTGTCCTACAAACCTGGACATTGGGGATTGGCTCGTTCTCCATCTAAATGGAGAGTCAATTATCGATCATGTACTTGGATCTTGATGTGCATAGGCTCATCAAAGTAACGGTGGCCGCAAAAAATGAAAGGGACTTCATTAATCACCATAGGAAATCTAAGGGAACAATCTCTCGGGTTCGAGAGAGCAGCCAACGAGACATGGATATAGTAGGGACTAGCGTCCCATTCAACAACAAATATAAAACCGATCCTCTGCAGAGGTTGGTAGACTCGGGTACAGAAGTTGGGGTGGTCAGGCAAGAGCGGCCACTGCCGAACAAGGATTCACAGAGGGGGGAAAATAAGGAAAAATTCAAGAAGCTTATCATGTTTATGGAAGAGGTACATAAGTTAATATTAGGGGTTGATATGTATTGGGAGAATGTGGTATGACTAAGAAAGAGAGTGTTGGTCGACAGATGGGATTTTTTTAGAATGCATGGATTCTAGATTAAGGAATGGATCCAGAAAAGTTGCGCTACTCTTCTTGGATGCAGACCAAAAGTCAGTGTGATGGTTAACTGTTGGTACGGGTTTCACTTCCTTAAGGAGGAAGATGCATCCAAAATTGCAGCATTACCTTCGGTCAGAGGGTGTGGCTTCCTGGTCCTCCAGAATTGGAAGGTTGGATTCGATCAAGTGATAGAGGTTCCCAAGAGAAAGATCATATGGGATAAATTTCCCGGATTCCCGAATTGAATTAAAGACGAAAGGCACGATTCTGGAATTTTCTAGTAAAATTGGCAAACTATATTATGTGGATGAGCGTCGCATGGGTTTTCTTGATAAGAAGGCTGAAAGGTTTCTTGTGGAAGTGGATCTTTCAGGTGGGTTACCAGCCGATATAAACATTTACTGGGTACCTTCTCCATCAGAAAGAAAAAAAAAGAAAAAAGAAAAAAAGATTATTGGGGAATCCCTTTTAGACGTCTGGAATGTATTAATGTCATAATACAGGGCATCTCTTGATTTAATTTCCTATTCGCAACAAGAGGAGGATCTGGAAGTCCAAGGAGCTTATATTAAAAAGTAGGAAACCTATTAGGATGGATTATGAATCCAATAGTGATTAGTATCTGAAAATATCGGTGGAACGGATAGTGGATAAGTTCCACTCGGAGTTGAATCCTCCATGTTTGATATATGGGATGTTCGAAGCATCTAATTTGGACGAGGTGCCCAACAATAGGGAAAAGATTGCCAAGGAAAAATCCACGAGTAGACCTGTTTGGACCCCTGCAAAGAGGAAGGGTAAAGAAATTGGAAATTCGACCCATAAATCAAGTAGATTTTCTTTATTGTCCCCAATTTGTAAAAGGAATGAACAAGATGCAAATACAACTCCAATATCGGTTGATAAGGATCTTCAGGCACTGTTTGGAATACTTGGTTTGGGTCTAGAGCCTATAGTTGTAAGGAATCACAACATACAAATTGTAGATTATATGGTTGATGAGGGAATGAAAGGTACAAGACCCAATCGGAGGAAGAAAAAAAAGACCAAATACAAAAGGATCTCTCTTTGTGGAGAAATTGGGGCGGATCTAAATACTTGGTTCTCTGAGGCTATGTAGGATTCACAATATCCTCCTTTTGATACTGACCCTTCTAATGGATCAAACGAATCTATAGATGAGACAACTTTCCTGGACCTTAGAGCACCATATCCTGCTTCTATATTTCCCCAATGAAAGTTATGTATTTAAATGTTAGGGGCCTGGGATCTGCCCAAACGAGAAGATCCTTAAAATATAGAATAAGATCAAAAGGTCCTTCCATCGTTTTGCTTCAAGAAACCATGATGTCTAAGGAGAAGACACTCAAGATACTACTCTTGATGTGTCCTCATTAGCTTGGTTGTGCAACAAGCTCTCAAGGAAATTTCGTTGGATTAGCAACGATTTTTGATCCATATATTTTCACTTTCCATGCTTACAAGACCTGTGCGAGTATTATCTTGACTAGTTATTGTAGGGGAACCACTCACAGGTTTCAGATTATGTACATCTATGCTCCATATTGAAATCGTAAATCTTTTTGGCATTTGGTTGATAATTCTGGAATATTAGATATCTGAACGATGATCATTATTGGGGATTTGAGCTTTACTATCGATGTCGCCGAGTGCTGGGGATAGAGGGCTAAATTGGATCCCTTGGCTAGCCACTTCAAGGACCTCTTTCATCGTAAGGCACTCAATTAAATTTCTTCGATCTCGTTGTGTCCATCTTGGTGGAACGATCGATCTAGAGTGGAGGGCATTGCAAAAAGAATTGATAGATTCTTTGTTGACTCACATATATGTCTTAGGATGAATCAGATTCATTCATGGACTTTTTTCTCTGACATTTCTAACCACGATGCCATTGTGCTTGAATGGGATGATGAATTGGAACAACATATTCTACCCTTCAAATCAATTGAATGTGGGTAAACGACCCTGATTTCGAGGCATTGATTCACCAGTCATGGAGCACCCCTGTCTCTCTGGAAATTGATAATCTTATATTGCGGATCTGGGATAGGCTCAAGAGACTGAAATATGAAGTCAGATCTTGGATATACAATCACAGGAATGAATTTAAAAAGGAGTTTCTATCTATTGAAGAAGACATAACTCTTCTCATGGACCCGATGACTCCTGATTATTTCTCTAAACACCAACAACGGGCTATATTGAATATGGTGCTTAAGAAGGACAAAATCCTCAAACTAGAGGAAGAGGAGTGGATACAAAAAAGTCGTTTGGCTTGGATTATGGGTGGGGACTGGAATTTTTTTTTTTCACAGAGCAATGTCTAAGAGGAAACACATTAATTCTATATGGGCCATACAAGATGTATCGGGACACATTGTACTCCACAACCAAGGAATTAAAATTGGAGGCATTTCGATTTTTTAGAAAAAAATTCATGGAAAGGGAGAGTGACTACATAACAGAGAAACTGGGGCTAGTGAATTTGTTTCCTATGTTAGTCAACGAAGAGGACATTTCTCTTATGGATACTCCCATCTCGAAAGAGGAGCTTCTCCAAAAAATTAAGGAGATGGCTAAGGACAAGAGCCCTGGGCCTGATGGTTGGCCCATTGATCTTTTCCTACATTTCTTTGAGCCAATGGGATCAAAGCTTGTCAACTTGGCAAAGGAATTTATGGTTTTCGGGCACATTCTACGTGCTATTAATTCTACTCTCCTCACTCTAATCCATAATAAAGCTAACTCTCTATTTTTCTCTGACTATAGAACTATTTCCTTATGTAATTTGATATATAAAATGATGTCTAAGCTCTTGCTAATAGATTTAAGAAGATTATTTCACCTCTTATTTCATTGGACCATTTTGGCTTCTTGTCTAACAAGAGAATCCAGGATGTCATTGCAATTGCACAAGAGTGCATACATTCAGTTAAAACAAGGAAGTTAAAATATTGTCTTATGAATATCGATCTCAATCGAGCATATGACTGTGTGGATTGGGATTTTGTTACAATGATGTTGTATCAAATTGGTTTCCAACATTGACATGTACAATGGATTATGGCTTGCATCAAAACAACCTCCATGGTTGTCCTCATCATTAATGGTGACCCCACTCACTATTTCAAAATCCACAGGGGACTTAGGCAAGGCTATGCACTATCCCCTCCCCTATTTATCCTTGTCATGGATGCCTTCAACGGAGGGATTAATGCTATGAAGGAGACTGGCCTCATTTCTGGTTGTGGGATTTCAATAAATTGCAAGTTATCACATCTCATGTTCATGGACGATGTTATGTGCGCTGTGGTTTCCAAAATCTCGGAGTGGGAATCCTTCCACAAGATTTTAAAAAAAATTCGCAAGGCATTAGGTCTAACCATAAACATAGAAAAAAATGAATTAATTTCGGATGATGACAAGAAGAGATACAAGAAATTTCCACATTATTCAGGATCAATATTCATCCCATGTCCAATGGCTTCAAATATTTGGGATGTTTTTTAAAACCTTTCAAGTATCATATTAATGAATGGGAATGGATCGTATCCAAATTCAAAAATAATCTGACCTGTTGGGATCACCGATGGCTTACGATGGGGGGCAGAGTCATCATGATCGTTGCCCTGGGAATTGTGGCATTTTTCCAGTAAATTGGTCCTTATATTCCCAATGTCTCTTCTCGGTCTGTCACACTCATCGAGTTGGAAGGTATCTACCCTATTTTCTATTTAGATTGGGCATCCTTGGGTGGTCAGTGCAGTTGTGGTGTTTCCCTCTATGTTGAATCCTCCTTACATTATCGTTTTTAATTGGCAGGGTCGAAATGGGGAAAATTGTAGACCCGAAACGATTTCATTATGGGGAGCTCTGCAATGCACATCATGTCTCGACATTGAAAAAATTTTGGTTGTTGGGGACTCTCTGACTTTGATCCAATGGATTCAAGGGAAAAATTCTTTGGAGGTTCCCTCTCTTTGTAATTGGATGCAGCAGATCCAGATAACTTAAGGACACATTTTCAAAGGTCTCTTTTCAACATGTTTATAGGGGGGAAAACACTAAGGATGGTGCTCTTTCTAAGCATGGTTTGGCCCTCTATCTTGGTTTCATGGTTTTTGACTCAGATTTTCGATGGCAGGTAGAAGGCTTAGGGTTCATTTGAGATCTAAATTATGTTGCCAATGTAGATTTTGTATGCATGTTTTTTGTCTTGGTTCCTTATATTTTTTCTGCTCTTTATTGTTGGTGCCAATGTTTTTTTGTAGATGATGCCCTATGCTTGGCATTTTCACATATTGTCATGTTCTTTTTGTTTTTGGACATTGTCTCTAGTATTGCAGGGGATTTTTGTTTTTATTATGCTGACAATTTTGTAATCCTGATATTGTCGCAGACTCGAAGAAGTGAATTTGTCAAGTCATAAGATTCAAGAACATGTAATACTTTCCACTATGTTTGAAGGATCATTCTATTTTTTTCTTCTGAAAAAAAAAGAATCTCCCAGCAGTGACTGAGAGCCTTCAAAAAAATTATGCAGGGTGTGACATGGTCCACAAATGCGTTAATTATCGCACTTTCCATCACAACTGGACGCATCCTTCAAGGATTCCAATCAACCAAAACATAAAATATCATATTCCCTTATAAAATTTTTAATGAATGAACTTCATCTCGCTCAAATACTCATTCTCTGCAAATTTTTGTCATAGCTCTTGGCGTCAAAGTTGTTTCCGACCCAATCCACACCTGTAATTTTCTAGTTTTTCATTTTCGCTGAGAAACCCTTGATCTTAAAAAGGACATTGAAACGAAGACTTATGTGATAAAAATAGCTAAAGATAATAGAGGTGGAGGTCTCTGAATCACCTCCACGCCATGTAAACACTCAAGTAACAGATCACAACTATGAAAGAGGCATGATACAAAAAAACACAAATAAGATTGTTTGATTAAACGATCAAATCGCTCCCATGATGACCATGTAGGAGTATTATTTTTGTAGATTTTATTGCCAAGAATATGAGCAACCAAACCGCTCTTCAGATCCGTATCAGAAAAATACACGATAATCTTCAGAAAATAGAAACTTGTCTGCAAAAAACGGATGTGGTAAAAAAGAATAATTCAACCTCCTCTTTGAGCTCTCGCAGAAACACAACGTCCTGGAGCCACACATGGAATTGCTAGCTGAGACTGACACTTAATCAATAATTACACAGGAGAAAGGTCTTTGAACCAGGAAAAAACTAATCAGACGAATCCTCAAGGATCATCCTCTCCCAGATTAAATGATAAAAAATAGTACTAGATATCACTAGAACAAAACTCCATTCAGATCTTAAAAAATAATAAATTCAAAAAAGAATTCAACAAGACAGGAATCACCTGCTCTGATACCATGAAAGGGTATTCTATTACTCAAAATGTTGTGTGAAAGTACACAGAATACCTCCATTATATAGCAATGGAGGATGCCCAATGTTTGTTAAGGATAACTACGACAAATGAGAAGATGCAAGTCCCTTTGTGAGCTTAAAACTCACCATACTTAACTCATAAGAAAATGAAGCATTGGAAAAGCCAACTCTAACACACCTATCATGAGCTCAACCCAAAAATTGACAAGACTTTCACTTGAATTTGTAACCCTTCGGTCATACGAGTGTGCCAAGCCTTATAGTTTGTTGCAATAGATACCAATTTTCTTGAAATTAGCCCTTCATTTATGACTTCATATTCACACATATTAGGCATCGTCTTCAAGTCGACTTGGATTCTGTGGAATAATGAAGTAAGCATATTGTGTAGCTTAGTGGGCTCCACGAGATTCCATTCCAATTCATTTGTGATCAACTTCATGTCCTTTTCTGTGAATGTTGATCATCATGTGAGGATGATTTCCTATACTTCATGTTCAATTTATTTTTCAGCCCTCACCTCTCCTCATGCTTCAATAGAGAATAAATTGTGAGATTTATTAGCCTCTCCATCTTGATGTGGTGTTGTTGATAGGTGTCAATAGTTTTCATCATATATTTTTCAAGATTTTCTTGAGCTAGGATGGAAAGTTTGATCTCAACTTTCTCCTTTTCCTTACTTATTTCGTCTTTTCTTGGAAATTCATGTGGAAAATAGGGGTGTTTTGTACTCCTTCCATACATTATATCAATGGTTGATAAGGCATCATTGAGTTGCACACTTTTTTCTTTGATTGTGTTTTTATTTGAGGTAAGTATGACAACCATCTTATAGATTTTCTTGAGCTCTCGGTATAGTTGCTTCAAAATGTCTTCCAACGTCATGCTCTAATACTCTTTTTCGTAAGAGCTTGAGTCCAATAAAGCTTGATTTTCCTTGCACAACCTTACGATTTCTTGATGTACGCTGCTCTGTCTTGGTTCTCCTGTTGCATGATCAAAACCATTCTTGTTTGCTAAGGATTTTATGGAGCTATACATTTTTTTGATATTTTCTTCATCTTTCTTGGTTTGTGATGAATAAATCCACTTGTATTTACATTTGGAGCAATGTGTTGTGACCACACCCAATGGGTCATATATATGGAAGTTTAGACATCCAAATACGAAACAAGCCAAGTTAGCAATTTCTCGTTGTGCCTCTTTATAACTCTTTATTTTGTACATGCCTACATTGAAGGGGTATGCAGGCCATGGTGCTTTCTTTATTTGTGTTAACAGACCACCAACACTTGTGGTTACTAGGTATGCAACATCCTATAAAATTATATTGTCATTCACTAATAGTGGTAGTCGATGTGGAGGCTTCCATGACTCAAAAAATATGATATAAACGGAATCCGGTGGAGTGAACCAATCAGTAACTTCCTATAATGCTTCTTTGGCATGATTTGACGTTCAAGGTGAATCATGATAAAGTAAAATGTGGAATACTGGTGAAATAAATCCTTTGACTATTTTCGTTTATGATGTTGCATATTGGTTGTCCCAAAATTCCTTGTAATAAATATGCACTAGTTGAATATTAGGAGGGAGAGTCCACCTCCACCCCATCATCTCGAATTTACACTTGGCACAAATTCCATCAAGTAGGTACAAAGCCATGTAGAATTCTAGTCGCTTCCCTTTTACTATATTTTAAGCCTTTGTCACCTTGGCCTAGATGGATGTTCCAATGATTTCAACCCAATCGAATATGATTCCATCATCGAAATATGTATACATTAGTGGAAACCAACTCTCCTAGAAAAAAAAGGTTATGGCCTTGCCATAAAGTCTGTAACACATTACTGCAAATAGTTGATATGCTCTTCTAAGTTTTTTGTCTTATATATTTTGTTTTCCTTGTTTATGAACTTGTTGGCGTCTTGCCACCAACTCCTTAGGATATATTTGTTGTTCAGATTGAACCTGTTATATTAGCCTATTGAGAAGGCAACTTGATGTTTAAGTAACATGTAGTATTCAACTATTTTTGGATAAGTGAGTGCAACAATTTCATTACCATGGTTTTCTATGATAATCATGTCTCTGATATCAATGAATTTGAATATCCACTCTATAGTCTCCCCACATGGAAACAATACTGGATGAGAGGCTACTTTATGTAACCACGATTTTCTGACATTCTAATATACATTGATATCTTTCTCTCCATTAAGGTATTCTCCCCTTGCAACTAGATGATAGATCTCCAACCATTCAAGAGAGATTGTCTTATTGATGTAGCACTTTGTATTGGCATAAGTAGGCACTAATGCAATGGGGCTTTCTTCTAATTACTCCTCCATAGGTAATTTCTAGGTCTTATTTTCGAAGGAGCCATATATTTGTTAGAAAATTATATATCAAAGAGAAATGCTACACATAAAATATGCAGAAACACAAACACATAAAACATATAAAACAAGAGAGACACAAATATACGTGGTTCACCCAATTTGGGCTACTTCCACCTCGAACAGCCAGGGGCCTTCCTTTCTATTATCCAACAAAATGAAGAGACACAACCTACAAAAGATCCGTTGTAATATCCTATGTTCTATCTCACAATCTCCCTTTCTATTTCTCGCTCATAACACTCATGCAACACACAGCCACAATATAATGCCCTCATACAAAATGAGGGATTTCTTTCTAGGGGAAAAAACCCTAAATTAAACATAAATTATACCTCCATATCATCCTCCTAATGAATGACCCAGATTGAATAGAAATTAAAATACTTTTACAAGGCAATTTTACATCTGTTTTTAGCTTCGGGGGTGCTGCCACCCCCCCTGGACCCCCCAGGCAGCGTTAAATGACGAGCGACATTGCCGCCCCGTTAAGAACATGGGTCCAACACTGTGATACATCTAAATAAAGAAGATAATCAAGCTCCACACTCAACAATATTTAGAGGAGGATATACCAAAACACTATAAATCAACCAAACATGGAAGATCAAAGATACTCATTAGGAAAAAAAAATTAGAAAGATAAAGTGACTTGATGCGCAACACAAAAAAATAGTACAGTCTAAGGCTAAGAGATGCATTGTGGCACAATGCAAGAAGTTAAGCTGCTAATTAAGATTGTGATGTGATATGACTTAGTAATGTGCCATAGTGGAGATGGGTGGAGACTCAACTATGCGGCACATTGCAAAACAACATCACATACTAAGAAAAGCAATTGTGCCATAGTGTAGCACAAAATCTTAGACTAACAAACCAATACATGATGAGGTGCAATGATGGATTGTGGTGTGATTTTGTAGCACATCGCACAATTATATTGTGTGATGTGCAAAGAATTTGTGTCGTGGCGCAACACTAAAAATTAGGATGATAAATAAAAATGCAATGCGATGACCTATTAAAGTGTGATGTGCACCCTATACTACACAAGGAAGAGATACAAATATGTGATGAAAATTAGTGATGCGATATAAAATTATGATGCAATGGAAAGGGGAATAGAAAAGTGACAAGTGTTGGTGTGATGAATGTGTTTAACCATGTTCATTTTTATACATGGAAGGAAAATGATCAAGTAGATAAACATATGCACAAATAATACATAATTCCCTTAGCTTATTGAAAAAGAATGAAAGTGGGTAGAGGATGCACAATACATACCTACAACGTGGTGCAGATGCTACAATCTAGGTTGTGCAGTTTAGTCTCAGATGACAAGGATACACTATCAGATCACACAACGCAACTAAGAAAAGGAAGCTCATGATAAGTAGCATGGTGAAAATGAAATGGATAGGGGGGTATATACAACATTTCACCGTGATAGGTGTATTCAATGCACATTTATTGCGACATCACAAAAATATTTGTGATTAAAACTAGTGATGCATAGTTGCAATATGATGAATTGCAGGGTTGCAATGTGCTAAAAAGATGTGATGCACCCTTAAAATTTTCCAAGTTAAAACCTTCCCATCCATTGCAGTTCAAGGGTGTAAAGAATGGTCTTAGGGTATAGGTTGCATAGATGTATTATATTTTTGAATGAGGGGACCCTAAAATTTTCCTTTTGTCAGAAAAAATTAGGGTTGTTCTAGTTGCTACAACAGGTCCAAAAGCTCAAGTATGAGATCCATTACACCTAATAGGGGGCCATTGAACCTCATCAACCTTATTATTACTTCTAGCAAACTCTCCTTTAACTCAACTGGGATTCTCCTTGTATATCCTAGGGATTTAACGACCTGACCACACAAGGTCAAATATCTCCAAAGCTTCTACTTCACATTCCACCAATCAAATGGTTTGATAAATTAGGTTTTAAGTGGAATATAGGACTGTTATGTTTCTTAGGTTAATTATTCTTAGATTTCAAATGGAATGCCTCCATACACCATAACCATAATACTTTCTAGGAGATTGGAACCCTAACAAAACAGTTTGAGTTATTTACAAAAGGTATAAAGTGAGGGAGAATTAAGTATCAATTTTGTAGTTTATCAATGAATTTTGGGGCATATGGAGTTATAGGAGTAAATCTATGGAAGAGAGACGATGGTAGTGATTTTAAGGAAAAATAGAGAAGATAAATTGTGTTCTTAAAATCATAATGCTATATTTATTTGAATATATTGGTTGAATAATGCCTTTTAAATATTATTATGACAAAGAAAAAAGAGGTATGTAATCTATAAATATTATATATGAAAGCAAGTAATAATTGGTTGATAAAATTATGAATATTACAATAAGGGACCCTATTATAAATACCTAGGAAGGAACACATTTACCAATCAAACGAGAAAATTATCTGGTACCCGTTTTTTTGAGGTAGCAAAAAAGGCACCCGATTTTGAAAAGTGGTGATGCAGAATCACCTTTATTTTTGGAGCATAGTTTTGGAAATTTAATTTTTCTTATGACTTTTTTTTTAAATGTCATGATTATCATGTCAATTTTGAAAAAGTGGTGATGTAGAATCACCTACTTTTTTTTAGAGGGTTGATTTAGACACTATACATTTTTTAACGTCTTCTTCTTCCCTGAGATGTTTATTTTTAAGTGCATTTATGTACTTAAAAAAAAAATTTGTTATGAAATCTTCATTTTTTCACATAGTTAAAAAAACAAAAAAAGGGTCAATATTTTAAAGTTATAATTTTCTATATGTTTATGTATTGTTAAATAATATTTCAATGCACATAAAATAATTTTCGCGAAAAAAACAATATTTGTAATCATATGACAAAAAATACACATTTTCAATATAAATACAATGAAAAAAGTACACATTTTGAGACATTTTGTTAAAAAAAACATGTCAAATAAATAATTTTTTGGGGAAAATCTTAACAAAAAAACTTAAAAAATATCATTTTTTATGAATTTTATATAAAAAATTAATAGTAATCACACGTTTTTTTGCAAAAAATAAGGATTATTATCATAAAATTTCAAAGTCTAAACATTACAAGTAAAACTGATTAATAGCTCTCAAAATTGAGCTTTATTGACAAGCATAACTTAAAGCTAATCCATAATATCAACTAATCCATGTTCAACATTTTCTAGAACATCATTAATGTCTTCTTCCGCAACATTTTCTACTTCCTTTTGGTCATTGTCATCTTCTAATTGATCTTTCATGTTTACAAATCTTTCAAAGTTTCCTTTTCCAATCATTCCATATAACAATGGTTTAGGTTCCTTTGCATTTTTGCCACACATGATTCATTAAAACCCCCTTTCCTCAAACCAACTTCTTACATTGCATCTGGAAGAAATTGAAGAGCATTAATTCTTTGCCAAATAAATTTGCATTGCACTGGGTCTTTCTCAATGGCAATGAAATTTATTTATTTTTTAGGCAACATGCTAGCGTTGTACCTAATCATCAAACACAAAAGAAATAATTAATCAAATCACTGTAAACACATAAAAACTAAAAACTAAAATATTTAAATTCAATTTTATATAATAAAACTTACCTGAACCTGAGAATAAATCTAAAACCCAATCTCCTTGATTTGAACATAGATTTATATGATAGTTAATCAATGTTTGCGGTTTTTGATAAATGTTAACTATATCTCCTTTTGCATCTTTATCTTCATATTTTAGTTTTCTTACAACAACATCATGAACCAATACCGACGCAGACCTAAACCTGCATAACCCAGAATATTTATCTCTTGTGCATATCAACATTCATCTCAGCATTTTCCCAAATTAAAACCTCTAATAGCTGGTAATTTCAAGTAATCACTTTTACAAGCGGAGGTATTTAAACATATGGTTCATAAACCAATCAACCTCTATATATCATAGTTTCCTCCTTCATGACAAATTCATAAGTTTTTAAACCTTCAATCCAACCAAACACTTGAATGTTCTCATAAACAAAACCAATAACTTCTCATTTATATATGACTGAATTCAAAAATGTGCTCTTACTCAACGTGCACACATATCGATTTTATGTACCACATATCAATGAGATTTGTTTGATATTAATGCCAAAATACCAGCGTTCCATTGCCTTTCAGACTTCACCAATAGCCCAATGTCAAGGATCAACTTTGAGTTCATTATTCCTGTGCGCCTTTTCCCTTACAGCATACCCAGCGATCTCACATCAACATAGGTATTTCCTTTCAAAAATTACAGTCGATTTTGTCAAAAAATTCCAGATCTCAATTTATTAACTGAATTCAATTCAAATTCATACATTCTTCAACCATTCTGCGTCCACACTTGAAACTGCTTACCTCTTAATGCCAGCGCCCCAAACTTACAATTTACCGGAAATTAAATGGGCAAATTAACTTACTGGCAAATTAACTTACTTACCGTTCCCTCAAATCTTCAACGTGCCCATTTATTCAATTGTCCTGTGTTGATTACTCACACTTTAGAAAGTTTGTCTCTTCATTAAAATGGCGCTCTGAAAATATCAAACCAGAACTGGAAATTAACTTCTTGGAATTGGAATTTACACAGGGTTTTAAATTTGATTCGATCCAGAAATGCATCACTCTATAACAGGCTTGAAATTCATCGACTTGTCACAGCAAACAAACTGTCTCCTCGTACTTCTATCTGCGCTGAAAAATTAAATCAATCTCCATAGTTCTTCATTCCACAATCTGCAAATTAACTCTGTGTTAAAGAATTTCTACTCTTTCTGCATTATGATTATATTTCAGAAGTTTCATAGGGTCTTTGCTGGCAATTTCCAAGGCCAGAATCTCATTGATTCTGCCAATCGAACCTAGAATTCTTGTACAATTCCATTGATGTCAGAATCGATTTCTGCAATTTAAAGAATTTCATTCTCTGCAATTTAAAGAACTTCTTCACACCAAAATAAAAGCGTTTATCTTAAAAGAGAGAATGCAGAGAGGTGAGCCTCTGTAGACATAAAAAAAAAGTGTTCAAATTGAAGTCGATTCAGCATAAATCGATATTCCTTCCACATCACCACTATTTCGGATTCTAACTCTGCAAAATAATAATGGAACAGAACTTCAACGTGCCTATTGCTTCTGATTCATAATGAATGCTTTCAGATTGCTGTGTAATACTTGGTAATTACATTCATTTGAACTATGCATCATCTGCATCTTATTAATAACTGAATACTGATATTAACAACCTCGATTCTTCTAATTTATGTGCAGAGTTTTATCTACAAAACTTATCATAAGAATTTCAACGTCTTTCTGCCAAATTCAAATGTGGTATCACCATATAGAATGGAAAGCTTAATTTCTCTCACTCAGATTCATAAAATCGATTCTTAAATCTATAATTACATCAATACTCCACATGCGCACCTCCATTTGAAACCTCAATCACAGCAACTGATCAATCGATCAACACATACAATTTTGGAAAACACTTTCATTTAAAACAACCCAAATTTACTTACAAATTTTCCTTCTTGGCCAGATATACCAGATTGATGGCCCTCTACAAACTGCCCGAAGGCGTCCAAGCAGAAAACTTCTCACTTTCTACTCACACTCACTCACAATTTCAATGTACAAGAAGACACAATTTATACAAATAAATGGTTCATGAACCAATTCTGATTCTGAACCAGAAATCTCTCAACCTCTCCTAAAAAATCTCTTCAATCCCACTCTTTTCTAAAATAACACTAAATAAAGCTTTTAAAATCTCTCATACTCTATTCTAGCCAAATAAATCCAACTATTTGGCCTGATCTCCCTACAAGGAGGATCACTCAGCCACCTACACCCTATCCTCATATTTAACAATAAATAATCACTCTCATATATTTAAACAAATAAAATTAATTAAATTATTTTCTTCCAACCCCTTGTTAGTCACAACATGTGACCATGCTATCACATTGCTGACTAGCTTGAATGCTCCCATCAAATACTTGACTATGACTCTTCCCATCTACTAGATTCAGAAGAATAGGCCTATAGATATCCTCTTTTATCCAACATTCAACATGGATGAACTCACAATCATTTATAATAGGATGATCTTCGGAAGAAACAAGATTTGACTTTTGCGTGTATCATAACATAGTAAAAGTTCAATTAAATTGTACATAAATAAAAAATTCTAACATTAATCGAATATACAAATTCAATGTCTTACCATGTAAGTTGTATCCTTGAGTTTGTTTTTCCCTTGAAGCTTGTTGATAACATTTCAAATTGTGTGTCTGAATGAAATTTCACAAATCTCCAAAGTGGTGATGTTGTGACTTATTGAAAGCCCATAACTGCTTTACTAAAATCTTGATAAGTATATGGTTCGCTATCATATTCAATGTCTGGGAAGTTGAAACCATGAAGAATATCTGCAATAACTAGGGCATATTCCCTTTTAGGTATGAGTTTTGCAATGTCTTCACAATCACTTGGTATTATTTGATATTGGATACTATCAAGCCCATTCCAAATGAAATGATTAAGAGTAGGATCAAGTTCAACATTCATAAGATGTTGCTTTTTCATCTTTTCGAACTTAATTTTTTCAATAAATATTTTGAAAGTATCTCATACTCCATTTTCATCCTTCTTTGACATCTTTAATGACATAATATATATATATATAATAAAAATAGTTTACATATAAATAAAATGAACGTATAAATCAACATACCTTATTGAATGCAATATAAAAATATTTAAGTGTTGTTGTAGAACTTGATTCTGGGTAGTTGTCCACAACATCATCCCAACTGTCTTCATTCTACATTTTAACCATATGTTCTTGTATTTTCATATAAATTTTCTGACTGAATAAATAAAGTTAAAATTGTTAATATAGTGAGATGTATAAGAAGTTATACCAACAGCAATATGTTTTATCTAAAATAAAATTATAATCAAAGGAATAATACAAGTAATTCAACAAACTTACTTTTGAAATTCTGCGTACATTTCCTCCATTGATAATTCACCTGACTTCACACAGTATAGTATTGATTTGACTAGTTTATCATCCCTCACTCCTTGCATTGTTCTGCAAGGTGTGATAGTCATATCTTCTGGAAGTTGCTTCATTTCAGGGCATGCCTTACTATTGGTACATATTATGGGTCCACACTTTTTAACCTTCTGATTTTTTATGGAAATATTCTCCCACCGCTCAAAAATATCATCAATCAATTCTCATATCTCCGTAGTTTTAAATGCCAACTGAAAAATGTTATCCATGTTTTTGAATATATTTGAATGCATTTTTACATATTTTGATTTGATTTTTTCATCAAATTGATAACTTGTTTCCATTAAACATTCCTTTCGAAAGGTTAGACTAATTGTTGACTTATCCCCACCATATTTTTCTACGAATTCATTATGAATAAATCTGACCCTTTGGATGAAAGTCATTTCATTATGTACTCATTATTTGCATTATGATCCCGTTCCAATAACTTTGATTCTTTTTCTGTTAAATCAACGTAAATAATGCATTTCACTGTTTGGAAAAGATAGTTAATGGGATATTCTTCAATCAACTATATTTTAGCCTCTACTGTATGGTTCCCTCCAATTACATAATATTCATAATCAAAACATTATGTCTTTTCAAATTCCTATTTGTTTGGAACCTGACGTGGATCAATAAGAACCACATAATCCACCACATGCACATATGGATTGAACCTGAAAAATGTTTTCAGATTATGTACATGTAGGTGTTGTGCCTTTCTAATTTGATATTGATATTGTCCTTCATCTGGCTTATAGAATTAGCTAACATTAAGCTCAAATGTTTGGCCACCACAAATTAATTTATTCTTCCACGACTCATATCGAATGGCATTTTGTTTTGTTTTAACAATGCCATCCTCTAACTCGCCACCTAGTGTTATGATTTCTCTGCTTCCTTTAGAGCTTTCAGTTTGTTCTTCATTTTTTCTCATGACTTTTACAGGTTGACCAATATTTGATTTCTTCTTCTTACCAGTTAACATATCATTTTTTTGATAAACAAGCTCTTCATCATCAGCTAGAAGAGAGGCATCTTTGGCCATTTTTCTTTTTGGTGTTTGATTTATTTCTCCTTTTGCACAACTGTTCTAATCTCCTCCCCACTAATGCTAACATAATTTTCAGATTCATGTTCCACATCTTCAAAAGAAACATGTTTAGGTTTACTAGATTGACCCACCTTAGTGAGTTTTTGTTGATCCCCTCTTTGTACTACTGTAGTGCCATGAGCTATTGATCTTTCTCTCATTCTCATTTCTTCTTTTGTTTCTGTGTGGGAATTCTTGATCACAGTGATAACATTTGGCTCCATGTAATAAATACCCTCAATCATGTTTGAAATAGGCTCAACAAAATCCCGTGAAAGAAAATAAAATATGTCAATGATCAGTAATTTATACAAAATTGAATGATCCTTACAATAATGCATAACACACATATAAATAAACATACTTACACTGTTATTTGCAATGTTGCTTGTGATTTCTGCACACAACTTTGTAGATGTTTCATCTGTGTCATACTTGACCTTTGATATGATTCACATAAGTGAATCATACCACAAAACAGATAGATATGTATACCATCATTGGTTTCATTGTCTTCAAGATACGGTGAAAAATATGTTTTATTTGTTTCCTCTGCGTTCTTCCATTCAGAAAAAAAATTGATTTTACTTGATGGGCCACTTGCTTGAATTTTATTATGTTTTTCAAATTTTGTATTCAACAATTTTCATAGTGTGTCCATCAATATTCTTAGTGCGTCCAACAATATCCATAGTGCGTCCAACAGTTTCCATAATGCGTCCAACTGCACCTTTAGATTTGGCAATGCTGCCCTTGGTCTATACTATGTTTAAAAATAATAATAATAATAATAAATTAATTATTAATTTGTTTTAAAAAAATAAAGCTTACTTTTAAAATTAATTTATTTTAAAACTTTATAAAAATTAAAAAAAAAAAAGTAAAACTTCGACGCCTGTCGGGGGTCGGTAGGGTGGCACTATGGAGCGTCGCCTGGCTAGCCTCTGGCCCTTGGCTAGGCGAAGGTCGATTCCTCCGCCCAGCCGAGGGCGAGATGTTGATTCCCAGAATTGACCTCCACCTAGCCAGGGGCTGGAGGCCGGCTGCGCAACGCTCCATAGTGTCGCCCTGCTGGTCTCTAACCCTCAGCTGGGCTAAAAACAAATTTAATAAATAAAAATTAAAAGAAAAATAATTAAAAAAAACCTATGTTAAATTTGAAAAAATATTTTTTTTATAAAAACAATATATATATATATATATATATATATATAAATAAATAAAAATCTATATTTTTTTTAAACAAAAAAAAAATTTAAATACATAATGCGATTTAAAAAAATAAATAATTTTTTAAAAGAAAACAAAAATTAAAATTTTGTTTGTTTGTAATTTTAAGAAAAAAATAAAAAATAAAAATACAATTGTTTTTCGTTATGTGCATGGTTATTTTTCGGTTTTTTGTTTCGTAGAGGAACCCAACCAGCCTAAAAAATAAAATTTTCTAAATTTTTGTCCTAAAGCCCTATAAATTTGAGGTTTTTTTTTTTTTTTTTCTATAAAAAAAATAGGATTTTGGAACATAAAAACCATAAAAAAATAGTTTTGAAACATAAAAAATATTAAAAAAAACATATTCTCCCCATATTCATCTTTAAATGGTCAAAATAGAAGGAAAACTAACTTTTCAAATGCGAAAAACTCTCATTCAATGTGTTATCAATGCCAACACAACGCCTCCACAAAATTGCTCCAACAAAACCCAGAAGACTTGATGCGATGTGAGGAATAGAAACAATGATTTTTATTATATAGCGAAGATTGTGTGATTTCTTTAGAGTTTCGCAAATGTGGGATTAAAATTAAAATTAAGAAAATTTATGTATAATTAATATTATAGATTTATATTAACTTTTATTCAATGTCGGCCAACAAATAAAACATAAATTTTAAAAATTAATTGCAATACATAGTCAATGTTAAATCATTTAAATAAAAAAATTATTTTAGTTTGGAAGGAATGCCTGAAAGGAATATTTTGTGGATTTTTTTGAATAGAAAGTAGGGTGAAATATTTTAAGGCCAACAGGTTAGTAAAATGTTTTGAAATACATTTTAAACGAATATTTTGGAGGGAAATATTTCAAACGAAAATTTTGGAAGGAAAATTTTTAGCAAAAAATTTTGGGGGGAAACTTCGGAGAGAAAAGTTTTAGCGATAATTTTTGAGGGGAAATTTTAGAGGGAAATTTTTAGTCTTTAAGCTATATATTGTCATTGGGAGAGAGTGCGTTTGTATCATTCAACATCTTCTTGTTGAAAGTCCTGGATTCTTCTCATAGTGAAGTTTTTCTTTCTGCAGCATCAACATCTTCGTCACGCAACAACTCTATTCAGATTGATGAATATAACAGGAGTTCGTTTACCATGAATTGAGAGTCAAATTTTTGACTTGGTCGTAATCCTAAGGATGACGAGAACATAATTGATGAAGGGCAGAAAAAAGAAATTTCTCTAAATCAAGTGTTAGGATATTCCGACACATAGGAAATAGTTAAGAATAACTTAGTCTAGCGTAGAGTTAGGTAAAGTGTGTTTCTTTACTATGTACATTTTTAACTTATAATCCGACGGTCACGATTTGTAGTGATCCGACAGTTCACTCTCTCCTCGGTATTAATGACACTTGATTCATGGCTTAACACCCGATGGGTCCATGATCTCTATTTAAAGAGCATGGAGGGTCATTTGTCCGATAACTGTTTATGAGAGAAACAAATGTAAATTTTCTTGTTATATTAATAAATTTCCTAAACTGGTTGTGTTTGCTTAGGCTGTGGACTGTTTCCCTGTTCGAGGGTTTTAACCACGTGATAATACTGGTGAACTAATTTGTGATCTGTTTGTGAGAGGTGACCTTTGGTTTTTGATCTACGGAACTTACCCTGTAAATTCCTACATGGTATTAGAGCTATTTTGAGGGCTGCATCCGTTGTTGATCCAAAGTCGAAGCCGGTTTGACTACATGTAACTGCTATTTTCTAGATCTACTATTTCTGAACATTTTCAAGCATGGAGAACTACTCTGTTCTATCCGGAGCGTCTATTACAGTGATGAACGCCTTTCATTCCATGCAAAAATGTTTCTGGTTGCCCAAGTTATGTCAGTTTAGATCTAGAGGTATAAAGTATCTATTTTGCAGTTATATTTATTAATAGTTCTGCTTATTTCAGTTCCCTCTGTTTATTTAGGTTTTTAGGTTTTATTTATTTTTTGGACCTATACCCTCTTCTTTGTGTATTCTCTTTGCTTTGCGCTGTGTGCGATCTCGGCAAATCAAAAACAAGAAAAAAGATTTTTTTTTGCTACGTATGCTCTTTCCCCGCATCTTTGTGCGATCTTGGGAAATCAGAAATAGTGAAAAAATAGATAGTTGTTGGTAAGGCTAACCGAAAATCTAATATTTTAATGTAAGGCTTGCATTTCCTTCTTTTTTTTTGCTCGGTTTTTTGTGTTTTTTGTGCAAGAAAAAGCACACACACCGTAGACTTCAAAAAAAAAAAAAAACCCCTTCCTCCTTTCAAACAATTACAAAATCTTTTTACTATCTCACTTGGTGAGAAGTTAGTTTATGAGAATAGAGGTCTTTGGTTCAAGTCTCTTTCTCAAGCTTCTTTTGTAAAAAGTATTTTGTTAAAGGGACGGGGATTTTTTTTTAAGTTGAACTTCATCATCAAATTTCAAACCGTTCCCGTAACTATTCGACATCTACAACTCAGTTTTTTTAATAAGGCATAACTTCTTCATCACAGAAGCCATTTTTTGAGCCATTTTTTTTAATCGGCCTAATTTTTCAAGATATTTCCATTGGAGTAGTTAGTTTCAGCTATTTTCAGCTTCAATTTAAAAAAAATAAATGGAAAGTGCATGCTTGATTATTCTTAACAGCACCAATTATTTCCAATGGCTACCTCACATGGTAGATATACTTACAAGTAAAGGGCTTTATAGAATAGCCACAGGACAAGAAACTAAACCTTCCAATGATAATAAAGTCGCTAAATGGGAAAATAAACAAGATCAAGCACGAAGGTTGATAGGAATGTCCATTTCTCAAGATCTTCAATTTCGTATCCTTGACATTGACACCCTTCATGAAGCCCTGGAAAAGCTAAATACTATCTTTAGAATTCAAAATCAAATCAGGGCCCACCAATTTGAAAATGAGTTGCTTACTTTGGACCCCAATAATTTCTCTTCTATTGAAGATTTTTTGTCCAAATTCAAGACCCTTAGACTTCTTTTAGAAGGTTGTAAGGTCAAAAAGGAAGATGGTAGCCTCATCTATTGCATTCTTGCTAAGCTTGGCCCTGCATACTCTATATTTGTTTCCACCTTCCATTCTACTAGAGAAGTCACCATTTCTTCAAGAACCACATACAAGAACCCCTCTTTTGATGCCTTTTGCGATTCTTTGATAAGAGAACAAGAAAAACTCTTACACCTTGGTCTTATCACTTTTGGAAACGCTTCTAAGAAAGCCTTAGCACTCGAACAATACCCTATACAAAGAATCAAGAAGTGGCAGATCCTAAAAAGTATGGTCCGAAACCAAAAAAGGGTCTTAAGCAATTTTAGCCGAAAACTGAAAAAGAAACTCACCAAAATGATAAGGCAAATAAAAACAAAGGGAAGAAGACATATAGACATTGGAACTTTTGTAATCATGATGGCCATATAAAGTCCAAATGTTTTAAGAAGATGGAAGCCTTAGAAGCAGCAATGAAGAAGCACAACATCAATTTGGAGCACTCTTCACCTTCATCTTCAGGAATGGCACTTTCTGCTTGTGGTTGTCAAGCATCAAGATCCGGTTATGCATTAAATGTATCTTCTTCTTCTCATTCTCATGAGTGGCTCATTGATTCTGGAGCTTCTTTCCATATGGCCAAAAATCAAGCCATGTTTTCTTCTTTAAATGATTGTAACACCAAACATATTTATGTTGGTGATGATAGATCTCTTAGTGTTGTAGGATCTGGAACCATTCATCTAGATAATGGTCAATTTAATGATGTACTATGTGTTCCTACCTTGTCATGCAACCTTCTATCTGTTTATCAGATAAATCATTCAGGTGAAGGGAAAATAGTAGAATTCTCACCTCATGATGTTGTAATCAAGGACCTCAAAGATCCTAAACATATTTTAGCTACTGGCATTGCTGATGATTCCACAAGGTTGTATAAGTTTGACAAATTTGGGTCATCATCTCTTCCCTCTGTTTTTGTTGCTCATAATGATGATGTGAGCAAACTTTGGCATGAGCGATTTGGTCACTTAAACTATCACTCTCTTCAAACTCTATGTAAGGAAAATATGGTGACGGGTCTTCCTATGGTATCTTGCCGAGATGGTGTTTGCTCTGGATGTGTACTTGGAAAACATCATCGAGATAGTTTTGACAAACGTGCCTCTTGGCATGCTTCAGCCCCTTTGCAACTTGTGCACAGTGATTTATGTGGTCCATTCCTGTTGTTTCTTTCTCTGGTTGCAAGTACTTCTTAACTTTCATTGATGATTTTTCCAGACGCACTTGGGTATATTTCTTAAAACTCAAGAGTGAAGTTTTTAACATGTTCTTGGCCTTTAAGGCCTTTGTTGAGAAACAATATGGACATCAAATTCTTAAGTTAAGATCAAACAATGGAGGAGAATATGTTAACAACAAATTTATCAACTTCTGCACTGAGCATGGCATTCAATTGCAACATATTGTTCCATATACTCCACAACAAAATGGTGTAGCTGAAAGGAAGAATCGCACCTTAAAAGAAATGGCTAATTGTATGCTTCAGTCTAAAGGACTTAGTCTCAATTTTTGGGCAGAAGCAGTTAACTGTCCAAATTACATAGTAAGTTTTAAAGAATATAACTCCAGAAGAATCTTGGAGCTCAATCAAACCAGATGCAAGTCACTTTTGTGTTTTTGGAAGTGATGCTTGGGCCTATATTTTGGATGCGAAACATAAAGCCTTAGAACCTAAGAGTGAAAAATGCATTTTTGTTGGACATTCTGAAGATGTCAAAGGATATAGCCTTCTTCAACCAAAATCCAAAAATATAATCATTATAAGAGATGTAAAATTTGATGAAAAAATATCGACCTACGAGCCTAGTTTGGCGGGAATGCCATCTTTGGCCTGCAAGCCTGATTCGACATATGTGCCACCTCTCTCTCTCTCTTCTATTTTTAATAGCATTCCTTCTAGTTTAGATGATGACAGCGAGGATGAAAATCCTCCTCCATCTCTTGAAATTATTCCTTTTACTCCACAGCTTCCAAGATGGGTCCACTTTACTCGGGATGCAACAGGTTCTCTTGCAGGTGACCCTGCCGATCGACGACGTACACATTCTTAGTTCGAATGAGCCTCTTCCTTATTGGCTCAAGTTGCAGAAAATCTTGATCCAGAAAACTTTGAAGAAGCCTCTGGTCATCCAGATTGGGATGAAGCTATGAATGAAGAATATCGTTCCTTATTGGTGAATGATATGTGGGTTCTTATTCCTCTTCCAAAAGGAAGAAAACTTGTCAGATGCAAATGGGTTTACAAAAAAAAGTTTGGACCAAATGGAAAAGTGGATACACATAAAGCTCGTCTTGTCGCTAAAGGATTTTCACAAGTTAAAGGCATTGACTATACTAAAACCTTCTCCCCTGTTACCAAAATGAATTCTATCTGCCTTGTTCTTTTCCTTGCTGCCTCCTTTAAATGGGAAGTCCATCCGATGGATGTTAAAACTGCCTTCTTACATGGATATTTTCATGAAGAAATCTACAAGGAACAACCCCCTGGCTTGATCCAAAACGACTCTAGCCTTGTTTTTCACCTTCGGAAGTCTCTCTATGGTCTCAAACGAGCTCCTCGGGCTTGGTATGCCAAAATGGATAGATTTCTATTAGATAATGGTTTTTCTAGGTGTCATTCTAACAACACTGTCTACACCAAGAATGTGGGTAAGTCCTTCACCATCCTTGTTCTTTATGTTGATGATATTATCCTTACTGGTAGTGATCCCAACCATATAAACCATGTGAAGTATAGCCTCAAAAATAAGCTTGAAATGACAAACTTAGGACACTTGCATTATTTACTTGGTCTTCAAGTCTTGCAATCCAAAGAAGGTATTACACTCTCTCGATCCAAGTCTGTCTGTGATCTTCTACACCACTTTCACATGGAAGAATATAAGCCAACCCCTTCTCCCTTTCAATCTGGAGTCAAGCTTTCAGTCACTTGTAGTACACCTGAAGTTGATGCTACCTTATACCGTCAAATTTTTGGTAAACTTCTGTATCTAACCCATACTCATCCTGACCTTTCCTTTGCCATTGGTCTTGTCACTCGGTTTATGCACCAACCTCATGAAAGTCACTGGAAAGAAAGTAGCCGATATCTTTACAAAGGGTCTCACATAAGCAAAGTTTACCAAACTTACTTCTCCTATTGTGTCACTTTTGTAAATCCTTCAATCCTATCCCAATTTGTTCTTAAGGGGGATGTTAGGATATTTCGACACATAGGAAATAGGCTCCTTTTGTGTCACCTTTGTAAATCCTTCAATCCTATCCCAAGTTGTTCTTAAGGGGGGATGTTAGGATATTCCAACACATAGGAAATAGTTAAGAATAACTTAGTCTAGTGTAGATTTAGGTAAAGTGTGTTTCTTTACCATGTACATTTGTAACTTATAATTCGACGGTCACGATTTGTAGTGATCCGACGGTTCACTCTATCCTCGGTATTAACGACATTTGATCCATGGCTTAACACTCAATTGGTCCATTATCTCTATTTAAAGAGCATGGAGGGTCATTTGTCTGGTAACCGTTTATGAGAGAAACATTTATAACTTTTCTTTTTATATTAATAAATTTCCTGAAGTGGCCACATTTTCTCAGGCCATGGACTGTTTCCCTCTTCGAGGGTTTTAACCACGCGATAATACTGATGTATTGATTTGTGATCTGTTTGTGAGCGGTGACCTTTGGTTTTTGATCTACGGAGCTTACGCTGTAAATTCCTACATCGAGAGTCAGTTATTCCACTTAGACTTAATCCTAAAGATTATGAGAACACCAGTGATGAAGGACATGATGAATAATTTCCAGAGTCAAAATATCCACTTCATCATAATTGTAAGGATTATGCGAGCACCATTGATGAAGGGGGGAATGAAGAATTTCAAAAGTTAAAATATCCACTTCGTCCTAATCCAGAGGATTATACGAGCACCACTGATGAATATGTGAATGAAGAATTTCCAGAGTCAAAATATCCACTTCTTCCTAATCCTAAGGATTATGTGAGCACCACTAATGAAGAGGGGAATGAAGAATTTCCAGAGTCAAAATATCCACTTCATCCTAATCCTAAGGATTATGCGAGCACCACTGATGGAGGGGGGGGTTGAATTTCCAGAGTCAAAATTTCCACTTCATCCTAATGCTAAGGATTATAAGAGCACCACTGATGAAGGGGGTTTGAAGAATTTCCAGAGTCAAATTTTCCACTTCATCTTAATCCTAAGGATTATGAGAGCACCACTGATGAAAGGGGGGGGGGATGAAAAATTCCAATAAATAGAGATTCAAAGTGTCCACTTATTCCCAATCCTAAAGATTATGAGAGCACTAGTGAGGAAGGGGAGGAGTAGGATGAATAATTTCTAGTGAATAGAGATTCAAAGCTTCCGCTTATGCCTAATCCTAAGGATTATGAGAGCACCACTGAGAAAGGGGAGGATGAATAGTTTCTTGCAAATGATAATTTTAGAGACACATGTCTGAATAATGCATTTTATCTAAGTAAGCATTTCAAAGGCACTCATGGTGATGTAGAATTGAATCCTCCAAGGGAAGATTTCGAAAACATGGATGAAGATGGTGAAGAATTCCGTCTGAGTCAGGGTTTCAAAAGCGCAGATGATTCTTGTGAATTTTTTCCTTCAAGTGAGGATGGTAATGAATATTTTCCAAGCAATGATGCTGATGAATTACTTAACTATGTTCAGAATGATGATAGTGGGGATAATCCTGAGGGTGATGAAATTTCTTCTACAAAAGATAATGGAATGATGAAGCTGTTGCAAGAAAATATTGTAACTAGTAGGAGTAGACCTTTTCATATCAATCTAAATTATTCCAGTTATACAAGGGTTAGGAAAGCATAACTCATAAGTAGAAGTTTTTTCGTTCATTTGATTTCAAGTGAATGTTGTCGAAAGAATTTCTTGAAACTTATGGATTTCAACTATGCTTTGGAGAAAAGGAAAAGATATTTGTCAATGAATAAAAGCATGCAAAATTCATATTTAGCGGGTTGCATGCAATCCACACTAACAGGTTATGATTATCATATTGGGAATGTCTCTGTAGAAAGGCTTTCAAAATGTTGCATTCAATTGGTAATTTTTGTATGTCAAGAATCCAAGATAGACTGGAAAATGATCGCACATATTATTCATAAGTACATTATAAACGAGAGGTTGGTCCGTTAGCAAATAATACTATGTCATCGATGAAAGACTTATTTTCAAAGCACAGAGAGTGAATTCCAATTAAAGACAATACATATTCCAGATAATTTCTCGAGATGAGAAATCTACAACTTATACAAAGAATATGCAGAAGGTGTTGAAGGAGTTGGTAATTTTATTACATATTCATATTTTACAAGGGTATGAAAGAACGAATTCAACAAGGATGGGGGTTTGCAGTACATGTGCTTCTCTTAAAGAAAAAATAGATAAATGTCAAAGGGAAAAAATAGTTATGCGTTCATAACTTTATTTTTAAAAATTGGATAGTTATCAACTATAAAAATATATTTATTCATATGTTCTTTTATTTTATGTGCATATTCCATTGTGAAAGCACTTCAAGAGCATCACAATCAACAAACAAGTGAAAGACAAAAAATGTACAAACATTGAAAGAAGTGTTATGATAATCCAAATAAATATTTGGGTTTGATAATTGATGGTATGGACTAAAAGAAAACACTTTTTCCACATTTTGTCCGCACAAAAAAAAAATTACAGGAGTATAATTTCATTGAGTTTCACTTGGTTGGTTGTGTGGTCTTTAATGAGAAGATGTTTCCAAGGGTTTACTTCACAACTCCAAATATTCATAATGATGAAAATATGACCATAACTATAATCCATGATATGGTTACTCATTGATTTGGTATTCTTCTTTAAGTTCTGTATGTACAATTAGACAACATAATTCGTGAAAACAAAAATCAAGTTCTTTTTGGGTGTCTAAACGTGCTCGTTGAATTAGGATTTTTAAAAAAGATAAAGGTTGGTTTCCTTCTTGTTGGGCATAATCATGACCATATTGATAAAATGTTTAGTAGTTTTTCAGTAACATTGAGGAAAGGTGTTGGGAGCCTGCCATCATTAATTAAATGTATTAAGAAATCATTAATTCCAGAGCCTATTTTTCATGTGTTGGAAGAAACTATTGACATGTGAAGGTTAGTCTGAGATCACATGGTGAGGAGAAATGCAATGAACAACTTAATGACATTAGCTTCCAACATCAATTTCGTATCAAAAATATTGATGGGATACCACTTATATGGGGCAGGAAGTATTCAACTATTGCAGAATGGGGGCCATCATCAGGTTTAGCATTTTTGAATTTCATTCCAGAGAGTTCAATATTTGCATCAAAATTATTGTTATTACAGTCAGTTGTTGAAATCCATAATTCACGAAGGCATAAGAGAGATATGAATTATTTTAAATGTCTGGAGGAAATTAAAAGATGTATTAGAGATACATATGAGTACTTTGATGTTTTTGATTCAGTTTGGTGGGAGTATTTTTTCAATAATTAAAATGATATGATTTCAAGATCAATAAATGAGGATACACTTTTGAAGACTCCATTTTTTTTGCCACAAAATATGCCAAATTAACATGAGAAAACACACAATGTTGAACAACAACAGTCTCAAGTATTATTAATTCTCCACAGGTAGAGGAAATAGAAATATATATTGGTTCTAGAAGATCACGTATAAAACGTGAAGCCATGGAAGACTTTTACAGGGGTTCTGTGCAAGATGTTAAGGAGGGTTGCATGATAGCATTGTTAGCAAATGCAGATCCACTTGGCTATCCATTCTGGGTTGCCAAGGTTATAAAGGTCATTAAAAAAAAATGAAGATATTACAACTGTTGAAGTAAATTGGTATGCCATAAGTACCCACCCATTCAATGGTGTGTACAAGCCAAAGATGGTAGTTGAAAAAAAATGGCAAAAAGAGAAAAAGAAAAGGTACAAATATAAATCGTCACCACACAAATGTCTTAAAATTGGAGGATGTTACCATACTTGTGTATGACTTCAATTTGACAAAGAGAGGAACTCTTCGCTTGAAGACCATAAATATTTTAAAGAAATCGCTACCTGAACAAATAGTGTTGAGATGGGACTCTGCTGAATGTAGTTGTAGATCTAGAAGACTTTTGAAATCTGAAATGGTGGGCATGCATGCTGACTCAGATGGAGCACTAGTTGATGAAAGAGAAGAATATGGATCATCTTCATCTGCATCCAATCATTCATCTGAAGATGTAGGTTCTGATGGTATTCTAGAACCTCTGAATAATTTTGAATAAATGTCTAAGACATTTTATGTAATTGATGTTTGCATGGTAATTGAAATAAATATTTTTACTTCCATATGATCTTGCATGAAGTTATGAGTCATTTCTATGTTGATAATATGTTTCAATTATGAATAATTCATTTCTTTAGAATATCCATAGGGCAACAATGAATTACAAAAATAGTTTATGTTATATTCAATATACCAAAGTTGATATTTTTATTAAAAGTAAAAAAATATATTAGAAATTAATGTTGAATTTTTATATTATGCAGTGATATTGCTATGATATTATTTATTGTTATTAACATTTGATATAAGATACTTTTAAAAATTTTAAAATTTGTATGCCTCATTGAAAGGGGACACTTCGTTTTGACGGTTGATTTTTAGGTTTTGGTTGTAATTAGATAAGTTGTCTGAGACTAAGATTTGAAAAGAGATATATTTTTGTCCTTTAAAATAAAAATTACTCTTGGAATAATAAATATTTCATTTACTTGTTCATTTTAAAAAATTGTTTTAGTCATATAATTTGTCCATAATTTAATGGTTCAAATATGTTAAAAACTTAAAATTTAATACATGATATTAGTACCAGTTGCGTATTACTCTGTCTATCAGATCAGTGATAATAGGTCATATCCAATCCTTCAATCAAAGAGTTGTTCAAAGAATACAAAATTGCACCAGGCATTGATCAACAAAATGATGTTTACAACTGAATATAACCGTGTTCCATTACTTCATCAAGGCATTCACAAACTTACTTATAATTAAGCATTCTTTGCAAATGTTCTTAACAAAATTCTGGACCCTTCTCTAAATGCATGAGAAGGGTTTAAATACTAAAACTAACTACAAAATAAATTAAATATTTTACAAAAATGTATAGGAGGTTTCAAACAACCTTCCTCTAACTTGAACAATAATCTAGGAATTAAAAACTAAAAATCCTAATTTCAAGGCTTTTGCATCTTTTGCGGAGTATGGTCACGTAATTTGCAGATATCTAGCAGTGTCTTGAGTAGAGGTGGCTGAGATATTCGTGACCGGATTTGATTCTTGAAGATGGAATTTGAAATTGTTGACTGAGACTTCTTAGCTAATTGTGTGAGGAGTAGAAGAGTCTATTGTTGATGGTAAGGTTTGATCAGAAAATTCCAAGAATTTTCTTGATTAAACTTATTAACTTTCCTGATTTCTTCTTCCTATCTTTCTGCTCTCCGAGTCTATTTCAATTCTATTTCTTTTGTCAATGAAAACACATCAGACATGTTTTCTTCAATAAGTCCTGTTTTGAACAATTGGTGTGTTTGAAAACCTACTGCTTGACCAATATTTACCTTTCCTTTAGAAGTTTTTATTGCTTGGGAAAATTGTTCCCATTCATTTATTAGGTCTTTTCCTTCAGATGATTTAGATTGATCTTCTATGATCTGACCTTTTGGAACTGCCTCTGAATTTGATTAAGTGACATTGTTGTTTATTTTTCCTTACAACTCTATATATCGAATAATCTGGTCAATTTTTGAATTGGCTTTTGTAGATTTAGCCTCATCTTTAGATTGATTGGTCTTATCAGATTGCTGTTGAGACTGACCTGATTCATTTTCAGAATCATCCTTCATTTCTTCGTCAAGACTAGCACTTGGAGTGTGTTTTTCTTCTTCCATGACTAGAAAATTCAAATGGACATTCTTTAATCTCTTATTTCTGTATTCCTGAAAAGATTCGATATCTTCCTGACTTGATTGATTGGAAACCCTCTTAATAACATCTGAAAAATCTTCGACTCCTTGAAAGAAGTCATCAAACTGATCCTCTTCTTTTACAAAAGGCTTGGTCTTAAGTCTTGCCATGTAATTATTAATTTCATCATTTGGATCATACAGTCTCCCAGGCATAAATGCTAAATTTAACATCTGAATATCAGGAGCCTCTTTGTATGTATGGCCAATATTGGCTAAAGCAAAAGTACCACACCGTACAGGGAATGAAGGCCAAATAGCCTTTTTGTCATCCTTTAACTGTTTGGTAACACCGTTAATAAGTTGATAAGCTATTTCTCTCCTGAACAATCTATCCAAAGTATAATATGGAAAAATATGTGGAAGAGAAGAACTTCCAAATACTGGAACATAAGTAAATTTCTCTTCAGCAAACCATCGGGCTATAGGAACAATATCTCTACTGACTTCCTTGGAAACCCTAGGGATCTTTTTATCGAAAATAATTTGATACATAGGCAGCATAACTCCATAATATACTTTATAGAAATGCAAGTGGTATTTGGAATCCCAGAGCTCTTCATGGTAAATATGGATTGGTGTAGGGTCTGTAACGGTCCATTTCCAACCCATGATTAGAAATGTATAAATATAAAAAATGGAACCCATAACATAATCATGCATGAAAAATGGTGAATTTTCTTGAGGGGAAGCATTCCTTTTATTCTTATATTCAAC
Source organism: Pinus albicaulis (assembly GCA_034641835.2). Taxonomy (NCBI): domain Eukaryota; kingdom Viridiplantae; phylum Streptophyta; class Pinopsida; order Pinales; family Pinaceae; genus Pinus; species Pinus albicaulis. Next base: position 1,139,992,960 of record CM076581.1, read on the forward strand.
AATGTGTTTGGCTAAATAGTTAGATAAAAGTTCTGCCCAATTCAAAATGGATGAATTGACGATTGCGTCACTTAAGAGAACTCAATCTCTAGAGAACCTAGTACTATCAGGTCTAGCAAATAAACTACACAACATACCCATAGCAAAGCAATAGGGATGAGGGATTTGTGCAATGGAGTATGTACCAGATTTGTCTTGCTTTATTTTTCCCTCATTGTCCTTCCACTCATGGATGACCTTGCTAAGATCTGGATGTTTAGCTTTCAACGTTTGCACATATCTATTGCCATAATTTTGTTGCGGAGCTGATAAATGATACATGGCTGCCAAATCTTCAGCTTTAAAAGAACCGATAGTATCTCCTCTGGAATTCTTAATACTCTGTCTTCAATATTCAGATTTTCAACTGCCACTTGATCATATCTGTGTAAGGAATAATTTTTGGTCTTGCGGCTATCTTATGAATAAAGGAGCATGCAACGTCAAAAAGAGTTGCATCGGAAGTGATATCAGTGCCTGTTGCAGATATATTTGTTATCACTTTTGGCCCTTCATCCTCAAATAGTTTGTACATAGCCTCCCATGACGAGACGCAGCAATCCTTGTTACAGACAATGTCTGAGAATAGCGAAGGCATATCTGTATCTTCTAAGGGAAATGATTGAGAGATTTCTTTACCTTTCTTACTCATCTTAGACTCTCTCAATTCGATAACTGATTCCCTGATAATGAAAATGAAATATATCATATAACAAGAATTTACAAAGACATATCAGAAATTTATTTCAAACTCACGCGAAACTCTGTCAATATATCAATCATCTCTTCATAATTCATTATGATTTCAGAATTTAATGCTTGACATGGCTTCACCTAGCTTCGCATGCAACGCTTATTAATCGTTTAAAGCTGTTAAGATCTAAATTCAATCCGATACGACATAAGTTGCTTTTCACACGCTAAGATTATTAAATGCGCAAATCGCAATGATTTCTTATAATATTTCGTGATTGTCTCGTAAACATTGCGAAATGCGATTTGCACAAATCGCAGATCGCAAGATTTAAAAGATATATTTAAGTCTATGCTATAAGCTGCGCGTGATGCGATTTGCGAAAGCGAAAAATGGATGCGATGTGAAAAAGATTTATATGTTTGAGTTTATTTACTTCGTCGGGTCTGCGGTTATCGCAACTTTTATCACTTTCCTCATTTAAGTCTTAACTAAATCAAGCACGATGCAAAAAAGTAAAGTAAAGCTTTCTAAAGAGCGCATTTTGCTGTTTGCGGATTTTATTCTTTAAGGTTTCTTTTTGAAAAAATAACATCTATGATGAGCGATGCGCCTTTTGGGCGGAATTTTATTTCCTAAGTGTCTTTTTTCTAAAAAGATTTTTCATTTATTTCTAAAGGGTCCCTATTTATAAAAAATAAATGGGGGGTTGTTGTATAGTACAACAATTGGCGATTCACTTGGACGAACCAGATATCTCTGATAATTTTTTTTTGAAAACTTTAAATCCTTCTATATAAAAATAAAATGGTTAAAGAAATGAAATTTCAAATAAATAATATCTTTTTTCAAACAACAAAAATTTCATTTATTCACTTAATTTTGGAGAATTTCTCTAAAAAGATATAAGTATAAAAATCAATATCAGTCTTTACTTGGTTAAAAATAAGATAGGAAATAATATTTATAGATAAAGCTTTTTATAATTTACTCTTTTATCATAGATAGAGCCTTTGTTCCAATAGGTAGTTTTAAGCTTTTGGCAGAGTTATCTTTTAACTGGCTATGATCCATTTTTCCATCCAGTATTTCTCATTATTTTCATAATTAAATTATTTTTCTTTATTATTTTTATCTGCTTAAAAGCCATTGTCTTGGCTTGGTAACCAAATAGTGACAATGCCATTCACAAATAGTAATTAAACTGATCAAGCTGGCTCATGATGAGACTCCTTGTCTCTATGATATAATCTCCAGTCATTACACTGTTTTGGTAGACATTATTAGTAATGTCAGTTTAATTATTTTTCCATCAACATGGTAAACAAGCTTGTGATGAGACTTATTATCTTTTAAGTTTTCTCGAAACTTTTTTTTTTTAATAATTTTTTCTTTTTTAAATTTCTTTTGAAAATCATAAGATTTACTGGATGGGATGAATCATATTTCTTTCTAAGATGCCAGATGATAATGTCGAGTTGTTAGATTGCTTTTCTGAAGAAGATTTTTCACTATAATATAATTTTCTTTTCATGACTAATAAAAGAATTTTCATACTAGATAAAAATAAGTGTTTGATTGAAATTCCATTTTTCTAGAAAGATAAAATGAATTTGTTTTTTCCTAAATCTTTCGATTTTTCTTTAACAGTTCTATTTTTTAATAAGTGGAACAAGAAAAAGCAAAAAGAATTTATCTAAGACTTATTTTTGAAAATTCAATTGTCAGTACTAAAAAATTTTATTTCTATATGAAAGTAAAATTTTAATGTACAAAGTAGAAGGATTGCCTTCTAGAAAAAATATTTTTTCAAAATTTGCCCATTAACAGGTAAAGAATCTTTTTTACCTGATAAATCCTGTAACAGAAATGTTGATGAACCAATTTTTTCGATTATTTGAAATGGTCCTAGCCAAAGTTTTTGAAACTTTGTGTGTTTACCCTTTTCTTCATGAGCTTTATCCCATTTTAAGACCAGATCACCAATTTGAAAATATTTTAAACTAACATATGTTAAATCAAATGAGGCTTTTATTACTTGTTGATGATGGATAAGAGTTTGTTTAGACTTTTCTCTTTCTTCTTCTAACTTCAGGATTTTATCTTGTCTAATTTGGAGAGAAGAAGAAGGATTTTCATCAATAAATTGTACTAAAGCAAATGAGGGTATTGTTACATTTGAGGGTAGAATTGCTTCTTTTCCATAAACTAACACAAATGGTGAAGTGCCTATTGAAGCTTTTTGAGTGATTCTATCTACCCAGAGAGAAAATAATAATGCTTTATGCCAGTTCTTATGATTTTTCTCTACAGTTCTTTTAATGATTCTGATAAGGTTTTTATTCGTAGATTCAGCTAATCCATTTCCTTATGGGTAATAATTGGCTGAGTATTTTAATTTAAAACCTCTTTTCAAAGAAAATTCAATCATTGCATTTCCAAAAAAGTAAGATGCATTATCAAATATCAAAGCTGATGGAAGGCCAAACATGGTAATTATGAATTGATCAATAAAATCGGTAATATTCTGTGTATCGACCACTTTCAATGGGATAGCTTCTACCTATTTTGTGAAATGATCAGTTGCAATTAGAATATACCCGTGTTGCTTTGAAGAGTTTGGAGTTATTTCACCTATAATATCTAACCCCCATTGTTCAAATGGTTGTTGGATATTTACTGGTTGTAATGGAAATGCTGGTTTCCTTTCTCTTCCTGCTGTAGTTTGACATGTTTTACATTTTCTTTCATATTCATATGCATCTTTAAACAAAGTTGGCCAATAGTAACTAGCATGCATTATTTTATGAGCTGTGGTATTTCCTCCGAAATGACCTCCAGCTGGTCCATCGTGTAGTTCTTGCAATACCTTTTCAGCTTCAGTTTTCTCTAGGCATCTTAATAATACAGAATCTTAATTCCTCCTAAATAAGATATCATTTACGAGTTGATATTGATTTGCTTTAAGTCTCAAAGCACGCTTTGCAGTATAATTGAGATTTAAATGAGCATATCCATTTTTTAAGAAGAATTTCATATCAGTATATTGCGATTGAGAATTGTTTAGGGTTACCTCAGATATTTGTATTTCTTCTGATTGATCTTCATCTTTAGGAAAATGAGAAGATTCAGTTAACATATTGCAGAGACCTTGTCCTTTAACAATTTTAGCTGGGTGTATTTCTGTTGAATCTTTGGTTAAACTGAGAGGGGGGGTGAATCAGTTTAACACATGCATCAACAATTTAAATTTTTATCAAACTTATTTACAACTTAATATGTGAACTGTCTTAAAATGATGCAGCAAGTATTCTCTGCTTCCGCTCTGCTGCTCGACTGTTTCCCTGTCAATATACTCTCCCTTTGTTCTTCTCTGTTGTCTTCTCCTTTGCTTCTGCTTCCTCCTTTGCCATCAATGACAACATTTCAAACAATCTCCCCCTTTGGCATTGATGGCAATACACTTCCTCTGTTTTTCTTTTAGGATCTTTCCTTCTGTTGCTTGCTATTCCTCCCCTTTGACATCAATGGCAAGGGGTTGCTTATTTTTCAGTGTGCTTTTAGCTCTTGCCCATGTTTCAATGATCTTGAGGACCTGTTTCATGCTAATTGACCTCCCCTTGGAATGATATTTTTGTTTCTGTTCTCCCCCTGAAACTGTGCTTTCTCTTCGTATCAGAGAGTAGCATCTACAGATACTACCCCTAGTCTATCTCTCAAATATTCAAATGGTTCTCTAGCAAGAGGTTTGGTAAATATATCTGCTGTCTGTTCTTTTGTTGGTACATACTCCAGCTTTACTACCTTCTGAGCCACTTGTTCTCGGAGGAAATGATACTTGATTGGGATATGTTTTGTTTTTGAATGAAGCACAGGATTTTTTGATATGCTTATAGCACTTGTGTTATCACATTTGATAGAGATAGGTTCATCAATGCTTACCTTCATGTCTTGGAGGGTTTGCTTCATCCATATGACTTGTGTACAACATGTTGCTGCTGCTATGTATTCTGCTTCTGCTGTAGATAGAGAAATAGATGTTTGTTTCTTGCTAAGCCATGCCACCAGACTTTCTCCTAGATAGAATGCACCTCCACTCGTGCTTTTCCTGTCATCCACACGGCTAGCCCAATCTGCATCTGTGTATGTTGTCAAAGTGAAGCTTTTTCCTTTAGGATACAAAAGTCCATACTGTGCAGTTCCTTGTAGATATCTGAATATTCTTTTGACTGCTAGGAGGTGATTTTGTTTAGGTGTTGCTTGATATCTAGCCACTAGTCCTACTGCTAGCATGATGTCTGGTCTTGATGCTATCAGATACAATAGACTTCCTATCATGGATCTGTAGAGTTTTTGATCTACATCAACAGATCCATCATCAATACACAGCTTGCATCCCGTGATCATGGGAGTTCACACAGGTTTGCAGTCTTCCATTTTGAACTTTTTCAACATTTCTTTTAAGTATTTTTCCTGTGATATGAATGTACCTGTGTTCTTTTGCTGAATTTGAAGTCCTAAATAGAAACTGAGCTCTCCAATCATAGACATTTCAAACTCTGAATTCATCTCCTCAGCAAACCCTTTTGCTAGCTCATCTCTGTTGCTTCCAAACATAATGTCATCAACATATACTACAACAATCAGGAGTTCATTTTCATGGGCTTTTATGTATAGATTGATGTCTGCTCCTCCTCTCTTAAAGCCTTGGTTTTGCAAGTATTTATCCAGCCTTGATTACCAAGCACAAGGAGCTTGTTTTAGTCCATATAGAGCCTTCTTTAGTCTGCATACATAGTCATCTTTGTCTGTTAATGAAAAGCCTTCTGGTTGTTCCATGTAGACTTCTTCTTCTAGATCTCCATTCAGAAATGCAGATTTCACATCTATTTGATATACCTTGAAGTCTTGGTAGTATGCAAAGGCCAGAAACATTCTGATAGCTTCCATTCTAGCTACAGGGGCAAATGTTTCATCGTAATCAAGTCCTTCGATTTGTGAATATCCTTTGCAGACAAGTCTGGCTTTATTCCTGACTACCTGTCCTTCCTCATTCATTTTATTTTTGAATACCCATTTTGAGCCTATGACATTTTTCTCAGTGGGTCTAGGAACTAGTTACCAGGTATTGTTCTTCTCAATTTGGTCCAATTCTTCATTCATAGCATTCACCCAAGACTTGTCCTTGTTGGCTTCTTCAAATTCCTTTGGCTCTATTTGTGATAACATGGCTATGTATACCTCTTTAGTCTGTTCAGTTAGCTGCCTTCTTGTCTGGACCCCTACTCTCTTGTCTCCTATGATCTGATCTTCTGGATGGTTCTTCTGAGTGTATCTTGAGGGGGCTTTCGATCTCAGTTCAGCATCTTCTGTTGTCTTGCTTGTTTCATCGTCATCTTGGTTTTCTTCTTCATGGTGGTCTGAAGGACTACTGCATTCTGTACCTCTTTTATTGTTTGGAAGTTCTTCATCAAATCTCACGTCAATGCTTTCTACAATTTTTCGAAGAGTCTTGTTGTAGCACCTGTACCCTTTACTTTTGGAAGCATATCCTATAAATATCCCTTCATCTGCTCTTGCATCAAATTTCCCAAGATTTTCATCATTATTATTTATGTAACACTTGCTTCCAAAGATTCTAAAATGTTTGATTGAAGCTGGTTTCCCATGCCATAGTTCATAGGGAGTCTTGTCACTGCTTGGCCTTAAGTGAGCTTTGTTAAGGATATGCACGATTGTGTGTACTGCTTCTGCCCAGAAGGTTTGAGGAATATCACTCTCTTGCATCATGGCTCTGGCAATTTGTTGTACAGATTTGTTTTGTCTCTCTGCTACTCCATTCTGCTGAAGTGTCCCTGCAATAGTAAATTGTTGCTTTATGCCATGTTCATTGCATAGGTCTGCAAAGTCATAATATGTGAATTCGCCTCCTCTGTCTGATCTGATGCATTTTAGCTTGCATCCTGTATGATTTTCTGCTAAAGCTTTGAATATTTTGAATTTTTCCAGAGCTTCCGATTTATTCTTGAGAAATGCAACCCATGTCATTATGGAGAAATCATCTATTATTGGCATGAAGTAGGATTCTCCACTTGGTGTTTTAGTTCTTGCAGGTCCACATAGGTCCATGTGCACAAGCTGGAGTGGTATTCTTGTTGATAACTCATCTTTGGCCTTAAATGATGTGCGGGTCTGTTTTCCCAATTGACAAGATTTTCATATGGTACTAGAAGGCCTTCTTATTTCTGGCATGTCTCTGACAGCTTTCTTCTTGCTTAGTCTGATGTTGTGATCGAAGCTGAGATGTCCCAACCTTTTATGCCATAACCATGAATCCTCAAGTTTGCTAAGATGACATGCTTCATCTTCCTCTTTCACAATGTAAACATTACTCTCTGTTCGAACACCTTTGAGCAGAGTCTTACCTGTGGTGCTTGATCTGACTTCACAATCTTGTGCTCTAAAAAGAACTTCACAGCCTTTATCACACATTTGACTGACACTCGGCAAATGCTTTCAGCCCATCTACAAATAGTACATCTTGGGCCTTTCCTCTACCATTATCTAGGCTGAGTGAGCCTTTTCCTTTTATTTTTCCTGATTTATCATTGCCAAAAGTAACATTGCCAGATTTCTTTTCATCAAAAGTCATAAACTTGCTTCTGTCTCCAGTCATGTGTTTTGAGCAGCCACTGTCCAAATACCATTGGCTTTTCAGGTCTTGGGCAATTAGAGACAAGTCACATTTATTCACCTTCTTTATCCACTGGAAGCACCCTTTTGTTTGGTATCTTTTGTGAGATGATGAACTACATCTTCTGAGAGGACATTTGGAAGGCATATGTCGAACTTGATTGCATACACAACATTTGATCATAATTTTTGTAGAATTATGAGTATGAACAAAATTTCTTTGATTCATAAACCTCCTTGAGGTGTTGATTATCAATCTTTGTCCATACTTTCTACACTCAATGATTTTATGGCCAAATTCCTTACAATAAAAATAGTAACCATAGAAACTATTTGCATACCTGATGTAAGGTTGTCGTCTCCATTTGTTTGCTTGAGACAGTCTCTTCACTGTTTGCATATTTTGCTGGTTTGAATTACTCCTCCTTACATGACAGTATGCAGCAATGTGTCCTAGCTTGTGGCAGACATAATAGGTGGCATTCTTCATAGGAGGGAAGAATCTCCTTTGATGGCTTCCCAATTTGACATACTCAGGGGTATATGATCCTTTTTATTTTGTCTTAGTATTTATTGCATTCTTTGTTACTAGAGGTTTCTTCTGATCTCTGTCTTCCTCATTACATGTTTCTTATTTTGTAGGATTTTTTTGAGCTGCTTCATCAGCCTTTTCTGCTTTTACAAAAATAATATTTTTGTTTTCCTTTTCTTTGCTTTTACTTGATTCTCCTTTATAACCTAGTCCAGTTTTTATAAGAGGAGATCTTTGAGCATCCAAAATTTCATTCAACTTACTAGAGCTTGTTGTTTGAGAGGAATTTGTAGACACTTTCCTCTGAGCATTTTCTAATTTCTTCCTCAGACATACTACTTCTTCCAGCTTCTCTTGTTCTCGAGTTTTATCCTTGATTTGCTGAACTAACATGTCTTCTATCTTCTTGGCTTCTTCAAGCTCTACCTTCAGCTGCATGAGAAATTCTGAATTTTGCTCTTCTCTTACATACTTGAGGAGAATATCCTTTTGTTTTCTGCACTTCAGTTTGAGTCTGTCAATCTCCTCCAGGGCCCTTCTTAGCTCCCCCTCAAGGTCAACTTCACCTTCTTCTTCTCTTCTAGCAGGAGTCCTTCAGGTTCTTCTATGGCCATGAGTAAAAATTCAGAGGTTCCTTCTTCACTTGAAGGTTCATCTGAGTCTTTAGATGCACTGCTGTCTTGTTGAGCATAGAAGGATTTTCTGCTGAACTTCTTTCCTTTCTGCCAATTCTTTGATGTATTTTCCATTGATTCTTGAGCATGATTCCTTACTTTCTTGTGAGGACACTTAGCAGCATAGTGTCCAACTCTTCCACAGTTAAAGCATTTGAAAGGAATTTTACCCTTGTATTTACCTGAGCCTCTATCTAGTTTCTTGACAACTTTAGCCTCTTCTTCATCAGAGCAAGAGCATATGTCTTCCTTTTCTTCTTTCTTCTTTTCTGTTTTAAAGGTTGCCTCCCTCGTACTTGGCTTCTTCTGTGGGAGCCTGATCTCATATGTTGTTAGATTTCCAAGTAGCTGGTTCATGGTCAAGGTTTCCCAATCAACTGTTTCTTCTATTGCAGACACCTTGGGGTTAAAAATGGGTGGAAGAGATCTTAGAATCTTTTGTACAATTACACTTTCTGGTATGGTTTCTCCAAGAGCTTTCATATTGTTAACAATTTCTGCAACTCTTAAGAAGAAGCTGCCAACATCATCATCATTCATTTTTAAATTTTCAAACTAAGCTCTATATACTTGAAGTTTGGCTGTCTTTACCTTTTTATTTCCCTCATGTATGTTCTCAAGAGTATCCCACATATCTTTGGCAGTCTTACTGTGCATTATTTTGATAAATTCAGCCTCACAAAGTCCACTTAGGATTGCATTCACGGCCTTTACATTTGCAACAAATTCTTGTTTAGCTTTTCTCTCTGGGTCAGTTGCCTTTGGGGCATATCCTAATTCCACAACAGCCCAAACCTCTATTCCTAGAGACATTATGTATGCTCTCATTCTGATTTTCCAGAAGGCATGATTAGTACCTGTGAAAAAAGGGACTTTATTGGTTGAGCTTCCTTCTTGACTAGCCATCTTGGGAACCTAGGATCTCCTTTCAGTGGTTAAATTGGTACAAAAGGAACCTGGCTCTGATACCAATTGTTTAATCTTTGGTTAAACTGAGAGGGGGGGGGGTGAATCAGTGTAACACATGCATCAGCAATTTAATTTTTTATCAAACTCATTTACAGCTTAATATGTGAACTGTCTTAAAATGATGCAGCAAGTATTAAATTAATGTGACATCAACCTTATTGTGAGAGCAACAAACAATTAAACAGATTGAGTGGATCATATCAACATATAAGCAACACACATAGAGACAACAGATATAAGTGGAAACCCATAAAGGGATAAAACCACATTTTATTATTGTTGTGATGCAAAGGCAAGCTCCAACTCCCTCTCACCACTGTTTTTCTGCAGACACCAACCTACAGGAGGTTCCAACCTCAGTCAGCTACAACTGACAACTATCAAGCTCCAACTTGATAGGGAAGCTCCAACTTCCTCAATTTATCAAACGAAATGTTTGCTGATTTACCTCAGATATCAGCTCTGTTATGTAGCATCTCTTTATGCTCCACTCTTCCTTATCTTCTCTGCCTCAATCTTTTATCCTTTTCATTCTCTATCATTACTCTCTCTAACTTTTGTATGCATATCAAGATGATATTATTTATAGAGATTTTCTGATGACTGTCTGTATTCCTCAGGGAATTCGAAATGAATAGCCATACCCCTTAGTCTTCTGCCTTCTCATTTCTTTTCCAGCTCACTCAGAAAAAAATATAACTGTAGGTACTAGTTTTAACATTACAGTGGGATATTTGTTCTCTTCCGGAGACTTTCCAATGCATCACAAACAATATAAACCAATTAAAACATTACATTTAATTACAATGAGAACTCCAGCTCACTCATTCAGCCTTTTGGATTGCTGCGCATTTGTCTTTTCTGTGACTGTGTTTGTCCCTTTTTTCCCTCTGTATGCCTTTCTGTTTATAGCTGTTGCGTAACTCCTATATGTATGTAACTTCACTTTTTATATCATGCGAATCAATTCTCGGCATAATAATAATATGGTGTTTTTAAATATATGCACTGTCGTGTTATATAGCTTATGTAACTTTCGGTGATATAATGCTGAGAGATCATTTTAATACATAAAATGCCTTTACGGGCCCACTCACCGAGCTTGTATTATCCTCCGATGCGATGCGATCAATTCTCGACTACTTCCGATTGCGATCAAATGCCGATGCGATGAAACACTGTTTAAGTTGAAATGTCGATGCGATGAAACACTATTTACGTTGAAATGTTGATGCGATGTATCACCTTTCAAATATTTCTAATTGCGATTAATCGCAATCGCGACTTCCATTGAAATGTTCCGATGTTCCGATGCCCCGATGCTCCGATTCCGATGATTCACTGCTATGCAAAAACTCGAACATATATTAATCATGGTTTATAAACCCATCGGGTCCACACTTTCATCGCAATTGCAATCTTTTGTTTATATGTTCCACTGCCAAATTTCTCCGATGCGATTGGATGAGGGTCCCACCATATAAGACTTTGATTGTTTTAAGACCAAGCGGAAATTAGAGCGTCTTACATATATGTATATAATGTGATTTGGTCCTTTGTATATTAAGTGTAATATATATATATATATATATATATATATATATATATATATATATATATATATATATCTGTGCTTTGAACCTTTGTGTATAAGGCGCAATATACATAGGGTGCTGCATATATATATATACTTTCTGCTTCAGCTTTAGAGTATCCTCCAGCCTTGGTTATGATTCTCGGAATAATATGTAGGGTGGTCCCACCCCACACACCCAATATCTTTTGTCAACATTATATTAAGTCTTGAACTTAGACATAAGCCCAACACTAATATCTATGTATATATATCATCTTATGGATCACGGGTCCCATGCTCTACTAATCACCCTTGTTAGTTCTCCATATAACAATAAAGTCCGAGCTTATATAGGACATTCACAATACCTTTGCATACATTGACTCGACGTTCACTAGTCAACCTTGTACATTCAATCTTACAACTCGACCTTATAGCTTATATTAAACCCCGCTTCATATGACACTCGGCTCTATTTTTTTTTCATATCCAACCATAATATATATGATACGGCCTTCGTTTAAATATTTGGAACATTATAGTAAAACCCACAACTTTGGATTTACAACCACACAATAACATATACAGCATCTTCGGGCCCACAGTACTTACCTCTCACATCTGACGGTTGAGAAATTATCGCTTTGTTTTGGGATGATCCGATGATAATCGCACAACCAAACTTCCCTCCTTTTAACCGCTCAAAAACGTGCGATGACGATGGGTCCCATCATTAACTTACCCTGCTCATCCAACGGTCGCTGTCTTATTGCGCTTCAACCCTCCAATCCTACGATAATCGCATGAGTTAGATGCACGGGCTTTAACTCGCGATGAGAGCGAGTTCTCCAAACCGCTTAAGACCACGTGTTAGTCTATGGCGTTGTTCGTGTTCGAATTGGGAATACAGCTTATCGTACAAAAGCGGTGCGATGAAAACCATCTGGTGTTCCAAACCCACTGTCATTGTTGATACCTCGTGGTTCTGTTCAGTTGCGCTCGAGGTTCCGTTCCTTCACGGTTCCACCTTCGTTCAGGGTTCCACTTTAATAAAGAATTTCGCGCCTTCGTCATTTTCATATACATATAAGTTCTGTTCAGACTATATTATATATAAACCCGTCTTGTTTTCGTTATATATCTTTCTTCAGCACTTTTTTATATATGACCCCTGTTTCATTGTAGATTTAATATAACGCTATCATATGAACCCTGTTTTATTGCAAAACGCTTGGTTCCATTACTCTTAGCTTGGTTAACTGCTCTGCCTCTGCCTCCTCTCTACTACTCGACTGTTTCTCTTTCTCTGTATTCTCTGCTTCTGCTCTGTTGCTCGATTGTTTCTCTTTCTCTGTATTCTCTGCTTCCGCTCTGCTACTCGACTGTTTCTCTTTCTCTGTATTCTCTGCTTCTGCTCTGCTACTCGACTGTTTCTCTTTCTCTGTATTCTTTGCTTCCACTCTGCTGCTCGACTGTTTCCCTTCAATATACTCTCCCTTTGTTCTTCTCTTCTGTCTTCTCCTTTGCCATCAATGACAACATTTCCAACAATTTCTACATCATATTCCTGAAGTGTAGTGACCCAATTTGCTCTTTTATCTCCTACTTCTCGTTGTATTAATAATTGCCTTACTGCCGAGTAAGGTAATATTATCTTGGTTTGTGTTATTAAGAGAAAAGGTCTAAAATGTTTCAAAGATTTAACCACAACATAAGCTTGTTTTTCTACAGCTGAATAATTTAACTCAACACCTTGAAGATTAGAACTAAAAAATGCAATAGGTGCTTCAATGTTTTGATCATTTAACTGTGTTAAAACAACTGCATATGATGTATCCGAAGAAAATGTGTATAACACAAAGGATTTGAGAAAATCAAGAGTTGTTAAAAAGGGAGCTTCAACAATAGCTTTTTTAATTAACTCAAAAAAATTTCTTTCTTCTTTTCCCCATTTAAAAATTGAATTTTTCTTGATCATTGATTGTAGGGGTAGGACAATTTGAGAAAAATCGGGAACAAATCTTTTTACAAAATTAATTTGTCCTAAAAATGATTGCATTGTTTTTTTGTTATGTGGCAGAGGAATTTTCAATCTCTTGGATCCTATCAGGGTCTATATGAATTCCATTTTTAGAAACAATAAATCCTAATAGCTTACCTTCTGATAAAGAAAAATAACATTTTTTAGGATTGAGGGAAATAGAATATCTTCTGCATCTTTCGAAAACATTTTTTAAATGATTAATATGATTGTTTCTATGCTTAGAATAAACAATAATGTCATCTAAGTATATAACAATTGAGCTATTGATTAGTCCTCTGAAAGCTATATCCATAGCACGCTGAAACGTAGCTCCAGCATTAATCATTCCAAAAGGCATTTTCTGATATGCGTATGTTCCCCATTTTGTTCTAAATGTTGTTTTTAATCTATCGTCAGGATGAACCATGATCTGATTATACCCTGAAAATCCATCTAGAAAAGACATCAATTCAGACTCCTCAACTGATTGTAATATTTGTTCCATGGTAGGTAAGGGAAAATTATCTTTCTGACAGGCTTTATTCAAGTTCATAAACTCTATGCAAATTCTAATGTCTCCATTCTTTTTTCTAACTGGAACCATGTTTGACACCCATTTGGAATGTCTAACAGGAAAAATGATTTTGGCTTTGAGCATTTTATTCAGTTCAGATTTAATTTGACTTTCTAAATTTGGATGAATTTTCCTGAGTTTTTGTAGGGCAGGTTTATCGTTTGATATCATAGGAATGGCATGTTGAATTATGGAAGTATCATATGTTTTAAGATCTGAATAATCCCATGCAAAGATATCTTTATATTTCTTAAACAATTTAATGAATGATATCCTCTCTTCATATCTTAGACCAAGACCTAAGTTGATATTCTGAGGTTTTTCTAAAGTACCAAGATTAAATATTTTAAACTTTAAAGTCGAACTTTAAATTTTTGAATTGGTCACTCTTTTAAACCTATCTTTTAAGTCATAAAGGTCTTCCATTTTGACTACAGATTTGAGAATTGAATTATTGTTTGTTTCATTTTTAATCTGTAAATCATGTTCATTTTCATCCAAAATTTGACCTTCATAAGCTTTGTCTGATGTAAGAAAGTCTACTATATCTGCATCATCATTAAATACTTTCCAATTTGTTATATTGTCTGGAATGGATGGTCTAAAAATTAATTCAATTGAAAATCTATCTGGGCTAAATTCTTTAGGTGGTATAAGTGTAGATGCTACATTTGCAAGTAAATTAGCGGTAGCATTTTGTAATCTAGGAATTGTAGAGATATTGAATGCTGTAAAATGAGAAATGAGATTCTGAGCTAGAGTTTGATAATGTCTCAAGTGTCCAGAAATACAATGGATCATGTTCCTGACTTGTTTGACTATTATTTCAGAATCTCCATATACATGTAAATATTTAAAATTCAATCCTATAGCTTTATACATACTTTGTATCAATGCTTCATATTCACCGGTATTGTTCGTGCATTGAAATTTGAGTCTACACGCTAGCATCGTTTTCTCTCCTTGAGGATTGATTAAAATGCAACCTGCTCCTGCACCATCTTCTGATTTTGAACCATCAAAAAATAAAGTCCAAAATAAAGATTGTTCTGGAATTTGATTGCTAAAATTAACACATCTAGAAGAGTCTGTTTGAGAAAAGTTTTCAATTTGAGAAGTAACAGTATTTGCTGAAAAAAGTGAAACCTGAGCGTTAAATGAACCAAGGGATGATTATGCTGAATAATTCCCTATGATATTATTAGTAAAAGCTATAGGCTCATTTGGTCCCTCTAATTCAGTAACTGTGTGTTTCATAAATTTCTCACGTTCAATTCTGATTTGATTTGGTTTGCCATTGTATTGTAACCACATATGTGACTAGTCAGTAGTGAAATATCCCTGTAATTTCTCAGACCAATCCCTACTTAAAATAAGGCCATAAAACTCAGGAATATCTGCGACTAAAATATCAATAACTTGAGATACTCTTGGATTAGATGATAATATAATAGATATTGATAACATTTCTCCAATAACTTCAACTTTTGGTCTATCCAATTGAACTATATGTACATATGCTTTTCGAGGAGTGATATTTAATTTTATAGACACTGTTCTTGGCATAATGTTTGAAGAAACTCCTGAATCAATAAGACAATTATGAACATTCTTGTTAAAAATTTCATAAGTCAAAAGAAAAGGGGGAGTTTCAGAAATAGATTTATCACCAATTAAAACAAGATCATTGGAATTCACTTTATTAATAGATGATGGAGGTTTTCCCATATCCCTTGAAGCTTGTGCTATAACTGGTGGTTGTATCGGTTCTACAGGAATTGCTTTGAGTTCTCTAGGCAAAATCTTTTGTTGTTGTTTGGGTTTGGCCATTTCATGTAGTGAGATATTTGCCTTGATCTTTTTCATATCCTCTACTATGTTGTATTCCACTGTATCTGATACAATCAAAGTTTTGGAATTTGTAGAAGGATCTGATAAAATTGGATCTGTCTGTACAATTTTAGATTTTTTGATTCTTTCTTTCGTAGGAACAGAATTTTGTTTGGGATTTGACACAATCGGGTCTAAAGAAGGTTTACTTCTTGTAGATATAGACATAGCTTCATTTTCTTCCTCTGTTGGAAGAATGAAATCCCATAAACCATTTAATTCAACTTCTTCTTCAGATTCTAATTTATTTTCAGAAGGTGAGGGAACTTCAATGTCTTGGTCAGATTCAGCGTTTGAAATTTCATTTGGAGGGTGAGATGTTGAAGAAGGATTTTTCTTGAATGAACGAAATGATTTTTTAGCAGCTGAAGTTTCAGCAACTTATTTCTTTATATCAATCATATCATTTGACATAGTATTTAAAACTTTTTGAAGACCTTCAAGATCAAATGGATCTTTTGAGATTTTCTTTTTGGAATCTTGACTAAATGTCATTTTCTTTGTTTTCCTTTCTTCTGTCTCTGAACTTTTCTCTAATGCTAAAATCTTCTTTTCTATTGCGAGAGCTTCTTTCAAGTTTTCTAAGAGATTAGCTTTATTAGCTCTATCTACAAAAATAGCTATATTAGAAGGTAAACAATAAATAAACCATTCTATTTGTACCTCAACAACAGGTTTAGAAGTAGTTGGGATTTTATTTAATAATCTGTTGAATCTAGAGTTGAAATCTTTAACCTTTTCACCTGAATTTACTTTGAGATTAGAAAGGGCATTGATTAAAGATGCAATAGTTCTATAATCTCCAAATTTTGCAAGAAAAACTTGTTCAAAAGTTGCCCAATCGGCAATAGATCCTGCTGGAAGGGAAAAGTACCAAGATCCTACATATCCTTGTAAAGTGTATGGAAACAACCTAACTACAACATCTTCATGAACAATTCCATTTAAATTCATGGCCAACATAAAATTATTGATGTGTTTTTCAGCATGAAGACCATCATCTAGATTATATTTAGGTAACCATTTCTCTGGATGATCTGGAAGAGCATTCGGATTTGCTATTAATACAGCACCAGGACTTGTCCAAGGTTGAGCAGCCATAATTGGATTTGGATTTTGTAAAGATGTAAAAGTAGGTCCCGAAGTAGAGGTAATGGAAGAAGAACTTACAATTGGAACATTACTACTTGTAACAACACTGATTGTTTGAGTGGAAGAAATGGAAGATAGAGAAGATGTGGATTGATTGGATGAAGGAAGAACTGGAGGAAGACTTGATATGACTTCACTTGTTTCTGATTTTGATCTGGATATAGTAACTTTTTTACGACGAGATTCTAATGGAAACTCCAAAGGGTCAATTCTAAGCTTCTCACTTTTAGATCAGGTTAAAATACCAATGTCTCTAAATAAATAAGTAACACTTCCTCAGATGTTCCTCGGTTAACAGGGTTTTCAACAGAAATAGATATTCCTTCTAATTGTTGAATTAAAGATTGAACTTCGGGAGATTCAGGAATGAATTCTGAAGTAGATGGACGACACGATACTTCAGAGGATGATGGAAAGGTTTCTACTACTTCCGATTTATGAGTTGGTGATCTAGATTGTGATCGGGAAATCGTAGAATGCTTTTGAGGAGATCGACTCTTATGAGGGCTTTGAATTTTAGATTTATCTACCATTCATAGTTAGGCCTTCCTTCTAGCACCAAAAATGTCGAGGCCTCAGAAATCCGTGGCAACAACAAAGGGGGATAACCAGGGGATAACCGCTTGGTCCAGATCTTAAAGCAATTCCTTTTCTGTTTGGGCTAGTGGCTCCGACTGGGTGTGATGGGACCAGTTTCCCAGTTTTGGTTTTTGTATGATAACTTGTTGGGTTTTTTACCAAAACATTTTGGAATGATGAATTACTACAAACTAACACAAATTTAACTCTAAATGCAAGACTTTGTTTTAAATTTTATCTAACACGGGATATAATATCTCAATGCGATCTAGAAAGATATATATTGAATCTGTCATGAAATCAATTCAGATTTAATAGAATTATTACCATGTAAAATGATTCTCTCGAAAAATTAGTTAATCAAAAGAAAATGAAACATATATCGTATTGTCTGATGACCATATATAAAATAACTAATTTCTGTCTTCCTACTATACATTAGTGCAACAGATATTTCAGACATAAAAAATTAACTTCATACATGATTCATGAAAGCTGTGTTCATCACTAATTTTCAGAAACAGAAATAACATACATGATATTAGTACCCGTTGCGTATTACTTTATCTATTAGATCAGTGATAATAGGTCGTATCCAATCCTTCAATCAAATAATACAAAATTGCACCAAGCATTGATCAACAAAATGATGTTTATAACTAAATATAACCGTGTTCCATTACTTCATCAAGGCATTCACAAACTTACTTACAATTAAGCATTCTTTGCAAATGTTCTTAATAAAATTCTGGACCCTTCTCTAAATGCATGAGAAGGTTTAAATACTAAAACTAACTACAAACTAAATTAAATATTTTACAGAAATGTAGAGGAGGTTTCAAACAACCTTCCTCTAACTTGAACAATAATCTAGGAATTAAAAACTAAAAATCCTAATTTTAAGGCTTTTGCATCTTTTGTGGAGTATGGTCACGTAATTTGCAGATATCTAGTAGTGTCTTGAGCTGAGGTGGTTGGGATATTCGTGACCAAATTTGATTCTTGAAGATGGAATTTGAAATTGTTGATCGAGACTTCTTAGCCGATTCTGTGAGGAGTAGAAGAGTCTGTTGCTGATGGTAAGGTTTGATCAGAAAATTCCAATAATTTTCTTGATCAAACTTATTAACTTTCCTGATTGCTTCTTCCTGTCTTGCTGCTTTGAGTCCATTTCAATTCTGTTTCTTTTGTCAATGAAAACACATCAGATGTGTTTTCTTCAATAAGTCCTGTTTTGAACAATTGGTGCGTTTGAAAACCTGCTGCTTGACCAGTATTTACCTTTCCTTTAGAAGTTTTTATTGCTTGGGAAAATTGTTCCCATTCATTTATTAGGTCTTTTCCTTCAGATGATTTAGATTGATCTTCTATGATCTGACCTTTTGGAACAGCCTCTATATTTGATTAAGTGACATTGTTGTTTATTTTTCCTTGCAACTCTATATCTCGAATAATCTGGTCAATTTCTGAATTGGCTTTTGTAGATTCAGCCTCATCTTCAGATTGATTGGTCTTATCAGATTGCTGTTGAGACTGACTTGATTTATTTTCAGAATCATCCTTCATTTCTTCGTCAAGACTAACACTTGGAGTGTGTTTTTTCTTCTTCCATGACTAGAAAATTCAAAGGGACATTCTTTAATCTCTTATTTTTGTATTCCTGAAAAGCTTCGATATCTTCTTGACTTGATTGATTGGAAACCCTCTTAATAACATCTGAAAAATCTTCGACTCCCTGAAAGAAGTCATCAAACTGATTCTCTTCTTTTACAAAAGGCTTGGTCTTAAGTCTTGCCATGTAATTCTTAATTTCATCATTTGGATCATACAGTCTCCCAGGCATAAATGCTAAATTTAACATCTGAATACTAGGAGCCTCTTTGTATGTATGGCCATTATTGGCTAAAGCAGAAGTACCACACTGTATAGGGAATGAAGGCCAAATAGCCTTTTTGTCATCCTTTAACTGTGGTAACACCATTAATAAGATGATAAGCTATTTCTCTCCTAAACAATCTATCCAGAACATAATATGGCAAAATATGTGGAAGAGAAAAACTTCCAAATACTCGAACATAAGTAAATTTCTCTTCAGCAAACCATCGGGCTATAGGAACAATATCTCTACTGACTTCCTTGGAAACCCTAGGGATCTTTTTATCAAAAATCATTTGATACATATGCATCATAACTCCATAATAGACTTTATAGAAATGCAAGTGGTATTTGGAATCCCAGAGTTCTTCATGGTAAATATGGATTGGTGTAGGGTCTGTAACGGTCCATTTCCAACCCATGATTGGAAATGTAGAAATATAACAGATGGAATCCATAACAAAAGCAGACATGAAAAAGGGTGAATTTTCTTGAGGGGAAGCATTCCTTTTATTCCTCTATTCAGCAATGTGTTTGGCTAAATAATTAGATAAAAGGTCTGCCCAATTCAAAATGGATGAATTGACGATTGCGTCAATTAAGGGAACCCAGTCTCTAGAGAACTTAGTACTATCAGGTCTAGCAAATAACCTACACAACATACCCACAGCAAAGCAATAGGGATGAGGGATTTGTGCAATGGAGTACATACCAGATTTGTCTTGCTTCATTTTTCCCTCATTGTCCTTCCACTCATGGATGACCTTGATAAGATCTGGATGTTTAGCTTTGAACGTTTGCATATATCTATTGTCATACTTTTGTTACAGAGCTGGTAAATGATACATGGCTGCCAAATCTTCAGCTTTAAAAGAACCCATAGTCTCTCCTTTGGAATTCTTAATACTCTGTCTTCAATATTCAGATTTTCAACTACCCACTTGATCATATCTGTGTAAGGCATAATTTTTGGTCTTGCGGCGATCTTATGAATAAAGGAGCATGCAACGTCGAAAAGAGTTGCATCGGAAGTGATATCAGTGTGTGTTGCAGATATCTTTGTTATCAATTTTGGCCCTTCATCCTCAAATAGTTTGTACATAACCTCCCATGACGAGACGCCGCAATCCTTGTTACAGACAGTGTCTGAGAATAGCGAAGGAATATCTGTATCGTCTAAGGGCAATGCTTGAGAGATTTTTTTACCTTTCTTACTCATCTCAGACTCTCTCAATTCGATAACTGATTCCCTGATAATGAAAATGAAAGATATCATATAACAAGCGTTTACAAAGACATCAGAAATTTATTTCAAACTCACGTGAAACTATGTCAATCTTATCAATCATCTCTTCATAATTCATTATGATTTCAAAATTTAATGCTTGACATGGCTTCATCTGGCTTCTCATGCAACGCTTATTAATCGTTTAAAGCTGTTAAGATCTAAAATTCAATCCGATATGACATAATTTGCTTTTCACACGCTGAGATTATTAAATGTGCAAATCACAATGATTTCTTATAATATTTCGTGATTGTCTTGTAAACATTGTGAAATGCGATACTATACTATACGCTGCATGCGATGCGATTTGCGAAAGCGAAAAATGGATGTGATGCGAAAAATATTTATATGTTTGAGTTTATTTGCTTCGTCGGGTCCGCAGTTATCGCAACTTTTATCACTTTGCTCATTTAAGTCTTAACTAAATCAAGCGCGATGCGAAAAAGGAAAGTAAAGCTTTCTAAAGAGTGCATTTTGCTGTTCGCGGATTTTATTCTTTAAGGTTTCTTTTTGAAAAAATAACATCTATGATGAGCGATGCGCCTTTTGGGCAGAATTTTATTTCCTAAGTGTCTTTTTTCTAAAAAGGTTTTTTAATTTATTTCTAAAGGGTCCCTATTTATAAAAAATAAATGGGGGGTTGTTGTATAGTACAACAGGTAGTTAGCACCGAAACTGTGGTAGCATGTTAGCACCGAACCTATGTTAGCATAGAATTTCAATCCACATTAACTAAACTGATTCGAAATTACCTTCATGTGATTGCACTGAGAGCACACCTGTGATATTCGAATTTCAGAGATAAACCTGAATTGCTTGACTATGTTTTTATGTGAATTCTTCACACTTGTATTTATAGTTGTTCGTCCATCATTAATGAGCTGACATGAGTATTGTTGAGAAGTTGTCTTCAGATGGTGAGGTCTACATGAGTATATAGAGGGAAGTAGACTTGAAGGTGATTTCTTTGAGGCTGACTTAAAGAGGTTGATTTGATGAACTTGTTGAGGATGACTTGATGGAGGAGTCTTTGACCAATAAATGACTTTCACAACAACCTAAAACCTACAATGGAGGCTTGACCTATAATTTACCCAAACATGAAATCCATGCTTTAATAAGTCAATAAAATAATAATAAAATCTGTTTAATAATGAAGATCGAACCTAGTTACATTCTTCAACAACCTCATTGTGAGTCAATCAAAAGAAGTTGAGTAATCGTTGGATGCGAAATTTTCTACATTTAGTATCTACACTTGAAATTTGAGTAAACAGTTAATGAAATAAATAGAAAATACGATATAAAAATAGTTGTCCTTCTTTCCCTTTGAAAGTTCATCACTCTAGTTTTATTATTTTCCTTAGGAAAGGCATTTGAGAAGTTTCTCATATGTTTGTGTTACCTCTTTTGTGGTTTTAGCACTTGAATGATTTGCGAGTATTCTATAGTTATTGTTTTCTACTAAGTGTTTCCACACTTTTTATTATACTTTATTGTGAAAAATTATGAATCTAAACCAACAGAAATCCTAATGCAATTAACTGATTTGCATTTCCTACTTGTGTTCTTCAATTAACAAGTTATTTACAAAATTATTCAGTAAATATTAATGCAAATAAATTGTAGTCTACACCAATATATAGATCAAGAACTGAAAAATAAGACGAGACAATCACACAAAAGACACACTTATTTTTGGACTAAATGTCCCCGAAAAACCCCAATGCAGGAAAACCGGTGCAGCAGATCTGAGGGTTTTTATTATTAAGCAACAATTTTCTGAGTACAATCTCTGGATGCCTTGCTGGCTATCCGGTACAGAGAATTCATGGCAGGAAAATAAAATGGTGAGTTTTACTTCACACTACAAGTCTCGGCTAATCCGGATCCGAATTAGCGAAACCCCAGCTCCCTCTGTGCTGCCTCTGCGCAGAAGATGTGTAGGCCTATGTGGGGATGGCTAATGATTGCGTCAGCTCTTCTCGGAATCGATCTTCCTCTTAGAAAATTGAGTTTCAACCCTCCCAGCTCAGAAACCTCGATCTCCAGCAAAACTCAGACTGTCCCTTGGAAACACTGCATAGTCCCTGCGTGGGCCTATGTCACCACTTTTGGGGACTGCATCACCTCTCTTGGTGGTTATGTTGCTTCCTCTATTGTTTCTGATTCCTCTCTGCTATGTACTCTTGGTCCTCCAACCAATAACTGCTTCTGCCCCTCACTGCAGCTGAATCACTTAAATCTTATCTTCGTTCGAGCACTGCTTAGTCAGAAGAATTCGATCTCTAGATTCACTCTGTGTGTGTGTTATCCAACTGAGCCTCAAGCCTTCCTTTATACTTTTCTTGTTGAGAAATCAATGGAAGTGATCTAATCCTTAATCAACGACCTAAGATTAAAACAGACCTGATCCTCGTCACTTAGAAGCTTCTCACCCACATTTATATTAATTAATTTTAATTATTTTAATTTCCTAAGTTTTAACTTAGGCTCCATTAAAAATAATTAATTATTTGAGTAACATTCATTCTAGGCGGAATTTATCCAAACGATTTTTGGGTCTAGGAGATCTCATGTGTTCTAGCCCCTCCACAAAATTTCAAAGCTAGAGCAGATCCGATGCTGCCCAAAAATCAACACTCCCTCTTAGCGAGGAATGTGCCTTAGCAATACTTCTCACCAGAAGCATCACCCTAATCCACGACATCGGTACTCTGCGTTGTTGATGCTTGGCCTATTGCCCCTCATCCACTGCGTTGTTGCAATCTGTATTGTTGCCCATAGCACTGCCACTGCTAACTGTTGCACTGCAACTCAGTTGCTGAGAGTTAAGAAATTGAAAGACATCCCAAACCTTGACATACTAGTCAGTCTCGACGCACCTTGATACTGAAACTTCATACGCTGCTAATCTGCGTTGACCCTCTGATGCATTGTGTTGTTGTTGCTGTGCACTGCACAACATTGATATGCACTCATGTGCACTGCGCTGTTGCTGCCTCTGCTATGTGCTGCTTCAGACTTTGGCGCTCTAGCTCTGCCACTGTCGCTCCATCATCCATCGCACCAACTGACTCTTGTCATTGTACTACTGTCATTAAGGGCTCTCGTATCCATATGTGATCCAAGAGTTTGGGCACCTCAAGGATCCTCCTCATCAGCGTGAGTTAAAGTAGCCTTCGAGTTAGATTTCTCTTCTTTGCCCTTCTTCTTTAGAGGGCACTATGTGGAAAAATGTCCCATTTCTCCACATCTAAAGCATCTGACTTTCGACAAGTCCTTTTTATTGCGTCTTTGCAGGCCTTGCTATCCCTTTGATGCGAGAGCCACATCTTCCTCTTCCTCCTTGACTTTGATCCCTTTACCGTTGCTCCCGCCTTGGTCCACCGTCTGATCTCTTCTTATCGAAGAGCTACCCACATTTCCTCCCAGCTAGGAAGAGTAGCCCTGCACAAAATGCTTTGGACAAAGGTTTCTTAGTCTTTAGTGACTGCATTTAGGGCAGTCCTGACCATAAATCCAACATCTGGTGTAGCCCCTATGGAAGCTCGCTGATCTCAGATCCCTTGCAATCTAATAAGGAAGGGATTGATCTCTTCTCCTTTCTGCATCTGAAACAATCTCAGCTGGTTCTTAAGCAACACCTTCCGCTGGACGGAAGATCCCTCATACAAAGTGGTCAAGGCCACCCACATTTCCCTTGATGTGTTCTTCTCAGCAACGTGTGGGATCACATGATCCTTGACGCCGTCCATGATCATTCGCTTCGCTTTCTCTTGAGCCTCCTCGTACTTCTTGAGAGGATCAACATCTACTGGAACAACAATCACATTCAAAGCATGATCCTTGATGCGATGTTCATCCAAAACTTTCGGGATCCTGGCCTTCCAGATGACAAAGTTGGATGCTCCATCCAACATGTCTTGATCCCTCAGTCCACCTGCGTCCATCTCTGCTCAACTAAATGTCGAACAAGCTCCTTTCTCCCTCTCTTGTTGCTGGCCCAACAAAACTCGAATCTGGATTTCTTTGGCGCTAGAAATCCTCTAAGGAACAAACTCCCTCTGAATCTCGATTTCCTTTATGGAAATCCTTCTGCCAACAAATGTCGAACCACTCCTCTCTAATCTCTCTTTGTTGCCACTCAACACTGAATCTAGACTTCTTGACAAGAAATCCTATGAGGCACTAATTCCCTCTACTTTGCTTTTGCCCCACTAGACATTGTTTTGCACCAACGAAATCAGTGTCCCACCAACAGCTTCAGATAAAAATCTGCATTGCACCTCCAACCACGGCAATCGCAAAAAGGAGACTCAATAGCCTCTGCGCTGGCCCATCAACCACTGCGTTGCCTTCTGCAGCTACAACGTCACCCTAGCAGGTTGATGTAGGATCTATGTGAGCCTTCGCTAGTGACTGCATCACCCTTCCTCTGCCTCTTTGGCCCAGAACTGTGATGTCTCTCGGGGCAACTGCTTTCCTGCAACAATTCTTCCTCTATCCTTTCGTTGATGGCTTCAGTCTTTCTTGATCTGCAATTGCTCTAATACCATGTGAAATTTTTTGAATCTAAACCAACATAAATCCTACTACATTTAACTGATTTACATTTCCTACTTGTGTTCTTCAAGTAACAAGTTATTTACAGAATTATTTAGTAAATATTGATGCACATATATTGCAATCTACATCAATATACAGATCAAGAATTGAAAAATAAGATGAGACAATCACACAAAAGGACACACTTAGTTTTGGACTAAACTTCCTCAGAAAAATCCAATGTGGGAAAACTGGTGAAGTAGATCTGAGTGTTTTTATTATTAAGCAACAATTTTCTGAGTACAATCTTTGGATGCCTTGTTGGCCATCCAGTACGAAGAATTCACGGAAGACAGATAAAATGGTGAGTTTTACCTCACACTGCAAGTCCCAGCTGATCCAGATCCGAATTGGCGAAACCCCAGCTCCCTCTGCGCAGTAGATGCGTAGGATTGTGTGGGGATGGTTGATGATAGTGTCGCCTCTTCTATGAATCGATCTACCTATCGAAAAATTGAGTTTCATCCCTCCCGGCTCAGAAACCCCGATCTCCAGCAAAACTCGGAATGTCCCTTGGACACATTGTGTAGTCCTTGTGTGAGCCATGTGTGGGCCTGCATCACCCCTTCTGAGGACTACGTCACTTCTCCTGGTGGTTGTGTTGCTTCCTCTGTTGTCTTTGTTGCCTCTCTGCTATGTACTCTTGGTCATCCGACCAATAACTGCTTCTGCCCCTCATTTTAGTTGAATCACTTAGATCTTATCTTCGTTCGAGCACTGCTCCGTTAGAAGAATTTGATCTCTAGATTCACTCTTTGTGTGTGTTCTCCAACTGACCCTCAAGCCTTCCTTTATACTTTTCCGGTTGAGAAATCAATGGTTGTGATCTAATCATTAATCAACGTCTAAGATTAAAACAGACTTGATCCTCATCACTTAGAAGCTTGTCACCCACATTTATATTAATTCACTTTAATTTCCTAAGTTTTAACTTAAGCTCCATTAAAAATAATTAATTATTTGAATAACATTCATTCCGTACGGAATTTCTCGAAACGATTTCTGGGTCTTGGAGATCTCATGTGTTCTAGCCCTTCTAAAAAAATTCGGAGCTAGAGCACATCCGATGTTACCCAAAAATCAACATTATAGACTACTTGACAATTATTGCATTCCCTTTACCAACCTTGAGAAACTTAATGTCTAAATTTATTCTAAGTTTCTTTAGTGTTCTTTCATCATCTTTAGTAATATTGTTATTTGGTGCTTTTCCTCTTCTTATTAGCATAATGATTTCTTTTTTTATTACCTATTAATCTACATTTTAACATAGCACACATCGCTTCTAAGTCATGATTAATGCACACCTCAACAAGTGTAACAATGGAACACAAAAACCATCAAAAGAAAACACTAGTAGGGAATGAGGAATAATCTTGAAGTTGACAAAAATATCCTGCGTAAATAATGAATTTACATAATGTCTTGCTTAATGCTCAGACATCATGGATGATAATTAGATGCAATAGGGCGAAATTTGGGCATTGTTCATGGTGGGTGAAGACATTGGCATATATAAACATTTAGACAAAATTAATAGGGAATGAAGGCCACATAATTATATTGCATTACATTTAGTTTTTTTATAAGACCTTACAATAGAGAGAAGGGTAGTGAGAAATAGTGAGAAAATTTAGAAGGGAAGTGCATTTCTTTCAAGAGTTGCATTACATAGTGTGTTTGTGATATATGCCAATAGTTGTATTGAAAATGTGATCAAAAGCATACGAATATTAAGTTGGATAGGGAGTAGACCATTTGCATTTAGTCATTTCTTCCCAAAAGACAAGGGGGAACACTCCCTTATTTTTAATATAGAAGATGGACATTGTAGAACTAAAAGGACCCATTGTCACTTTTGAGGGGCTTGTGTGGTGTCAAAATCCACTACAGACTTGCACCTTGCCTTGCTTATAAACACATGCTTGTATACATAGGAGGTTGCAACCTTGACAAGATTTAAACACAAATAATCACAAGCAAAACTCTACTACAAGATCATGAGTTGATATAGAACTTGCAATTTTAGTTAAGCAAATGCAAATAACCAAATTTGGAATTTGTGGTAGCAAACCATTAGTTAATCCATCATGGTTTCTCTTATTTTCCTTGTAACATCGTGTTCAATTTCCAATGTATATGTTGCTATTATGATAGAACCCAATTCAATATTGACCCCCTGCGCACACACATGCAACAATATTTGAAAAAAATTACGTAAGTTCAAGCTACTTTTTCCTCTCGTTTGTGATGCAATGCACTTCTACATTTCACACTAAAGGTTTAAAAGGTTTATAGTATTTCCCAAATCACTTTCCTTTGTAGCTAATTTCATAAAGTTCATTATAATTTATTTTAGATCATTTTCGCTTGAACTCATATTTCTTTACAAAATTCTATTCATTACATTAAATACAAGGTCGTACCTCATTACTCAAAAGTTAACAAGATTGTGGAACAATAATTGAAGGTTGATGCACAAATGCACACACAACATCCAATTGAATAGAGCCTCAATGAAAATAATACAACTGAGACAAGGAAGACCACCAAATCATGTTTAATTACATAATGATATGACCAAATTTCACATATGTTCAACAAATTTCCCATTTTTCATCTCATTTACCAAAAAATTCCTACAAATGTGCACTAAACAAGATGCACAATCTGAAACAAACTTACTGCAAAATTTCAAAACCTGTCAACAAATTATTGTGGATATTCTTGAAAACCAACTTAAAGTGTTATCATCATTGAATGCCTCTACTGAAATAGCATGGATCCGTGAAAATCCTAACAAGGAACCAAAAACAATGTTAGATTACGGAAGTAGAAAAATTAAATTTGAACGATAAAGTCAATCAGCCCCTACCACAAAAGATCTCAACTAAATGTTGCTAACAATATTGATTTTACATAAACAAAATATTGCAGGGGATAGGAAATTATTCTTACTCATTATGGCACATTATCAACTAATGTCTCGAGCATAGTTGATCCATTAATGATTTTTGTTGTACCAACAATCAAATCATATGTCATTCCTTCCTGCAAAACATACACAATATAATGATTTAATAATTAGGAAATTAAATAAACATTAAACATAGTGAACAAATGTTTATGGCAAAAATTTGTCAAGGAAAGACAACTTTGCATGAAAATGGGGCTTAAGGTAGACAAGAAGCTAGGGTCTACACATGACTTGTCGAAGGAGTAAGCTTGAAGGATATTCACTTGGAGATCAAGGCAAGTATTCCCTCACTTTGAAGCTTTAAACTTAGTGTGGAAACAAACAACTCATTTCTCCTTAGGCCTACAATATCATCTTTCCCTCAAAATCAACCCTCATTAACTATATGGAAGGATTTAATGGTTGGCATTGCTAGTAGTAATGTAGTCAATAATAATGATGAGGTTAGGGGATTTGTTCCAAGTGACGGGGGAATGAGGTGGAAGGTTAGAACAATCATGGTAAAGGAAGAGAATTACACTCTCATAATCACCTTCATCCATGCAAAAAAATATTTCTATCAATGCAATGAAGGTGGTGGATAACGTTGTTGGCACCAATAAACTACTTTTAAAACCCAGTATAGATGCCAACCCTAAAACTTTGCATCACGTTGAAGGACATCCCTTAACTTAGGAGAAACATCCAAAAGGTTGCGAAGAGACTGTACTACATATAGGGTATCTAAAGAAAATAGAAAGCACCTAAGGGAAGTAAGCAAAAAGGAAAAGGAGGAAACCTATGTGTGTTAAACCAAAGTTGAGAAGATTAAGTTAACAATGGGTTAGGATGTCATTATGAAACAAGTTATGTTATAGTAGGGAGCATTTCTTGTTGCAAAATTTCATGGAAGATTGACCTCAAAAAATTCTATGAGTATTTGGATCAATAAAGTATGGTGATAACAATTGAAATACTCTTTGATCTAACCATATGTTGGTTCAAGGGTCTATAACCTTTGTATTCAAATGTGTAAAGAACAAAGAAACAATACACATGGGAAGTCATATTAGGACAACTCAATCTTATCTCTCAAGGAATGGACTTACCTTTTTGACACTATGCGAGAAAGGACACACATCCCACCTTTAGATCACAATGCATTAACTTCCTCTAGAACCATTGATGAAAAGGGCTCTTACATTGATTGGTTATAAAATTTGAAGGATCTAGACTTTGATGAGAAAACAAGGAACTTGCGCGGAACTTTAATGGCTAAGATTTGTGTTGAGATGAACCTAGGTGATGGATTACTAGATGGCATATATAATCAAACTGGGGCAAGGTTATATCACCAAGAGATTGACCATGTAAATATTCCTGTTAGGCGTTCCATATGTCACTTTTATTGGCATGATAAAGACCCTATCTTGATAATATTGTTTCTAATGAGGAATGAATAGAGGAAATACAAAGGAGCAGGATGTGAGGAGAAGCTATTGACGAGTCAAATCTCTAACCTAGAGAGTTAAGGAACCTGTCATTAAAGAGACAAGAGGTAAGTCACTTGAACTTGAGATTGAGGAACTTGCAACAACCATAATTGATAAAATGAAGAAATAACTACAGCTAAAGAGACATCCCCTAACCTTAGAAAGCACCATACCTTTGATGTCGCATAAGAAGAAAATATGATGTTGGGACATTGAAGTAACGAAGAGGGAGAAATATTCAAATCTAAGCCTTCAACCTTTGTGGATGTTATTTAGAGTAGGGAATGGACCTAGAGTGTCATAGTGGTCAATAAGAGGGATTTATTCAAGGTTCTATTTTGAAAGTTCACCACCTTCCTTCTCCTTCCAAGGGGGAATTAGTGGAACTCTTGACATAAAAAATATCAGTTATGCAACGCTTTGAAGTAAAGAATTAACAAAGAAAGTATTGGTTAGAAGGAGGTTGCTGGGAAGACTATTGTAGAGAGCACAAAAAGCATTAATATGCAACATACTCATCTAATGAAGATTTCATTCTAGCCCATAGTAGAAAAATTCCATCTTAGACCAAAAAAGAACTAGGTGTAGAAGGAAAAGAGCATTTTATGGGTGGAGGTCTTGGAAAAGATTAGTTTACATACTAGACTTGGAAGGAAATCCTTCTTCATTAAGCTAAAGAATTGATATTGGTAGAGACATACATGTAAGAAAATAGATGACCATCTAAGGGCCCCTTAAAGCAGGGAAAGCACACTCCAAGGGTTAAAAATGATAACATTATCTTATAATATTACAGATCTAGCGAGGATCCATATGAAAAACCCCCTAAAGAGGTTGGCCAACATACACAAGCTAGATGTTATGTTTCTACAAGCAACTAAGGCCAAATGCATTTTTTTGCTACTTTCTAGGGTGGATTTTTGACACTATCAATGTTGAGATGGGATGGTACAAGACCTAGTCCAAGAACATCTCTTTCCTACATTCAATAGTCTATACACAATAATTCTGTCATGAGGCAAGTAAATACTTCAATATAATAAATATTTATGGGCCTTTTAGGTTGAGGAAAGAATTATGGGAATTTGTTTTTGATCAACCAGTTGTTTGGAAGGATAATGTCACAGTGGAGGGGGGAAATATGAATTTCATTTTGCACTAGGGTGATGTGTGTGGGGGGGGGGGGGGGGGGAAGGCGGGGGTGGGTGTGTTGAAAAGTGTAACTAGGATCGGTCTTCATATTGACTATGTAATTATGGATTTATGTAAAGTATAAGACACAGATAAGAAAATGTATTTTGTGCTTCATGGGTTTCATGAGCAAAAATGTATTTTGTACTTGCTTCATGGGTTTCATGAGCAAGAGTTTATTATAGGTTAATAGACTTCTTCTTGATGTCTATCTAGGGTTTTGTCTTCTACGGATAAATGTAATTAAGTGTCATATATATATGAAGGATCTAGTCTCATGAAATGCTCCAAGACCTTGTCCTAGAAACCGTTGAAGTATGGCTCTATCAACCCTCACTCAAATGCTGAAAGATAAGATTAAATGATGTATTAGAAGTCGACCTCATAACAGTCATGTCTACTCCCAAATAGTCACATCGGTTCACCAAGTCAAGTCAACTTATATACAGGGGCAAACAACTATATATACCCCTGTAAACTTCGCAGAAAACACAGAAGTTTCGGTCATCTCTGAGCTTTAGTGCGGATTTTCTAAATGTGTTTCAATGCGGATTTTGGACCAGCTTCAGTACATCTTTTGGACGAAGTTGAGTGCAGATTTTGGACGAGGTGCAGTGCAGATTACAGGACAAGTTTAGTGCGGATTACAGGACTATTTTCAGTGCGAATTTTGATGTGTTTCAGGTTTGGTTAAGGTACACACATCTGTGTGGTATCAAAGTATTATGTGTTGCAGTGTATTGAAACAGAAGTGTGGATTTATCTAGAGGTTGTCCTGAAGCAACTACAACATGACAAGGTCAATTCTAAGGCAGTGTTGAAGAGTGGATTTCCTTAAAGATTGTTTGCGGACTATCCTAAAGTGTAACCACTGATAAAAGGGTGATCTCCAGTTCATGAAAGGTTGGAACAAGAGTTTGGGCAAATCTTGAAGATACTCCAGAGAGAAGGAACAATGAGAAAGTGACTGAAAGTAGGAAAGTAAATATGTGATTTACTTTCCTAACTACATATCAAGTATTTGATGTTTCAACTAAGTACATGAAGAAAGTGTTGGTGCAAAACAATGCAAGTTGGTGAAGGAAAGAATGATAAGCATTGAAGAACATCAAAGAAGTAAGGACAAGGTCTTGGATGCATAAATAGGTCAAGGGTCTAATTCTGGGTCATGGTACTTGTCATCTGAAAATCTATAAGAAGAATTTCTCGTGGGTTTTCCTCACCAAGAGGGAGAGGTTTTGCCCTGGCTCTAGGAGCCTAATTCTTGTGTCTCGTGTTGTTTGATAATTGACTTGATGAAAGATTTAATAAGCTAACGAAGGGAAGACATAAGTAACTCAAGTAACCTCACAAGTAATTATCAAGAAGAGAATTTTGAATTAATCTCCACCCCTCCAAATTCTCAACAGGGTGGTGGTGAATGGATCTTTTAGTTGAATTCTTGTTTCATAAGATTGAGGAATTTGATCTGTGACCTAGAACCACTAACACTTAGGAGAAATAGTAGCATAGGATTTTACATCTCAAAAATATTAGGTAGATTCCTTTTGACAGAGAGTCCTTGAAGAAGGAGAAAGGGATAGATCATGGACTGGGAAGGGTGTCTTAAAGAATGTAACTAGCATCAGTCTTCATAATTGTACTTTCCAAAAGAAATTTTATTATTAAAGAAAATGACTTATTAAAGCACGGGTTTCATGCTTCGGTCAACGTTTTCTAGGTCAAAGCCTCCATTGAAGGCTTCTAGGTTTTGTCTTGAGCCATTTGAGTCATTTTCAATTTTATTAGACCCTTATTGGGCTTTTGTATTATGTGAAACTTAATTATTTTAAAGTCAAAAAGGTTATTTGACACCTCCACACCAAGTCATCCCTGCCCCCATGAAGTCTGCCTACATTAGGGCTATTTGACCCAACAAAAAGGCTATATATAGAGAAGTTATTCGACTTATTTGGAGCCCTCGCTCAACAAGTTCGATCTTCAGGGAAGAGAAGCAGAAAAGAGAGCGAAGTAGCTAGAGAAGGACGAAAAACGTTGGCAAGACCTTATTCGATTTTTTGGGCCATCTATCTCTCACACATGCGAATTTTCTGGGCAATTGTTGGGGCCAAAATTCTGTGTCTACTACAGGTCCAAAATTTTGTTACAAGGGGCTGAAATTCTAGATTGAAACTGCTACTATGAAGCTGTCACTTGGAGACTTTGATAGGGATCGTTTATTGAAGCGAGTGGTTTGACTTGGTGGTTGGAGGAGGTCTTTGTCTAGGTCTAAGAGGTCTTGGATTATATCATCTTGATTTGAATCTACTAGTGGAAGAGTTGGACTGGGTTTTCCCTTCAATGGGTTTTACCTAGCTGAGGGCATATATGTTGTGTCTCTTGTCCTTTTGATCTTCATATACATATAATTTGGTAATTGTCAATGAAAGATAAACTAATAAAGAAGTAAAAAAAGCCAACATAATTCACAAGTAATTATCAAGAAAGAGGAATCAAACCCTAATTTCGATAAGCATTGAGTTCTCAATAGGGTGGAGTGTTTTATCACATTCAAATTCTCCATTATATTGGAAAGGCAAAGGAAAAACCCCCAAGCCACTTCAAATGCAATCCCTATTGGTTTAAATATTTGAAGTTCCTGGAACTCGTAAAAAATGAATGGAAGCATTTTGATACGACATTACAGGACCTTGCCACGTTCCAATTTAGCAATAATATTAGAAGAGTTAAGAAGAAAATAATAGAATGGGCCAAGGAAAAGTACGATGTCTCCCAAAGTCAATCATTGGGATTGGGAGAGAAATTTGCTCACATATTGAAGTCCAATATAAGTGGTATCTTCTTGAAATAAAAGAGAACTATTAAGAAAAATGCAACCCAAGAAAAAAAATTTCATGGGATGGGAGAAATCTATTGATGAAAACAAAAACATAAGATTCTTCCAAAATTACATAAAGATGAGAAAGAGTGTGATATCATTTGAAGCATAAGGAATGATCAAGGAGATTAAGTGAGTGACTTTAAACATTGCTAAAGAAAGTACTAATCATATCCAAAAATTAAACAACAAACTGTTAAGAATGAAAATCAATAGAAATAATGAAGCTATCTACCTACTTTCCTGGACTAGTTGATTTATGATCAAAATCAAGAATTAATGGTTGAGATTTCCAATATCAAACTATAGGAGGTCATTTACTCATTTCTAACAGATAATAGCACTAGACTAGATGGACATATTAATTTTAGGGCTAGATTGTTTTTGCTTTAGATAATTGCAATACACACTTTTTCATCATTTACATATTGCATTGACCCCATAATATCATAGCATCATTAGCAATTATGTAGAAAGAAAAATAGCATCAACAATGCAGTGGAACAGTAAAGACCAACAAAAGAAAAACATAAACAATAGAGAAACCAGGAGTTGGGTCAGAGACCAGGGCCCACAAAGGGGGAAAACCCAACTCGATTCTTCTTCTATTAGATATTCATTAATTCTTCAACTGAGATACAAAGAAAAATAATCACGAGACATCATCATCAAACACATCAAGCTCCCTTGGGCCAACCCAAATTAGTTCACAAATTTGTTTGTGAACTAAACGAAACTATCATATCACTGTACAATATGTAAATCATTTGTCATGGAGATCAAAGTCATTGTTATGTCTTCAGTAGAGGTCATTGCTATTACTACAATGTCATTCTTCAAGACCACTGTTATACAAGAAGGTAATTTCCAAACATGAAGATCACTATCTTGTACCAAAGTCACTATCATAAATTTATTGTCATGTCAATCATCAAAGACGACTCTCATCAAGATCACTAGCATTAAGGTGGCTGCCATCATCTTGTCACAAGGGTATTAAATATCCAAGGTTATTGTCATATGATAAGTTGCTACCAAGTTATATCAAGGTCACTATCATAATGCCATCACACAATATTGTCAAAGATATCTCTGTCCAATGAGATACTGTTATAAATTATTGCCGTACTTTTATGATACTGTTACTCTACCTTACTCGATATCATAGAGTGATTTCTACTACTATAACTATTTTCACAATCATATGCCACTGTCATGACAACGATATAGAGCATAGTGTCCTCCATCTACGCCATTACCATATTGAGATTACAGTTGTACAATTCCATTCTTTCCATATCCAAAGATACTTTATTATAACAAGAAGATATATTATTATATGACATCTTGCTTTCCATACAAATAATTGTTTACAAAATCAAATAGATGTACAAACCTTGTAAAGTGAAAACCACAAAGATAAGTCTTTGTGGAAACAAACTAGACATCATAACGGTATATTAGTCACCACAAAAGCCATCGAATCATTGTAATAATATTGCGAGCTACAACGTTATCGAGATTACTTGCCCTGGCGAATCATCGAACAACAGTTACAACTACAGACTGGATCAAGACATAGTTATAATAGAGAATCATCAAGCCACAAGAATGATCTTATGGGTCACTGTCTTAGAATGAAAGCCACTAACATATGTATGTGAGTCACTAATCCAAGAATGAGAACCTCGAGGGCACAAAGATGTGGATCATTAAAAGTTGCAAGCCTCAGGTAAGTCGCATTACTTGAGGTTTGATAATAATACGAGCCGCTTGAGAAAATTTGAGCCATTACACAATGTTATGTTCATAAAAAAGTGCGATGCCTAGAATCAAATGCGAAGTCCAAACAAATGCAATACCTAGAACCAAATGTGATGTCCAAAACAAATGCAATACCTAGAACCAAATGTGATGTCCAAAACAAATGTGATGCCGTAGATAAAACAAATTGCAAGCTTTAGGAGACTTATATGAAGCACTGAGATCTTCTTGCAAATATATGTGTGTCCTATGACCGAATTAGAGTGCCAATATAAAGAGGATATGATATGAGAAGATGCAAGCTGACTTTACCTGTATTAGGAGGGAACCAATAATTCGAATTTAACTTAACATAATTAAATATAGTTCGAAATGTTTGCTTGCGATGCCTCATCAAATAATAAAAAGGAGTGCCCACACTTAATAATAATGATATTTGTTTTCTTCAATTTAACTTTTCCTTCTTGGGGAAAGATTGGTTTCTTCGTGGTAGCTGGGTTTCCCTTTGGGGAAATTCATCCCGAAGCTGCCCAATTTTCAACACTCCCTATCAGCTAGAGAGGAATTTCCACCCACATCATATGACTTATCTTGGATGAAATTTCTCAACATAAGAAGGGAGGCAGCTACACCATCATTTCATGTTGACGCGTAAGAAGAATAATCCATAATCAATGGTAGGGGAGATTGATCCTCCAAACCCTACTAGTCTCCAAGTCAAATCTCATGAACTTCATCTCAGCTACATCAACAAGATATCCATCTCAACACATCTCATCTCAACTTTTCTCTCCTTTGATCATCAACTAAACAATGATGTCTCAATCTAAAGAAGAAGAATCATCATAGGGGAGCTTCGGCTACCACCCTATATCCACAGACAGTAGGGGAGATAAATCTACCACCCTATATATCTGATCGACAAATGGCAAGATACCACTTACCATAAAAGATAAGGACCACAATCTATCCTATTGTCTGACAATAGGTAGGATAACCCAACTTGCCATGAGAGATAAGGATCACACATCCTATTTTCCGTCGATATTCCCACCTTGACCCTCAAGGATCAAGTGGTAGAACACCTGCATCTTATCACTTGGGGAGGATGGCCCAATTTACCATTGGTAAGGATCACGTACACACACGTCTTCTCACCCATGGGCCAGATGGGGAGAACAATCCCAACAAGTCCAGCTTGTGGGTAGGATGTTGACTAGGGTACACTCTGTCAAGTCTCAAACAGATGGTAGGGGAGGATAGCCCAACTTGTCATAAATGAAAAGGATCACAAACACCCTGCAGTGACAATGGGCAGGATAACCCAACTTACCATAAATGGCAAGGATCGAAAATCTATTGTCCAGAGATCACTCAACCCCAGGAGCTCTCATGGCTCAATTTCTCTCCCTGGGAGCTCAAACAAGGGGGGAGAGCATAACTCAGTGTTCTCGATTAGTCGTGACCCCTTCCTCTCATTAGTGCCTTCACTAGGCTTACAAATGTTAGTTCTGGCCATAGTGCATGACACTTAGAGAATATTGGGTCAACCATAAGCTTATATGTTACAACACAAGGATCCAATTGTCTACCTACTCAACAATCAAAATGTGATGGAGTCTCATTGCTCCATTCTGCACCATAGCCCAGATAGAGTGATATATGATCTCAATGTGTTTGAACTTGTCATGGAACACATGATTCTCTACAAGTCGGATCCCACAATATGTCACAAAATATCATAATCATGCCCAACATATACTCAAACAACTCTTCAAAGAGCTTTCTCAACCATACTGCCTCGCAGCTAGCCATGCTAGCAACAATTTGTTTTGCCTCAATCGTATTCAAATCAACAGAAATTTTTTTTTTCTGGCTCATCCAAGAAATCATGGCAGGCCCCAAGCTATAATAGCACCTAGATGTGCTTTTCCTATCAACAACAATTTCAGTCTCAATCATCATCGATGTGTCTATCATGTTTCCGACAGTGTGCCTCAATCCATGATTAATAGTTTCATGTAGATATCCTATTACATATTTAACGACAACCCAATATACATATCCAGGCTCTATCTGGCTCATAAATAAAGAATTCGTCTAACTGCCAGCTCATCATGGGATCTATCAAATCTAAGTCTGAAGAGGAGTCTCTCTCAATAGCTTCTATATAAATTATCATGCCATGTCTTGGATAGCATACTTGCTTTGACAATAAATTCCTCCTCATCTCTTCTAATCTCAAGATGTTGATCATCTAGACTTAGGGGTCAGCTTCCTCTGGGACTAATCACAGAGATGATCTGATCCTATCATAAATAAATTGTCAATGCATATATAGAGACATAACTATAAATTGTCAATGCAAATATTAGAGACATAACTACAACCTTGAGGAGAGGTTGGTGTTCGCATTATTTGAACATCAATCCAAGTATGCCAAGACTAGATGGCTTGCTCGATTCCATATGGCACTTTTTTCTATCTGTAATCATGAATCTCATCTCACATGCCTCTAAGTCTTGGTGTAGCATCAAGTACCTTTTTCCTTATATACATCATGGAGGAAGCCAACTTCCCATATATCTGATTAATGCATCTGACAACAAGAGCTACAATCCTCTTCTTTGAATGCATATTCGTTATCTTTGATGGATTTAATATCGTGGAAGCAACTTATCATTGATGGATTTAATATCGCAGAAGCATCTGACACTACAACATCTTTATTAAGAATAGTCCTTGTATGGAGGACCTACAACCCTCAGATTGTTACATGACAATGTAGTCTCTCTGAATGGGAAGCCTCTTCATTCATAGATATCAACTCGAGATCCTTCCTTAAAGGTCTGAGCTCTTGTCTACTTTAAAGTGCCGCTTTTAACATCCTACTTAATTTTGATATTGAGGACTTGGTCCTTCCATCCATCTGATGTACCTACTGACCCCAAAACAAGAGCAGGAGAAATAATGTCAAGTAAACAAACATAATGAAAGTGTACTTGGTTATGAGGTAAGGTTGTCTTCCTTTTATAGTTATGAGAGTGGCTTCTTCATTTTCTTGCACTAACTCCCTCTTGGAGCTAGCCCTTCCTGCACTACTCTACATCTTGATGATCCTCAAGATGGATCATAACCTCATCTATGAAAATAATGAAACAAATAAAATACTCACGCAAGAAGAATCATCAATAATCGAAAAGAATAAATTCACAAGAATCTTGACACAAAGAAATGACATAAATCTTGAAAGTACTTATCTTTGATGTAGATTGTAGGAGGCTCTCATCTCCCTCTTGATCATGTCTCCCTCTTAGCTAGGAGGTACCACTGTCCATCGATCATGTGTCAATGTTGTCCTCAGAAGAAATGCATCCTCTTGAGCATCACTTGTATTTTCTTTCCAATCCTTTCATGCCTAATTACAAGATTATCATTGCAACATATCATCTCCCATTAGATAGGAGAAAAGTCAAACTAGGGTTTCTCTAAATCTGTCATAGGTATTAGAAAAACTCAACAACTTCTTACTGATCGAGAAGATTTTGCTTCACACTAAGGGTTTCCATTCTATACAACCTGAGCCGTATCCAAGGCCAGTTCAAGGGTTTCTCCCAAACCCTATCCTTCTCTTCTAAAAACAAAGTTTCCATAAGGTTTCCTTCA
Organism: Pinus albicaulis; assembly: GCA_034641835.2. Taxonomy (NCBI): domain Eukaryota; kingdom Viridiplantae; phylum Streptophyta; class Pinopsida; order Pinales; family Pinaceae; genus Pinus; species Pinus albicaulis. The sequence continues at coordinate 1,140,032,074 of CM076581.1, forward strand.
AACCCTAGGATTCTTTTGCTTCCATTATTGGTGTCTTCAAGGGGGTGATTTCAATGAATTTTCTTCAGCCCAACTTTGATACCATATTAATTTTAGGGCTAGATTTTTCTTTGCTTTAGATAATTGCATATACAAACTTTTTCATCATTTACATATTGCATTCACCCCAAAGCATCATAACATCATTGGCAATTATGTAGAAAGAACAATAACATCTATAATGCAACGAAACAGAAAGGCCAACAAAAAAAAAGCATACACAATAGAGACACTTGGAGTTAGGTCAGAGACTAGGGGAAAACCCCAAAAAGGGGGAAAACCCAACCAGATTCTTCTTCTATTAGATATTCATCAATTGTTCAACTTGATACAAAGTACAATAATCATGACACGTCATCATCAAACACATTAGGCCTCCTTGGGCCAACCCAAGTTAGTTCACAACTTCATTTGCGAATTGAACGAAACAAGTCAAAGAGAGCTACTATCATATCACTAAATAATATGTAGATCATTGTCATGGAGATAAAAGTCACTATTATGATTTTGTCAAGGTCCCTGGTATTACTGCCACGACATTGCTATACAACAAGGTAATTGCCATACATGAAGATCAATGTCCTGTACCAAAGTCACTATCATAAATTTACTATCATGTCAATCATCAAAGAAAACTGTCATCAAGATCACTGCCATTAAAGTGGTTGTCATCATCTTGTTACAAGGGTACTGAATATCCAAGGTTACTGTCATATAACAAGTTGCTCTCAAGTTATATCAAGGTCACTATCATAATTCCATCACACAATATTGTCAAAGATATCTCTGTCCAATGAGATATTGTTATAAATCATTGCCATACTTTTATGATATTGTCACTGTACCTTAGTCACTATCATAGCGTGATTACTGCAACTATATTATTTTCTCAATCATATATCATCGTCATGACAGTGATATAGATCACAATCTCCTCCATCTAGGGCATTATCATATCGATTCACTGTTGTACAATGTCATTCTTGCCATATCAAAAGACACTTTATTATAACAAGAAAATATATTATTATATCACATCTTGCATGCCATATACGTAATTGTTTACAGAGTCACATAGATGTACGGACCTTGTAGAGTACAAGCCACAAAGATACGTCTTCCTGGAAACATACTAGACATCATAAAGGTACACAAGTCACCACAAAAGCCATCGAATCATTGTAATAATATTGCAAGCTACAATGTTATCGAGATTACTTGCCATAGCGGATTGTTGAACCACATTACAGTTGCGTTATTGATCAAGCCACAATTATAATAGAGAATTATTGAGCCACAGGAATGATCATATGAGTCATTGTTTCAGAATGCAAGCCACTAGCATATATATGTGAGTCACTGATCCAAGAATGAAAACCTTAGGGACACAAAGTTGCTGGTTTATAAAAGTTGTGAGCCTCAGGTAAGTGTTGTATGCGAGCTTCGTTGATAAATCATAATAATGCGAGCCATTTGAGATAATTCGAGCCATTACACAATGTAATGTTCATAAACAAGTGTGATGCCCATAACCAGATGTGATGTCCAAAACAAATGTGATGTCGTAGATAAAACGAATCGAAAGCTTTATGAGACTTATACGAACCACTAAGATCTTCTCGCAAAATATATGTGTCTCCTATGACCGAATGAGATTGCCAATATATAGAGGATATGATATGAGAAGATGCAAGCCAACTTGACCTTGATTAGGAGGGAAACAATAATTCAAATTTAAATTAACAAAATTAAATACATTTCCAAATGTTTTCTTGTGATGTGTCATCAAATAATAAAAAGGAGTACCCACACTTAATAATAATGATATTTCTTTTATTCAATTTAACTTTTCCTTCTTGAGGAAAGATGGGCTTCTTCGGGGTCATTGGGTTTCCCTATGGGGAAATTCATCCCAAAGTTGCCAAATTTTCAACAGGACGACCTATTGAATTTTACTCCAAGTTCTTTTATTTAAGTGGTGAAGATTTCCTATTTCTAATAGAAGAATCAAGGAATGTTGGGAAGGTGTAATATTCCTAAGGGAAATTTACAATGGTAATCAAAGCAAGCATAGCAAAATCACACACACACAAAAATTTCACACAAAATTAAACAACCAAAAAATGCCAAAATATGTGCTGAGTTGAGCCATTTTATTAAGATAAATGATGGGGTACAATATAAGATCATAATGCATGCACCTGTGCTTGCCCCAGGCAAGCTATCAAGGCCTAGGTGAAGAAATCAGCTACTCAAACACGAGTATGGTTGTCCCCAATAAATCTCTGCATTGGTCCTCGGGAAACAACTTTACTGGCTGTAAGAAAGGGTTGCTAGAACCTCCTCCGGTGCTCAGAAAATTCTGGGAAATTAACCCCGGCCTCTCCACAAATAACCCACAAAAACCCAACAGGATTTCGCCAAATGTTAACCCTGGAATTTAAGCCCAATTTCACCTAGCTCCTCCAGCTATTGGGCGGCCCACCAGTAAATGATGCTGCTAAATTCCCCCAATATGGCTGCGATATTCAACAAATCCCCTTTCGGAATCCCTCCACAAATCTCGACCCCAAATTCCTCTTCCTCCCTATGTCCCACGTGTGGAACGAAATGGTATGGCGCAGTCCCACACAGTCTCTGCTCTACAATCTCCACGAACTCACTGCAATGGATCCAAGGTCGAACTGAAGGTGATGAAGACTCCCTCCTAGGGCTGGCACTCAAGGTCCACCAAAGCAAGGGTGAGATTCTCGCTCGAAAACATCTTGTGCTCAACAACACGTGCAGACTTGGCTTCCAGCTCAAGCATGTTAGTCAAGATGAGTGTTTAAATGATCAAAAATGCCCAAAATGAGTGCCTCCTCCTATTTTGTCATTGTGCCTCCAATAGGCCCATGTGGGATCCAACCCTCGAACCCTTCATCCTTTCCTTCCAAGAATGCGTATTTCCAAGAGGGGAGTGTATTCCCTTCTTGGAGTGGTCCCCACCATCCACTAACCATTTGTTTTTAAATTTTTCTCCTAAGTTGGGTCCTTGCCATAGCTCCAAAACTCAAGTGGGGTCCCGCAATCCACTTTTCCTAAGTGAAAGTGCAAAATATGACAAAATTGGAAAAATTGGTATTTCCCCTTAGCAATATTGCTAAGTGGGAATATCATAGTCCTCTTCGCCAAAACGTCGTTTGTCCACAAGAAGCTACAATGATGTATGTTGGAGTATTAGCTCTCCCTCCCAAGTGGCATCCTCGTCAGGCATATTCCTCCATCTGATAAAAAACTCCCTGATGACCCTGTTCCGCAATTGTCTCTCACGGGTGTCCAAAATGGCCTCTAGCTCCAAAACAAAATGCCCCTTATCTTCCATGGGCGGTAACTTTGTAGCTGTTGTCACCTGCTGCCCTAGTGCTTTTTTAGGCAAGACACATGGAAAATGTTGTGAACTCGGTTCCTTGGAGGTAGCTCTAGCTGATATGCTACCTCCCCAACCCTCCTAATGACTCTGTATGACCCATAAAAGTGGGGATTGAGCTTCTCGATCCCCTTCTGCTTGGGCGTGGATTGTATGTACGACTGAAGTCTCAGCAAAATCATATCCTTAACCTCAAACTGCCTCTCTACTCGTCCTTTGTCAACATAGAGCTTTTGTTGGTTCTGTGTAGTATGTAGGTTGTCTTTGAGAGCCTGTAAAATATCTTGCCTCTCCTGAATCCAATCCTTTGCCCTTGGGGCCTTACAGTCTCCAAACATCAAATCAGCGACAGTTAATGCATCATAACCGTACAACTCTGAATGGGGACATACTTATGGATATGTGGTACATTGTGTTGTAGCAGTACTCACCCAAATGCAACCACTGTATCCATGCACACTACTGGCTCGTCACATAGTTGCGTAGATATCCCTCTAGCCACTTGTTTACAATCTATGTCTGCCCATCAGTTTGGGGATGGTAACTAGTGCTCGGGGCAAGCTCTGTACCCACCAGCCGATACAACTCCTGCCAAAATCCCCCCATGAACCTGTTGCCCTGGTCGTTGACGATGGTCTTCGGAAGACCATGATGCTGAAATACCTCCCTGAAAAACAGTTCAGCCACTTGTGAGGCCGAGGACCAGGCTGAAATAGCGAAGAAGTGGGAAAAATTTGTCCATTTGTTTACCACCATGTAGATGCAGTCCTTGCCTTGGACTGTAGGCAAACCGATGATAAAATTCATCAGAATACTCTCACATTTCCCGTCATAGATAAGAAGAGGTTGTAACAACCCAGCAGGATGTGTCTATTCACCCATGTTCCTTTGGCACGTATCACACTCTCGGACGTGCCTCAAAACATCATCCTTAAGGCCCCTCCATGCAAAGCACTACCTGATAGCCTTGTACGTTTTGGTGAACCCCTGATGCCCTGCTATCAGTGATTCATGGGCAACCTGCATAATCTTCTCCCTCAACTGGGAGTTGGGCACTAAATAGATCCAATTCTGATAGTAGATCACCTCATTCATCACCCTGTACCGGTCATCCATAACTGCGCCATCAAGGACCTCACATGAAAATCGGTCCTTGGAATACTCTACTAGCAACTGCACCCTCCAATTTGGCGCAATGCACATCAACAAAATGGAGGCCGACCTCCTGGACAATGCATTAGCTACCACATTGTGCTGACCCCTGATATACTCAATGTCAAAGTCGTATGCCTGAAGCTTGCTCACCCACTTTTGTTGCCTCTCTTGCAACTGCTTCTACTCCAAAAAGAATATGAGTCTATTGTGGTCTGTCTTCATCCGGAACTTGTTACCCACCAATACTATCTAAACTTGGCTAGCACATGCATGATGGCTAGCATCTTTTTGTTGTATATGGAGTATAACAGCTCGTGGGGGAGTAGCTTCTGACTCTCAAAAGTTATCGGTCACCTCCCTGCATCAAGGCCGCTCTTACACCCTCCCTTGATGCATCACACTCAAGTACAAAGGGTTGTGCGAAATCTAGAAGTGCCAACATTGGGCAACTGCTCATCACCTGTTTGAGGCGCTCAAAAGCCTCCTGCACCCCATCGGTCCACTCAAATGCCCCCTTCTTGGTCAAATCAGTGAGGGGCGATGCCAACTAGGAGAACCCTTCACGAACTTCTTGTAGTAGGTACATATACCCACAAAACCCCTCAATTTTGTCACATTCTGGGGTACTAGCCAGTCTTGGATGGCCCTGATCTTCTCCTCATACACTCTCACACCATCCCCCCTAATGATATGCCCCAAATAGAGCATCTTTGTTAATCCGAACTCACAATTTGACAACTTGCCATTAAACTGTTGTTCCTCTAGAAAACGCAACACCACTTGCAAGTGCTGCAAGTGCTCCTCCCAAGTCTTACTATAAATCAAAATATCGTAGAAAAAATGTATAAGAATCTTTGCAATTGCCCACAGAATACATGGTTCGTGCAAGACTGGAAGGTGGAAGGTGCGTTGGTTAGCCCGAAAGGCATAACCAAAAAAGTGAAGTGCCCATAGTGACACCTGAAAGTCGTCTTGAGGACGTTCTGATCCCTCACTTTGATCTAGTGGTACCCGAACACAAGTCTATCTTGGAGAAGAACTTGGCATTAGAAAACTTTTGAGGTCTAACATGGGCCTCCTAAGAAAAATGTAAAACCAAAATAAACTTTATAAGAACCAATAGGATTCAAAATGATGATGTCAACCATGGGGGGATGATTCACCATTTTTGGGATAAAAAAGTAAACAGATTAAAAAATAATAAAATAATAAAACTATTTTTTCAACTTGTATTTTCAACTTATCTCCCTAATATTTTACTCAAATTTCGAGCGAGAGTACTCGTTGGATGCAAAATTTAATTCCTCATCCAAGGAGTACCCATGTTGCATACTTTCGATGGACCCTACTACACGAAAAATGAGAAATACATGAGAAAACGTCACTGCAATATGGGTACACCTTGGATGAGGAATCAAATTCTGCATCCAACGAGTGTTCCAGCTCGAAATTTGAGTAAACTCATAGGGAGATAAGTTGAAAATGTATTTTTTCCTTTTTTTTTGATGATGTAATATAATCTTATTTTATTATTTCCACTATTATTTTATAATTTCCTTCCGAGACCCATTTTAGACCTCAAAATTCCCCTAATACCCCTCTCAGCTCATCCATCAACTCATATATGTGTGGGGTGGGGTAGCAGTTCTTCAGGGTATTTTTGTTGAGTGCCCGGTAATCTATCCACATGCACAACATTCTGTCCTTTCTCTTCACCAGGACAATTGATGAAGTAAAAGGGCTAGAGCAAGGCCTAATATGCCTAAGTGCCAAAAGCTCATGAATGGCTCGCTCAATCTCATCCCTGTAAGCCTTGGGATGTGTATACAACATGGTAATAACGACCTGTACTCTCGACTCTAGCTCAATCATGTGCTAAAAGCCCTAGTCAGGTGACTACCATGGTGGTATGTTCCCAAACATTACTGGGTGTCCAAAATGGCATGTATGCCAGGGTGTGGTGGCTTGGGCTGATCCCTAGCCTTTGAAACCCTCAACTCCACCACCCACTTAATGTCACCATGCCTCATATCAGCTTCCATCCTGTGTGCTAAACCATCTGTGGAGGGTAAGAATGCATGCCTTGAAGCACAACTAAGTTGCCATCTGACCCTGTAAAATCCATCTCCAGCTTCCTCCAATTCGTAGTGACTTGACCAAGCGAATAAAGCCATTGGACACCCATCACCACATTCGTGTCTAGTACATCCACCACGAAGAAATGATTCATCACTGAATAGTTCCCCATGGTCACTATCAAAGTGAGAACATATCGCGTACATTGCATGGTTCTATCTCCGGGTACAGGAACTGGGAATCCCTCAAACTCCTCGGTCGCGATACCCCTCCTTTGAACCATCAGTGCATCAATGAAATTGTGGGTGGCCCCATTGTCCACCAAGATTGAGACATGTTTCCCTTACATGGTGCCCTTAATCCTCAACGTTAAAAACTTGGGTACCCCATGCAAAGATGTAAGGACCCCTCCTGATGGTTCGAAAGGAGATTCCCTTGGTGGTGGTGGTGGTGGTCCCCTCTCCATGTGGGCCACGCTGTCATCTCTACTTGCTTCCAAGTCTACGTTGTCTTTCTTCCTGGTCACTATTAGAAACGACCTCAATATAATGGGCCTTGCCCGCTATGCATCTATGGCCCGATGCGCAAGGTTCCTAATAGGTGAAGCATAGCTTCCTCCTCCGGAGATCTCTTCGGGTATCTTCATCCAACTGACCACGCCCTTGGTTGGCTCTCGGTTGTGGAGCCCTAACGTCTCTCCCCCTCTATTGGAACCCTTGTCTGGGTGGTATTTGTGCTCTGGCCCTGAGTAGAGCATCCTTCAAGTCCCGGGATCTCCTAACTGTGTCCTACAAGGTGGTGAGCTTGTTGGAACTCACCAATCCCCTTAGTGTGTTGTGAAACCAGCTCCAAAAACAGAAGAAAAGAGATATCAACGCCTTAGAAATAAGCCACTTCGAGGGGGCAACCTCCAATACATTACATGAATGAACAATTCTTGGATGATTCATATTACAAAACCTCCTTTCTATATATAGGAGTCCATGGCGTTACAATGTAATCCTAGTGGGGCCACAATGTAATCCTAGCCGACCAAAAAATAATAATTTAAAGGCACAATAACAACAACATGGGGGTTACAAGGGTACAATAATAAGAATAAGGGGGCTACACTAACAACAATAAGGGACTATATTAGTAATATAGGGAACTAACATGCCCCTTTCCTTCAAAAAAGTGTTGTACTCAACGCTTGAGTAGCTCTGGGTGTTTCTGTATAAAATTCTCATCCTCCCATGTAGAACCTTCAGTGGGTAAGTTCTTCCACTTGATGAGATACTCTGAAATTGATCGATTCCGTAGCTGTCGAGTTCTTGTTTCCGTGACCGCTTCAGGTTCCAATATGATTTTTCCTTCCTCATCAAGTTCTGGCAATATTGTTTGAACTGGAAGAATTTCACCTATAACCTTCTTTAAGCATGAAACATGGAAAATTGGATGCACTCGTGAAGAAGCAGGAAGCTCCAATTTGTATGCCATAGTACCAATCTTTTGCAACACCTTGTAAGGACCATAGTACTTTGGTGATAATTTATCATCCTTCTTAGCTTGCTTGAGGGGCATTTGTTTGTATGGTTGTAGCCACAAAAATACCCAGTCTCCTACATCAAAACTTCTCTCGCTGCGATGTTGATCCGCCTGTTGTTTCATTCGATTTTGTGGCAAATTCAAGTTGATCTTTAAGAGTTGGAGAACTTGTTGTTGATGCTCGATGTGATCTTCCACTGCTTGAACCTTCGAATTTTCTCTTAAAGATGATGTGATGGATGGTGGATGATATCCATAAAGTGCCATAAATGGGGTCATTTTTGTTGCGGTATGGAAGGAAGTGTTATACCACCATTCAACGAGAGGTAACCACTTGACCCATTGTGTTTGTTTATCAGATACAAAACAACGAAGATATCCTTCCAAACATTTATTTACTATCTCAGTTTGACCATCGGATTGAGGATGATAAGATGAACTATGAGCTAATTGAGTACCCAAACAAGAAAATAACTCCGTCCAAAAATTTCTAGTAAAAATGGGATCTATGTCGCTCACAATAACCCTTGGGTTTCCATGTAGCTTTTGAATTGTGTCCATAAATGTTGTAGCAACTGTACTTGCTTTAAATGGATGAGATAATGCACAAAAGTGTGCATACTTGGTAAGTCTATCAACTACCACCATGATGACACTCTTTCCTTCGGACTTAGGTAAACCTGTGATAAAATCCATTGAAATCTCCTCCCAACATTGACTTGGAATGGATAAAGGTTGCAGAAGACCCAGGGTCTTAATTGTCTCAACCTTATTCTGTTGGAAAATCAAACATTCCGCCACAAAATTTTGAATATCAGATTTAAGGCCATCCCAAAAAAATTCTTTCTTCACCCTGTGGTAAGTTTTTAAAAATCCTGAGTGTCCTCCTAAAGGAAAAGTGTGCAATTCCAAAAGAATATTTTGTTTTAGTTGGGAATTCTTACAAAGATATAAGCGATCTTTGTACCATAAGGAATCATTTTTCCAACTAAATGTATCGGATGTACTAGGATCTTGCTGCAACTTTTGAATGAGTGTCCATACATCTTTGTCCTTCTTCCATTCATCCCTTGCTTCGGTTATCCAATCTGGTTGGATAATAGAAATGGCACAAAGCAATGCTTCCACCTCTTCATTCTTTCTTGAGAGTGCATCTGCAACAACATTTAGCTTCCTTTTTTTGTATATTATTTCAAAGTCATAACCCAACATCTTTGTGACCCATTTTTGCTGCTCTTCTAAAGATAGTCTTTGTTCCAAAAAGTGTTTAAGACTATCATGATCAGTTTTTACATTGAAGTGTCTTCCCATTAGGTAAGTTCGCCATTTCTTTAGTGCATGTAGTATTGCTAACATTTCCTTCTCATAAATAGGTTTCTGTAAATACTTTCCTTTGATTGGACGACTTTCAAAAGCAATGGGTCTTCCTTCTTGTATTAAAACAACACCAATTCCATTTCCTGAGGCATCACATTCCACAATAAAGGTTTTTGTGAAGTCTGGCGTAGCTAAGACCGGTGCTAGGCACATTGCCTCTTTAAGATGTTCAAAGGCCTTAGTTGCTTCAGGAGTCCATGAAAATGCATCTTTCTTCAATAATGTTGTTAGAGGTGCTCCTATTCTCCAATAATTTTTAACAAACTTGCGATAATACCCTGTTAACCCGAGAAATCCTCGCAACTGCTTTATTGTCTTGGGGACTTTCCATTCCTTGATGGCTTTAATTTTGTTAGGGTCTACTTTAACACCCTCGTGAGATATAATATGACCCAGATATTCCACCTCTTGTACTCCAAAGAAACATTTGGATGTTTTTGCATATAATTGTTTCTCCTGCAATAGTTTGAGCACCCTGTCAACATGTTCAACATGATCCTTCCAAGACCTGCTATAGATTAGTATATCATCAAAAAATACGAGCACAAATTTTCTAAGGAAGGGTTTGAAAATGGAATTCAACAACCCTTGAAATGTAGAAGGTGCATTGGTAAGGCCAAAAGGCATGACCAAAAATTCATAATGACCCTCATGAGTTCGAAATGTTGTTTTTGGAATATCTTCAGTCTTCATTCTAATTTGATGATACCTTGAACGAAGATCCAATTTGGTAAAATAAATTGCTCCATGTAATTCATCCAATAATTCACCAATCACAGGAATGGGAAATTTATCTTTAATGGTGAGCTTATTGAGCTCCCTATAATCTGGACACATGCGCCATGATCCATCCTTCTTGTGTACCAATACTACAGGAGCAGAGAAAGAACTTTGATTAGGTTGAATTATACTCACCTCTAACATTTCTGCAATCATACATTCAATTTCGCTCTTTTGGACATAAGGATATCTATAAGGCCTGATGTTTGGAGGAACACTTCCTGGAATCAAATGAATAGCATGATCATGATCACGAATAGGTGGGAGTCCTTTGGGAGTTTCAAACACCTTGGAATGATTGTCGAAGACTTGTTGGAGATCTGCAGAAATAGATGATTTTGATGTTGGAACTTCTAGTGAACATAATTGTGCAATTACGCCTCGCTGTTCTTTCTTTAGAAGCTTTGTCATGACATTAGAGCTTATTATCCTTCCTGGCTTCCCCACAATACCTTGTAATTCGACTTCCTTTCCTTCTGAAAAAAATTTCAAGAAAAGTTCTTGAAAATTAAAAGCTACCGTCCCCAAAGATTGTAACCATTGTACTCCTAGTACAACATCAGCACCTCCCATGGGAATGGAAAGCATTGGACTAGTCAATACATATTCCCCCATGGTTAGCTTGATATTATGGCATTTTCCAGAGCAATTTATAGTTCCTCCATTTGCAACCATCACTTGACATTCTGGTGCTGGGTATATGAAACAATTCAATTCCTTGGCTACCTTACAATGAATAAAATTATGGGTACTACCTGAATCAATCAACACTATTACCTTTTTCTTCTTGATATGTCCTTCTATCTTGAGAGTTTGAGGAGAGGTAATTCCTACCAATGCATTACACGATATGGTCGGACTCATTTCTTCCTCTTCTTGGGTTGGTTCTTCGTGTATATCCTCTTCCTGTTCATTTTCTTCTTCCTCTTCACAATCTATGTAAAATAATTTCTTCTTAGCACACTTATGACCTTTATTGTATTTGCTATCACAACTGTAGCAAAGCCCTTTTGCTCTTTTTTCTTCCAATTGTTGTGGTGTCAACCTTGTAGGTTGTGGAAATCTAGGAGTAGCAACACTTCCCTCTTTGTAGAAGTGAGTGGTAGGCTTCCTTGTCGCCATAATTTTACATTCAATTTTTCTTGCCAACCTGAATGCGTTCTCTAATGAATTAGGTTCCAAAACACGAACTTCATGTTAGATGTTATCCTTTAAAGTACCTATGAAGAGATCAATCTTGTGTTCTTCTGGAATATCAGTTACCCTTATATTCAATTTTTGGAAGTCCTCAATGTGCTCCCCCATTAAACCCTTTTGTTTAAGATTTATCAATTGGCTAAAGAAGGTGTTGCTCTTTGTATCCTCATAATGTGCTATCATTTCCTTCGTAAAAATTGACCAAGTGACAATTTTTTTACAAGAGCAAAGCCATCGACCCATACAAATGTATTTTGTTCTAAATGTAAAGTTGCAATGCGTACCTTTTGTGTGTTTTGCAAATTATGGAGATCAAAATATTTGTCCATCTGTAGTATCCATGTTACAGGATCCTTTCCATCAAACTTCCTCATATCCATTTTTGGAATATGGTGGTTCTTCCCGCCAACATTAGATTTTATGAAATCACGATTAACATTTATTTTGTTCTCATCATGAGTTTCCTCTACTATCTTTTCACCATTAGGAAACATTTATTGTATCAACTTTGTCAAACCTTACATGTCTGCTTTTAGATCATTCTCCATGTTTTCCATTTTCTCATCGATCTTAGCTTCCATGTCATCCAACTTAGAGTCCATGCTAGCTTCCATGCCATTTATCTTAGATTCCATGCCATTCTTCAAACCATCCATCTTAGATTCCACACCTTTCTTCAAACCATCCATCTTAGTTTCCACGCCTTTCTTCAAAACTTCCATGTCATCTTTTGTTGCTTTTTGCGAGAGCGAAATTTGTTGCACTTGCTCTTGTAATTTTGATATGTCATGTTGTCATTCTTTGTCTTCATGAGTCATAGTAGAGCTTTCTAAAGGCTTAATGGGTGTTGAATTCTTTTTAGGGGCCATTTTAGAATCCAATACTGATATCTATTCTACAATATGCCCTTGGAATCAATTCAACTTGATTCTTCAAACAAGACTTATGCAATTCGGAAGAAAAAAAAAACACACCTTTTACTTGCTTTTGAGGAGCTCGATATTGAAATTGAATTCTCTATAATTGCGGATCCTTAATATCTGAAATTCAGCCTTGTAGTAGCCCTCTAAAGCTTCTTTCAAATGCCACAAGTCTGATCTGATTTGGATTCTTCAATACAAATTTATGTCCAATCTCCCACAATGACCCAATTTTGGACTGGTTCAGTAGAGCGAACTTGTATGACTTGCCACGTCTCACTGTTTCCTCCTTTGGCTCTGAAATTGATAGACTGAAAACTACAGTCTGTGTGCTTGCGGCCACTTTTTACAGCATTCCAATCCGATGCTCAGAGAGAAAGCTATGAAGATTTTCCCACGATCACTTTTTTGAGATGAAATTCAGAAGCCTAAAAAAGCCCTAACTTCCACAGATCATATCTCCGAAAATATTGCGAACCAATATCTGAAATTTTGCGCCGATGTTCCTCAGGATTGCGGCTTTGCACTCTAAAAATTTCAGCTTCTGAACCTTCGTAGAAAAAAGTTATTATAAAAATACCACGATGACTTGTTTAGGTTAAATTCAGGAGCCTGCAAAATGACCTAACTTGCACAGATCATATCTCCGAAAATATTGCGAACCAAGCTCTGAAATTTTGCGATGATGTTCCTCAGGATTTTGGCTTCGCACTCTAAAAATTTAAGATTCTGAACCTTCGTAGAAAAAAATTTATAGCGAAAATGCCATGATGACCTGTTTGGAGCAGCGAAATCCTAGAATCTCAAAGCTCTGATACCAAGTTTTGTGAAACCAGCTCCAAAAAGAGAAGAAAAGAGATATCAACGGCTTAGAAATAAGCCACTTCGAGGGGGAAACCTCGAATAGATTACATGAATGAACAATTCTTGGATGATTCAAATTACAAAACCTCCTTTCTATATATAGAAGTCCATGGGGTCACAATGTAATCCTAGTGGGGCCATAATGTAATCCTAGCCGACCTAACAATAATAATTTAAGGGCACAATAAGAACAATATGGGGGTTACAAGGGTATAATAATAACAATAAGGGGGTTACACTAACAACAATAAGGGACTATACTAGTAATATAGGGACCTAACATAGTGGCTCTGCTAGCCCCTCTACGAACATGAAATCCCTCCTGGTCTCTAATAGATCGACCACTATCACTGGCAATCTCAGAAACTCAGAGATGTAGGCCTCAACATTCCCTCTCTGCTTGAGTTGTGTCAGCTCCCCAAAGTGCTCCTTCGGGTCTCTCTCAAAACGCTCCCACACCCTCCTTAGTGAAGTCCTCATAGGTCGTAACTCTTGCATGCCCCATCGTGGTTAGCCCATGGAACCACCAATCATGGGCTTCCCCTTCTAAATGCAATGTACAATTTTAATTGCCTCCACCTTTGTCATCTGATTGAGTTGGAAGTAGACATCCAACTTCTCAAACCATGCCCTAGCCGAGATCTTGGATGAGCCATCAAAAGTCGGGAGGAATAATCTACCCATGGTATGCTGCAAATTAATACCATGTGCATAACCTCCTCCTCCCTTTCCCTTGCTCCTGTTGTTTCCCTTCAACTGGCAAAAGTCCCTGAAAGCGATGGCCTCTCTAAATTTGGCCCCATAGGATTGATACTCCACAAAATAATCCCCCATAGACATCTCCTCCTGCCCTTGCGGCCCTCCAGCACCGAATGCTAAAAACGTGGGGATAGTTGATCTGGGTGGTGTATTAGGAACAGGGGGTACATTGGGGGCATTAGCTGTGTGGTGCTACGAAGTTCTAGAGCCTTCACCCAATTGAAATTCCCCCTGAATACCTTTTCCCTTGTTGTTGTTGCAAGTTTGCTCCCTTAGTTGATCAATACCCCTAGACAAATCATGAATGGCCTTCAGAAGGTGTTGAGAAAAGTCCTCTTTACTTATCTTATCTCCTCCTTGATCCCCCATGTTTGGCCTCTAAACCTCTAGTTCAACTGTCACTGGATCAGGGGTAATTTGCAAATGCCTTTCTCTGCTCCTGTACCTCTGCCTCCGACAAGTCACGTTTTGTTGGTCTTTTGGTGTCATAGACAAATAACTGCTCTCACAAGCTGAGCCAAGACTATGAGCTTTGATACCATTGTTATATTCCTAAGAGAAATTTACAATGATAATAAAAGCAAACATAGCATAAATACACCCACAAATTTCACACCACATTAAACACCCAGAAAATGCCAAAAATCTGCGCTAAGCTGAGCCATTTTATTAAGATAAATGATGGGGGTACAATATAAGATCAGAATGCATGCCCCTGTGCTTGCCCAAGGCAAGCTATCAAGGCCAAAGTGAAGAAATAAACTGCTCGAACACAAGTATGGTAGTCCCCAACAAATCTGTGTGCTGGCCCTCAGGAAAGTACTTTGTTGGCTGTAAGTGTTGGAAATACTGAGAGGGGGGTGAATCAGTATTTCTTTTCAATTGTTAATTATTGCTAGTTAGATTCTTCACAATTAAAGACAGAGAGATATATATAATAATGATATTAAGAATTAAAGAGAACTTCAATCCCTTTTTAATAATAGTATACAATAGATGAGAGGCACCAACCCTTTTAATGAAACAGGCACCAACCTGTTTGCCAAGCACCAACTTGGACTTTGTTGAGGCTCCGACCTCTAGGGCTTCGACCCTATCTTCTCAAGGCACCAACCTTGTGTTTAGGAGCTCATACTCCAAGGACACCAATCCTTTAGAAATCTTTAGAGAGAAAGTGTGTGATGTACTTAAGTATCTTCAACAAGATTCTTCACTATTCAATTAATTTGATCCAAAGTTGTTCTTGACTGTCCAATAAAATGTTTCCAAGAGTCCTCTGTTGTATGTGACTGTCCTTGTCTACAAATGCTTGACTGTTGTAACAATTCTTCCATAGGACATCTTCAACCCGAGTTTTTCCTTCACACAGTCCGAGTAGGTGACTGTTCCTCACAAATCCGAACTTCTTTTATTATCCAAGATGCACTTACAACAGACCTAACTCACATCTCCTCCACGGATGTTACAACGTTGAGCTTTTCAAACACTGATCTGAATCTTTGAGCTTTTAGTAATCTGAGTTCTATATCAAAAAATATGACACAAATCCGAGATGTATAGGGTTGTTCTAGGTTCCTGTCCGAACCATAAATCTGTGAAGCAATCCGAGCCACTGTATAATCCGAATCTGTGATATATGAGTCACTATCTGTTGATTTGTGCTCTGTATTAAAGTGTAGAGGCTACAGTGGGCATGAGGTCTTCTTAATGATTAAGAGTCTGTTGTAATAGGTTGATCTTCACAGTTATAGTCCACCGTTAGCCTTTACAGCGCAGATATAATCTAGATTTCACTCCACCGTTAGCCCTTACAACACAGATGTCAAGTAATCCTTCTTGGCTTCTAAATCTTCATTAAGTTCACGAGGTATGAACTGAGTTTCTGTGGTGTATGTTTGATAACCGAGTACTGTGCTTGACCACCGAAATCTCTGTTTGATAAATGAGTACGAATTGTATATATATAGCCTTCTTATGACCTTTGTTTGGAGGCCGACTTGTATTCCTGAGCATAGGTCAGCTCAAAAACAGAAATATATCCTTAATTTGAAAAATTCATATCTCCCAAACGGCATGGAGTTTTGGGTCAAGTAATAGCTCATCGAAAAGACAAAAACATGCTCTAAGAGATGGCATAGGTGTCAATTTGGAAGGATGCCTTTAAGGAGGTAAAAACAATTTTTCTTTGTGACTGTCCTTAATTTTTGTGTGTAGAAAATGCAAAGGACAGAATGCCTTCTCCATTGCTTGGCTTCTTCTTCATTTGTCTTTTCCATTATTTGGCTTATCAATCATGGGGTCATAGCACCATCATGTAGCAAAAACTTCAAATGATATCTTCTATGTTGCCATCAATGTCGTTCAACCTGTTGCCATCAATGACAACTTGGATTAACAATCTCCCCCTTTTTCATTGTACGACAATATTTTTCTTCTCTCCCCCTTTGACATCAATGGCAATGGGGTTCCAAAGTGCTCCCCCTGTCATGTTGCTCCCCCTAACATACTGTACCCCTGACATGCTGCTTGATTTAATGTGATGCAAGAGAAATGACACCCATATTTTGGCGAAGATACTTGAATGCTTCTCGTGGAAGGGGTTTTGTAAAGATATCGCAATTTGCTCTTTTGTATTGACGTATTCCAACCTGATATTGTTTTCAGCAACTTGTTCACGGAGAAAGTGGTATTTGATTGGAATATGTTTGGTTCTTGAGTGCATTACTAGATTCTTTGAAATACTGATGGCACTAGTATTGTCACAAAGAATAGTAATTGGTTGCTTAGTTTCTATGTTGACATCCTTCAAGGCTTCCTTCATCCATAGAATTTGTGTACAACAATCAGCAACAACTATATATTCGGCTTCAGCTGTAGAAAGGGATATAGATGATTGTTTTTTGCTAAGCCAAGATACAAGACAATCTCCCATAATGAATGCATTTCCATTGGTGCTTTTACGATCATCCACGCTTCCGGCCCAATCAACATCAAAATAAGCTGTCACAATAAGAGTTGAACTCTTAGGATACCAAAGACCGAAATTAGTCATTCCTTTCAGATATCTAAGAATTCTTTTCACAACTGCTAGATGGGATTGTTTAGGACTTGACTGAAATCTTGCTACCATTCCTACTGCTTGCATAATATCTGGTCTTGTAGCAGTTAAGTATAGGAGAGCTCCAATTATTGACCTGTAAAGAGTTGCATCTATTTGAGGGGTATGATCATCTTTGCTTAATTTACAATTTGTGGTCATTGGTGTGCTTATAGGTGCACAATCTTCCATCCCATATCTTTTAAGCATGTCTTTAAGATATTTTGCCTAAGATATAAACATGCCTGCAGAAGTTTGAGATATTTGTAGCCGAAGAAAGTAAGACAACTCACCGATCATTGACATCTCGAATTTTTTGGACATATTTAGAGCAAATTCATGGCTCATTTCTTCATCATTGCTAGCAAATATTAGATCATCAACGTAAGCAAGAGTGATCAAAAGTTTTTCCTTGTCCATCTTCATGTAGAGATTGCTACCTACCACTCCCTTTTTGAAACCTTCTTGTTGTAGATAGTGATCCAACTTAGCATACCATGCTCTAGGGGCTTGTTTTAATCCATACAAGGCCTTTTTTAGTTTGCATACAAAGTCTTTTCCTTCAGCAAGATCAAATCCTTCTGGTTGCTCCATGTAAACTTCTTCCTTGAGATCTCCATTCAGGAATGTTGATTTTACATCCATTTGATAAACCTTGAATCCTTTTGAGCAAGTAAATTCTAAAAACATTCTTATGCCTTCCATTCGAGCTACTGGTGCAAAGGTTTCTTCGAAGTCAATTCCTTCGATTTGCAAGTATCCTTTGCAGACAAGTCTGGCTTTATTTCTGATGATTTGTCCATCTTCATTCATCTTGTTCTTGAATACCCATTTTGTTCCAATTATATGTTTATCTTTTGGGCGAGGTACTAGTTCCCAAGTCTCATTTTTTTCGATTTGCGATATTTCTTCTTCCATGGTCTTTATCCAATAAGGATCTTGGCTTGCTTGAGAAGAATTTTCAGGTTCTATTAAAGATAATAGAGCCACATCATCTTTTCTTGGGGTTCTTATCATTCTTCTTAGAGTTTGGATTCCTTCATCTATATTTCCGATGACTTGTTCTTCCGGATGATATCTTTGAACAAAATTGATCTTGGAGGGAGTTTGTGAAGATTCATTTTGAGGTTCACTTTGAGATTCTTCATTCTCCTCTTCTCTTTCAGGTTCTTCTTCTTCACTTTATTCAAAGAAAGACTCAACTTCATGATCTTCAATTCTTTTTTCTGGAAGGCCTTCATCAATCTTCACATCAATGCTTTCCATTATTCTTCGTAGATGATTGTTGTAACATTTGTAAGCTTTGCTCCTAGTGGAGTATCCAAGAAATATTCTTTCATCAGTTCTAGAATCAAATTTACCTGGTGAGTCATCATTTATTTTTATGAAACATTTGCTTCCAAATATTCTGAAATATTTTACTGAAGCGGGTCTTCCTTTCCATAATTCATAAGGAGTATTTTCATTATTTGGTCTCAGTTGAGTTCGATTTAAGGTATAAATTGCGGTGCCAACTACTTCTCTCCAGAATTTTGGTTGCAAATCAGCTGCTAGTAGCATTGTCCTAGCCATTTCTTGAATGGTTCAGTTCCTTCTTTCAACTACTCCATTTTGTTGGGGTGTCCTAACAGTGGAGAGTTCTCTTTCGATTCCATGCTCTTTGCAGAATTTATCAAACTCTTTCGAAGTGAATTCTCCTCCTCTATCCGTTCTAAGAAATTTAATCTTAGAATGTTTTTCATTTTCAATGAGAGCTTTAAGATTCTTAAAACACTCAAATGCTTCGGATTTATATTTTATGAAATATATCCACATCATTCTAGTATAGTCATCAACAAATAGAGCAAAGTACCTTTCACCTTGAAGAGTTGGAGTTCTAGTTGGCCTACACAAATCTGCATGAATGATTTCCAAAGGTTTTGATGTTGAGAACTCGGTTTTGTGGCTAGTTTTGGTTTGCTTTCCATGTTGGCATGGGCCACATACAACTTGAATTGGTTTGCACATTTTTGGAATGTCCCTTACTGCATTATTTTTGCTGATGCTGACTAGGTTGTCAAAACTTGTATGCCCCAATCGCTTGTGCCATAACCAACTTTCATCTGTTTGACTTAAGTAACATTTATCTTCTTGGATTCTACTGAGAATGTAAACATTATCTGGTGTTCTTACTCCTTTCGCCACAAGCTCTCCTAACGACAAGTCTCTTATTTCACAATTTTTTGTACTAAAGACAACATTATGTCCTTGGTCACAAATCTGGTTGACACTTAAGAGATTGTGTTTGAGCCCTTCTACCAGCAAGGTATTTTGAGCCTTTCCTAGTCCATTGACAAGGGTAGCAGTCCCTTTTCTAGTGATTTTAGCAGATCCACTTCCAAAGGATACATTTCCATTTTTCTTATTCAATGAGATAAACTTCTTTTGGTCACCTGTCATATGCTCGAGCATCCACTATCCACGAACCAATGATTTTCTTCACTATAAGCACATAAAGCTAGGCCACATTTATCAGTTTTGAGATTTACGTTTCTAGCTTTTTCCCTTTTAAGAGGGAAATTTTGTTCATTATGATCATAATCATCACATAATGAGCAAGACGGATCAAACTTAGCCAAAGGATCAAAGGAATTGTAAGTTTTGATTTGTTCTTGCTCTTTAGGCCCACGCAGTTGGTTTAGTTGATTATTCAATCTTGGTGCTTCATTCTTATGAGCCTTGCAATGCTTAGCTTGATGCCCAAAGTTTTTACAATTGTAACAATGCCCAAGAAAAATAGTTTGATACTTGTTGTAGTATCCATAGCTTGAACCAACATTCTTCCTTGGAGTTGCTCTTTCTTCAAATCTTGGTTTTGAGATGTGACTTTTTTCCTGAGATGACTTTTCTTCTTTTGGATGGCAAGAGAGTACATCAGCATAACATCTGGCATTATTCTTCGTACTTGATGATTCTCCTTTGAAACCAATTCCAAACTTGTCATGTTGAGGTCTTTGAGTATTAAGAATGTTGTCAAGAGCTAGAGAGCTTTGCCAACTCATTTTGATTTGCTCCAATTCCTTTCTTAGGGACACTATTTCAGCTTCACGTTTTTCACAGATATTATCCTTCTCTTTTAACTTGATGTTCAAGAAGTCTTCCCTTCTTTTTGCTTCCTCTCTTTCTATTTTGAGAGAAATTATCTTCTTTTGTAGATTCTCATTTTCTTCAATGGCACTTATTAGCAAACTATCCATGTTTCTTTCATCTTCTATTTCTAAGTCATCATCATTTGTAAATGCCATGAATAGCGTTTCTTTTCTTCCAACATAATTACTTTCCTCATCTGATTCATCATCGCTTTCTTTGTACTGATGCACATTTCTAGTTGATTTCCTCTTTATGACTACGAATTCGTCTTCATTAGACTCATCTTGTTTAGACGAGAAGTTCTTCTTATTAAACCCTTTCCTCTTGTACATCATTCTTTTAGAGTCCTTTTCATCATCACTATCATGTTTATGAGGACATTTTGCAACGTAATGACCTATTCTTCCACAATTGAAACAAATAAGAGGGTACTTACCTTTTAGCTTAGATCCCCTTTTTAGCCTTCGTACAAATTGAGCTAAATCGTTTGCAGTATCTGATTCATCGCTGTTGTAATTCCATCCTTTTCCTTTTGTAGATTTTGAGGCTTTGAAAGCTGCTTCTTTGAAATTTGGGATCCCTTTCCTCATCTTATAGGCAATAAGAATTCCATGAAGTTCATCCATCTTGAGAGTATATAGGTCCTTCATTTCTTCTATGGCACTTACTTTGGAGTCGAATTTGTCAGGAAGTGATCTCAGGATTTTTTGAACTATGGTGCTTTCTTCAATATTTTCCCCTAGTCCTTTAAGAGAGTTAACCACTTCAGCTACTCTAAGGAAGTATGATGTAATATCTTCTTCATCATCCATTTTCAAACTCTCGAATTTTCTTCTATAGGTTTGAAGCTTTGCCTTCTTAACTTTGGAGTCCCCATCATATAGCGAAACCAATTTATCCCATACTTCTTTGGCTGAGTCACAATTCATGACTTCCGTAAATTCGGAATCGGTGATTCCACTAGTGATGGAATTTAAAGCTTTGGCATTAGCAATGTAGGCATTTCTTTCATCTGGATCAGTTGGAAGACCGACGAGAGCTTTGTATCCATCCAAAACAGAGTGCCATACTTCAGGGCCAAGAGACATTAGATAGTAGGACATCTTCTTTTTCCAGAAACTAAAATTTGTTCCATCAAAGATAGGCAGTTTCCCTGTTGCTTCCATGTTATTCATTGTGCCTGAGAATCCTTCTTCCAGCTGTTAGGCTGATAATGAAGAAGCTGGCTCTGATACCAATTGTTGGAAATACTGAGAGGGGGGTGAATCAGTGTTTCTTTTCAATTGTTAATTATTGCCAGTTAGATTCTTCACAATTAAAGACAGAGAGATATATATATATAATAACGATATTAAGAATTAAAGAGAACTTCAATCCCTTTTTAATAATAGTATACAATAGATGAGAGAAGGGCACCAACCCTTTTAATGAAATAGGCACCAACCTGTTTGCCAAGCACCAACTTGGACTTTGTTGAGGCTCCGACCTCTAGGGCTTCGACCCTATCTTCTCAAGGCACCAACCTTGTGTTTAGGAGCTCCTACTCCAAGGACACCAATCCTTTAGAAATCTTTAGAGAGAAAGTGTGTGATGTACTTACTTAAGTGTCTTCAACAAGATTCTTCAGTATTCAATTAATTTGATCCAAAGTTGTTCTTGACTGTCCAATAAAATGTTTCCAAGAGTCCTTTGTTATATGTGACTCTCCTTGTCTACAAATGCTTGACTGTTGTAACAATTCTTCCACAGGACATCTTCAACCCGAGTTTTTCCTTCACACAGTCCGAGTAGGTGACTGTTCCTCACAAATCCGAACTTCTTTTATTATCCAAGATGCACTTACAATATATCTAACTCACATCTCCTCCACAGATGTTACAACACTGAGCTTTTCAAACACTGATTCGAATCTCTGAGCTTTTGCTAATCTGAGTTCTATATCAAAAAATATGACACAAATCTGAGATGTATAGGGTTGTTCTGGGTTCTTGTCTGAACCATAAATCTGTGAAGCAATCCGAGCCACTATATAATTTGAATCTATGATAACCGAGTCACTATCTATTGATTTGTGCTCTGTATTAAAGTGTAGAGGTTACAGTGGGCATGAGGTCTACTTAATGATTAAGAGTCTGTTGTAATAGGTTGATCTTCACAGTTATAGTCCACCGTTAGCCTTTACAACTCAGATATAATCTAGATTTCACTCCACCGTTAGCCCTTACAACACAGATGTCAAGTAATCCTTCTCGGCTTCTAAATCTTCATTAAGTTCACGAGGTATGAACCGAGTTTCTGTGGTGTATGTTTGATAACTGAGTACTGTGCTTGACGACCGAAATCTCTGTTTGATAAATGAGTACGAATTGTATATATATATATAGCCTTCTTATGACCTTGTTTGGAGGTCGACTTGTATTCCTGAGCATAGGTCGGCTCAAAAATAGAAATATATCCTTAATTTGAAAAATTCATATCTCCCAAACGGCGTGGAGTTTCGGGTCAAGTAATAGCTCATCGAAAAGACAAAAACATGCTCTAAGAGATGGCATAGGTGTCAATTTGGAAGGATGCCTTTAAGGATGTAAACACAATTTTTCTTTGTGACTGTCCTTAATTTTTGTGTGTAGAAAATGCACAGGACAAAATGCCTTCTCCATTGCTTGGCTTCTTCTTCATTTGTCTTTTCCATTGTTTGGCTTATCAATCATGGGGTCATAGCACCATCATGTAGGAGAAACTTCAAATGATATCTTCCATGTTGCCATCAATGTCTTTCAACCTGTTGCCATCAATGACAACTTGGATTAATAGTAATAAAGGGCTTCTAGGACCTCCTTCGATGCTCAGGAAAATTCCGGGAAATTAACAGCAGCCTCCCAACCAATAACCCACAAAAACCCAACAGAGATTTCACCAAATGTTGACCCTGAAATTTCAGCCTTCACGTAGCTCCTCTAGCTGCTAGGTATTTCAACCCACCTGTAAATGATGTTGCTAAATGCCCCCAAAATGGTTGAGATGTTCAAAAAATCCCCTTCTGGAATCTCTCCACAAAACTCGGCCCCAAATTCCTCTTCCTCCTTATGTCCTACGTGTCGCACAAAATGGTACAGCGTAGGCCCACGCAGTCTCTGCTCTACCAACTCCGTGAACTCACTGCAATGGCTCTAAGGTCGAACTGAAGGTGATGAAGACTCCCTCTTAGGGCTGGCACTCGAGGTCAACCAAAGCAAGGGTGAGAATCTCGCCTTAAAATCTCTTGTGCTCAACAACACATGCAGACTTGGTTTCTAGCTCAAGCGTGCTAGTCAAGGTGAGTGTTCAAAAGATCAAAGATGCCCAAAATGAGTGCCTCCTCCTATTTTGTGATTGTGCCTCCAATTTTCCCATGTGGAACCCAGCCATCGAACCCTTCATCCTTTCCCTCCAAGAATGTGTTTTCCAAGAGGGGAGCATATTCCCTCCTTCGAGTGGTCCCCACCATCCACTAACAATTTGATTTTTCCCTTTTCTCCTAAGTTGGGTCCTTGCCTTAGCTCTAAAACTCAAGTGGGGTCCCGCAACACACTTTTCCTAAGTGAAAGTGCAAAATATGACAAAATTGGCAACATTGATATTTCCACTTAGTAATATTGCTAAGTGGGAATATCATAGAAGGTTTTGGGTATATTAACACCACCTTCTTAACAATGATCCCTAAGAAAAATAATCCTGAGACTTTGAATAATTCATACCCACTTCACTATGCAATGCTATTCATAATATAATATCCAAAGTCATACCAAGAATGCTTAAACTCGTATTATCTACCATTGTCCCATGTGAACAGTCTAGGTTCTTGAATGATAGAAAAATATACAAAGAAATTAGAATCAACTAAGAAACTATACATTCAATCATGGTAAGGAAGATGGCTTCAAGCATCATTCATTCAATCGGACATCTCTAAAGCCTTTGATAACATAAGTTGGTCATGCATTAGATTGATGATGATACATGTTGGTTTCAGTGGTGATTTTTTCAATTGGGCGAAGGGATGCAATTATTTTATTTCCTTTCCCCTACAAATGGCTCTGCTACTTCCTCCTTTCAACACTGCAACCTATATTGCAGGAAACGCAAGGCAAGAGGGCATTTCAGGAAAAAAATGAAGTTGAAAGGCTGAAACATATTTTATTTTTTATTTTTTATTTGGCGATTAAAATATTTTTTGGATGTTTCTAGATGGTTCTCGCAAGTTATTAAAATGCTCGCCTCATTCCCTCATCACACGAATTGAACAAGTCGTTTCAGTTGGAGAGGGGCGATTTTAGCAAGGAGAAAAGAGGAAGAGAGCAATGGTTTCAGCTAGGGCGTTTTCAACAGTAAGCAAAGGATATTTCAACAACAAGAGAAAGAGATTTCACAAGCAGATTCAGAGTGAGGAGTTTCCATCGACGACATTCTTGGTTTTTGGCTCAACTATAGCCATCTTTCTCTTGTCTTTTGTGACATTATGGGGTATCGCTGCATCTACAAAAAAATAATTTGGGTAAGAAGCATTCATTTTCTTAGTTTTTTGCCACTATTGCTTCTATTTTTCGAGGGTTTATGCTGACAAAAATGTGAAAAACGTTTTTTCTTTATAGATTTGTTTTTTCGATTTTTTTTGCAGCAATCGCTTCCAACGAAGGTGCAAGTTCAACTCCTAAGTCCAACCTGAGGGTTGACTATTATCCTCCTTGGAGGCTTGTTCAGAAGCTTCAAAAATGTGTAGGTGGTGGCTCATGGGAATGGTGATGTAATCTTTGCAATAATTTGTACAAGGGCTTCTACCCAAGAGTGAAGGCACATCTTTTGCATGGAGGAGGACATGGGATTGCAAGTTTCACAAAAACAATAGACACAACGATGAGGAGGGCATATCAAAGAAAGCAAGATGAGGTAGATGGACTTAAAAGAAGGCATGAAAAACTTACTCAAGCTACTCCTCAAGCTCCACCAAACATTGAGCCAAGGATTGTGGTTGAAGCAAGGAAGAGGAGAGCCACTCAACAACAAGAACAACCACCATCCAAAAATACCAGAGGGGCGTCCGCTTCAGTTCAAGATAGAATAATTGCTAAATTGGTGAATGTGCAAGTGATAGAAGAAGTTGCTTCCAAAGTGGCCAGGTGCATCTATGCATGTGGTATCCCATTCAATGTTGTTCACTCTCCTTACTGGCAAGATATGAGAAGGGCAGTTAACAAAGCTCCCACAAGGTACAAGGGGCCCAACTATGAGAAAGTTAGAACTTAGATTCTCAAAAATGAGAAGAAGCTTGTTGAGGATATCTTATCACCAATTTGTTCTTCTTGGAGTAGCTCTGGGGTTAGCATAGTCTCAGATAGATGGACAGATACAAGGCATAGGCCATTGATAAATATCATTGCCACTTCACCAAAAGGAGCAATGTTTTTAAAGGCGGAAGACTGCTCAGGAGAGGTAAAAGATGCACAGTTCATTGCTAATGTTATAATAAAATCTATTGAACAAATAGGACCTAACATGGTGGTGCAAGTTATCATGGATAATGCACCAGTTTGCAAAGTTGCAGATTTAATTATTGAGGGGCGGTATGACCACATCTTTTGGACACCCTACATTGTCCATAATCTTAATTTGATCTTAGAGGAGATTGATAATAAAGTTCCATGTATAAAGGAAATCACAGGGGAAACAAGGAATATTGTTAAATTCATCACCAACCACCACCAATCTCAAGCAATATTTCGAGATTACTCCAAATTGGAGTTGTTAAAATTTGTTGAGAAAAACTATGCCTCAAACTTCTTAATGTTGTGTCGCCTTGTTGAGGTTAAGCAACCATTAGTTTATATGGTGGTGAGTCAACTCTGGGTTGAGTGGAGACATGCATATTTGGAGCAGGGATATATGGTGCGTAGATTGTGAGCAAGATAGATCTCTTGCTAAAGTTCACAACCCTTGCATTTCAACTACTTCAAAATGCTGACATAGACCATCCTTTCTTAGGAGAGGTATATGATGGCATGGATACCATGGTTGAGAAACCTATGGAAATCATTTTACAGGAGTCTCCACAACTTTATTTGTTGATGATCATTTTGCTGATTTAGTCAAGAAAATCATTGTTGATAGGTGGAACAATTTCAACACTCCATTGCACACTTTAGCACATGCCTTGAACCCCAAATTTCATGATGAGGAGCTTATTGCTCAAAGTAATGGGAAGAGGAAGGCACCTCATAAGGGTAGAGAGGTCGCTAATGGGGTGAAAAAGTCACTTATGAGAATGTTTCTAGCTCATCTACACAAGGAGGTGAAGGAAGAATTTTCCATTTTTGTTATAGGATTAGATGATTCTTTCAAATATATCAACTTTGGAGGAGAGAAGCACCAAGAATCCAGTTAGGTGGTGGATTTGTCATGGAGAAAATGGTGTACATTTGCAAAACCTTGCCATTCGTGTTCTTTCACAAGTGGAAATCTCTTCATCAACGGAAAGGAATTGGAGCACCTATGGTTTTATTCATTCTGTGAAGCACAATAGGTTGGGCTCACAGAAGGAAGAGGACCTTGTTTATGTGCACTACAACCTTTGCCTTGGATCTCGTAGGGTCCAGAATATAGCAATGGTCCTTCTAAAGAATGGGATGTGGATCCGGAAAGTCCTGATTTGGAGCTCTCTCTTATTGCCCTGAATATTGAGGACCGAGAGCCTATAAGTGGAATTGGACAATCATCTTCTTCAACTCCACCATCCACTATTGAGCATACTTTTGCTTCTATTTTTTGACAAGGATTATGATGATAGGGATGAAGATTGAAGAATATTAGTCTTTAGTCTTTATAGTACTTGCACCCTCATAGTCTTTATTGTACTTGCAACCTCATACATATAATAAAGGTTCATTTTGAAATTTGGATATACAATAAAAGCTAATTTTGGATATTGCTATTTTCATTATGTGATCATTCATGAGTAATGTGATGTCAATTTAGAGACTTATATTTTATGCATTGACATTAGACAATTTAATCATAATGTATCGTGTATAGGAATTAGTTGAATTCTATTTGATGATAACTGCTTGTGAATACTTTTTACTACTTTAGATTAGGTTCTTCTTTGACTTATATTATTATTATGTGTTATTCTTCATCAAACAACTACCAAACCATAAAGAACAATGAGATAAGGCACACGAGATGTAAGCTATCAGCGAGGGCCAAAACCTCTCCATATTGAGAGGAAAACCCAAACAAATTCTTCAACTTATAGAATCTTCAAGTGACGAATACCAAGACCAAGACCCTTCACCTACCAACCACTCCAAGACCAACTCACAAAGCTTCTATGATCAACTTCTTCTCTCTTGAGTCAACTGTGAAAATTTCTAAGCACATAAATCCTACTGCTAACTATTGATTTACTTCTCCTACTTGATTTATTTACACAAGTTATTTAACTAAATATTCAGAAAAACTTTGAAGTAAACACAAATAGCAGCCTACAAAAATACATATCATTTATTGAACATCACACACATATGACAAATGATACACAGGTTGTTTGGACAAATATCCCTGGAAAAACATAATGCAGGAAAACTGGTACAACAGATATGAGGGTTTATTATTATTAAGCAACAGTTTCTACAGTGCCATAACTCGACTCACCCAATAGAGAAATCCTCGGCAATTAGAGAACAATGTGAGATATACCTCACTCTCACAACTCCCAGCTGATCTGAATGAGCAACTGGGGAAACCCCAACTAGCTTTGCGCAACTACTACGTCAGCCTACGTAGGCTTGGCTGAGGGACTGTGTCACCCTAGCTCTGCGTGGATCTTCTTCTCCCGGATATGGTTTCAGCCCTGTCGACTCAGAAATCCTCACTTCCAATGAATTTCAGACTTTTCTCTGGAGGCACTGCGCTGCCCCTGCGTCACCCTCCTGAGGCACTGTGTCACACCCTCTGATGGCTGCACTGCCTCCATTGCGTCTCTGTTGCCCTTTCACTGGGTTGTACTCTTGGCCCTCTTGGCCAATCATTATATCTGCCCCCACTGTAACTCTGAGTCACTTAGATCTAATCTTCGTCCAAGAACTGCTCCGTCAGAAGAATTCGATCTCTTAGACTTCGCGTGTTACAAACTTAACTCCAATTGACCCCAAGCCCTTCCTGTATACTTTTCTCGTTGGCACATCAACGGTCGTGATCTAATCTCTAATCAATGACTAAGATTAAAGGAAGTTTTTTCCACGTCACTTAGAATGTTCTCATCACATGTGTAAATTAATTCACTTTAATTTTTTAATTTCCCTAAGTTACACATAGGGTCCTCATTAAAAATTTTAATTATTTGAATAACATTTACACCAGATGGAATTTCTCCAAACTATTAAAATTTGGGTACCAGAGGACAAGTGGTTCCCTAAGACTTTGATCTTTGGCCTAGGGAAAAGTGTCCAAATGTATTTAACTTTTTCTCCTAATGTGACTTTATAAGTGGTAAAGTCAAATCTAATTTAAAAATGACTTTATAAGTGATAAAGTTACTAAGTCTAATTTTAAAGTGACTTTTATAAAGTCAATGTGAAATTAGAAAGTGAAAAGTGACTATGGAAATAAAAGACTAAGAGGGTCTTTATTAAAGTAGGGTGAATTAAAAAATGGAAAGTGAGATTTAAATGCACATTTAATCTCAGCCATTGGATTTAAAGATTCCCCAAAAGTCACTTAGGGTTAGGTTGAAGGAGGAAAAGAAGAGAAAAGATCATAGAGTCTCTCATGAGCGGATTGAGAGAAGAGGAGAATAAAGCAACGAGATATTTCTGAGCAGAGGAGGAGGAAGAACAGTACCCTTGGCATGCATACTGAGGCAGCTAGATTTCAGCAAATCCATACTGCAAGCAGCAGCAGCACGACGTCTAAGGCAAGTGGCACGAATTTCGAGGAAGTAAAACAACATTTATTGCAGCACAAATTTTGAGGTCCCTATAGCAGCAAAACAATTTTTTTTTGGAGTTCGTACAATAGCTTAGCATCACGCAAAACGAAGTTCGTATAGCGCACATTTCGAGGTAGCAAGTGGCACAATTTTCGAGGGAGGCCGTACATATGTTCCGACACTGTTTTCGGTGCTGTCCGTATAGCATTTAAGGTTGTACCTTCTGCTGTAAATTTTATGTTTGTATTTGGCAGGAAAATCGTGGAGTTTATGCACAGTTTTTGAGATAAGTAAAAATACTAGTTGTTGGAATTTTTACAGTACTTCTCATTCTCTATAAAAGCAATATTCAGAAATAAAGAGGAGCTTTCGACTTGGTTTTCTTCAAGAGTTGTAGGGGGTTTTTCCAGGGTCATATTGACCAAAAATCAACATGTCATTTTCTGTGTGTGTGGCTGAAATATTTTCTGAGTTATATTTCTGCATTTTCCAGCACTTTGAAATTTCTAGAATTTGTGTTTTCAAAAATATTTATTATTTCCAGCTTGTTGAATGTATGGTTATGGGAATGGGCATTTCACTACATGGGAGTAATAAGGAGAAATTGATAACCGGGGTTGGGCTACAATTTCTACATGGTATCAGCGCTTGGGTGGCTGAAAAGTGCAGTATGGGACATCAAGTGAAAAATTACAACAAGCTTATATTTCACACAGAAAACTAAACCTTTACCACAACATTGAAATTTTCAGTTTGTTAGGACAACAAGCATGTCTTTGGGCTTGAAGGTGGAGGATAGGTTGGATGGGCACAACAAATACAGTACATGGAGGGAGAGAATCTAGAGCATCTTTGAGGAGGCAAAAGTCTGGGGCATCATGGTTCACACCGCAAAACACCCAGTAGCAGTGCCTACTGACCCTGTCCAGTTGGTAGATTTTAATAAGAAGAATGCCAAGGGAAAGAGATTGATTCTGGATGGTATTAAAGACCATGTCATTCCTCATGTGAGAGGAAAGAGACTTGCACATGAGATGTCGACAACCTTGACCAATCTCTACCAGAGTACCAATGAAAACTGAAAAATGGTCCTCAGGGAGAAGTTGAAAGCCATTAAGATGGCAAAGACTGATAGTGTTACTGCATACCTCACAAAAATCACTAATGTGAGAGATGAGTTGGCAGCTATTGGAGAGGCCATTCCACCCATTGAGTTGGTGCAGATTACAGTGAATGGTCTTCCCAAGACATGGGAGAATTTTGCGGATGGGATCGTTCCACGGGAGACCCTTCCCACTTGGGAGAGGTTGTGGGATGATTCCATTCAGAATGAAATAAAAAAGAACCATCTTGGGGCAGCCAAACTAGTTGAGGAGGATGACAATGTAGCATTGTTAGCAAGGGGCAAGAAGAGGAAGGGAAAGAAACAAGCTTCCACAAGTGGTGGTGGGGGCAAAGGCAAAGGTAAAGGTAAGCAGCAAGTGAACAAGGAGAAGGACTATTCTAAGGAGTAAGTGTTGGAATTGTCAGAAGTTGGGACACTATGCAGTTGTGTCTCCGGAGAAGAAGAAGAAGGGAAAGGACAAGACCATGGCAGCATCAACAGAGATAGAGGACTTTTCAGAGAGCTTTGACTGGGAGTTTGGGTCCATTGCTTGTGAGTCCAATAGTGCAGGATCACCTGCCACGGAGGTTGAGAGGGAGTGCGCATTTCCCTCCACTAGCAGAGCATCTTCAGGTATTTGGTATGTTGACAGTGGGGCTTCACGTCATATGACAGGAGTCCGTGAGTACTTCTCAGAGCTTTCAGAGAGTAGCACTGATATAGAGGTAGTACTCGGAGATGACAACATTGTTAGAGTAGTCGGTGTGGGGACATTGACATTTGATAGGGAACCCAAACCTCCCTTCAAAGTGTTGGATGTTCTATATGTGTCAGGGATGAAGAAGAACCTTATATCTGTCTCAGCATTGGAGGACAAAGGGTATGAGGTATTGTTCAGGAGAGGACAAGTGCTTATATATCCCAAGGGCACTCCAGCTTCTTCAGCTAGAGTGGTTCGTGTATGCCATGCCAAGATTTACAAGTTTTCATTTCAGCCCCTTTTGGCATTGAGCAGTAGTATCGACAACAGAGCTAGTAGTTTAGGGCTGTGCGAGATTTGGCACCGCAGGATGGGGCACATGTATCATGGGGCCTTGAGGACATTGCGGGAGATCACGATTCACTACAAGTGTGCCAGATTTCAGTTCTGATCACATTGATAAATGCAGAGGATGTGCTATGGGGAAGTTTGCCAAATCCCCTTTTCCCAACAATAACAACAGATCGACTAGGATTCTTGATTTGATTCATACCGATGTGAGCGGTCGGATGTCTCATGTTTCTTTGATTGGATATGAGTACTATGTTTTATTCATTGATGATCACTCCAGGAAGACTTGGATTTATTTCTTGAAGACCAAGAGTGAGGTCTTCAAGCGGTTTCAGGAGTTTAGAGCTCTTGTGGAGACTCAAACAGGTCGAAAGATCAAGTCCCTCAGGTCAGACAATGGAGGGGAGTACACCCTTGGCGAGTTTGTTGATTATTGTGCGGAGGCAGTTATCAGGAGGGAGTTCACAGTTCCTTACAACCCCCAGTAGAACGAGGTTACAGAGAGGAAGAACAGATCCATCGTTGGGGCTGCCAAAGACACGCTACATGATAAGGGGTTACCATTGTTTTTGTGACCAAAGGCCTGCAACACTACTGTGTACTTTCAGAACAAGATTCCACATCGTGCCTTGGGGCATGTGACTCTGAAGGAGGCTTTTTCTGGGAAGAAGCCTGATGTTGGTCACTTTTGTATCTTTCAGTGTATTGCATACTCCTATGTACCCAAGGAGAAGAGGACCGATTTAGAGCCCACTGCAGAGAAGGGCATCTTTATGGGCCACAGTGAGACCTTGAAAGCCTTTCGGATTTATATTCCTACACAGAGGAGAGTTTTTGTCAGGCGGGATTGGAAGTTCGAGGAGGACAGGGCTTTCAGGAGGTCACAAGAGTTAGAGTATCTGGATTCACCAGACCCTCAGGAGCAGCTGAGATAGTCACAGGGATCCAGTAGACAAGGATCAGGAGGTACATCGATTACGGTGTCAGGTCCATCAGTGAGCAGTGGCTCGCAGAGTCAGAGGGGTGGTGCTTCGGGAAGCATGCAGAGCAATCCGCAGAGCAGTTCACTAGGTAGTCCATTGATGGACAGTTCACACGGTACTTCAACATCTACAAGTACAGGTTCAGGTAGGAGGACAGTAGACAGACATTCAGGAGTTTAGGCTTCTGATGAGGATGAGAATTCTACCTCTCTAGTGGGAGAAATGTGCTTAGGGAAGAGGAAGCTCAAGTGGCTTCAGGATACCTTGAGAGAGGCCACATCTGTTGCTGGGCCGAAGAGACAGATCAGAGAGAGAATACCACCTGAGCGGTTTTGTAGCTATATGGAAATGGTTGCCAACATCGTTGACTCTGAGCCTTCTAGCTATGAGGAGGCAGCTAGCCAACACGTCTGGAGAGAGGCCATGCAAGAGGAGTATTCTTCTATCATGAAGAATGATGTTTGGGAGGTGGTGCCGAGGCCTGAGGGAAAACCTGTGGTTACTTCCAGATGGCTTTACAAGATAAAGTACGCTGTAGATGGCAGCATCGAGATGTTCAAGGCAAGGTTTGTGGCTAGAGGGTTCTCCCAGGTAGAGGGAGTTGATTATGAGGAGACCTCCGCTCCCATGGCTCGATATACTTCCATTCGCTCCATTATATTGATAGCAGTAGAGATGGGTTGGAAGATCCACCAGATGGATGTGAAGACCGCATTTCTCAATGGCTTCATATAAGAGGAGGTGTAAATTGAGCAACCGTAGGGCTTTGAGGTGCATGGGAAGGAGTCCCATGTATGCAGACTGAAGAAGGCACTTTATGGCCTGAAGCAAGCTCCTAGAGATTGGTACTCCAGGATTGATACGTACTTGCAGGAGATGGGTTTCACAAAGATCCGAACCTATACTTTATTGTGATAGGTGAGGAGCCTCTAATTTTGGTGTTGTATGTGGATGACTTGGTCATTACGGGTGCAGAGAGACTTATATAGGGCTGCAAGAGAGATCTTGCTTCGGAGTTCAAGATGAAGGACATTGGCTTGATGCATTACTTTTTGGGTTTGGAGGTGTGGCAGGAGGAGGGGCATTTCTTCCTGGGACAAGGGAAGTATATTGTGGACATCCTTAGCAGATTTCACATGGAGGATTATAAACCCATGTCGACACCTATGATCACTAACTGGAAGAAGCTTCACGCTTCAGATTCCAAGTTGGTGGATCCCACATTGTACAGACAGCTGATTGGTTCCTTGATGTATTTGGTCAACACTAGACCAGATATATGTTTTGCAGTCAACACGATGAGCCAGTTCATGTGTGAGCCTAGGAGGGTGCACTGGGTTGCTGCAAAACACATTTTGTGTTACTTGCAGGGGGCAGTGGATTATGGTCTGGATTATAGACAGGGAGATGGAGTGAGATTGGCAGGGCACACTGATTCTGATTGGGCAGGTTGTACTTCTGACAGGAAGAGCACTTCAGGATGTTGTTTTGGGCTGGGTTTGGCAGTTGTGTCGTGGTTCAGCCGAAAGCAGTCGTTAGTAGCATTGAGTTCAGCGGAAGCAGAGTACATGGCAGCCAGTGTAGCGAGTTGTGAGGCCATATGGCTTCGCAAGATGTTGTTTGGCTTATTTGGTCAACCGTTGAGACCTTCAATGATTTACTGTGATAATCATAGTTGCAGTAAACTCACGGAGAATCCAGTCTTTCATGACAGGTCAAAGCATATCGGGATCAAATATCATTTCATCAGAGACTATGTTCAGAAGGGAGTTGTGAAGCTTGAGTATATTCCCACAGATGAACAGGTAGTCGATATATTCACCGAAGCCTTACCACGGGGCAAGCATGTCTACTTCAGAGACAAGAAGGGTATAGTGAGGAACACTTTCCTCGGTAAGGAGTGTTAAAATTTGGGTACTAGAGGACAAGTGGTTCCCTAAGGCTTTGATCTTTGGCCTAGGGAAAAGAGTCCAACTGTATTTAACTTTTTCTCCTAAAGTGACTTTATAAGTGGTAAAGTCAAATCTAATTTAAAAGTGACTTTATAAGTGATAAAGTTACTAAGTCTAATTTTAAAGTGACTTTAATAAAGTCAATGTGAAATTAGAAAGTGAAAAGTGACTTTGGAAATAAAAGACTAAGAGGGTCTTTATTAAAGTGATGTGAATTAAAAAATAAAAAGTGAGATTTAAATGCACATTTAATCTCAGCCCTAGATCTAAAGCTATCTCAACCATTGGATTTACGGATTCCCCAAAAGTCACTTATGGTTAGGTTAAAGGAGGAAAAGAAGAGAAAAGATCATAGAGTCTCTCATGAGTAGATTGAGAGAGGAGGAGGAGAAAGCAAGGAGATATTTCTGAGTAGAGAAAGAGGAAGAACAGTACCTTGGCACGCATACCAAGGCAGCTATATTTCAACAAATCCGTACAACAAGCAGCAACATACAAAGTAAATTTCCTATAAATAAGCTTTGAGGACAAAGTACCTTGGCATGCATACCTTGGTTCTCCAGAAGCATCTTTCGTTGGACGGAGCTGCCTTGATACAACGTGATCAAGGATGTCCACAGATCATGTGTCATCCTCTTTTTAGCAGTGTGTGCAACCACGTGATCCTTCACCCCGTCCATGATCAAGCGCTTTGTCCGCGCCTGATTCTTGTAGAACTACTTCAGAGCATTAACATCAGTCGACACAGCTAATACATTTTCCATGAGGTCTCTGATGTCGTACTCTTCTAGGACTGACAGGATTTTGGCCTTCCAGATCGCAAAGTTGGACACACCCTCCAACCTATCCTGATGATGGAGTCCGTACGAGGCCATCTAGCTCAAAATCTGTCGAAGTGGGTACTCCTCTCCCTTCTGCTACTGCTCCACTCAACAGAAGACCGGATTTGGGTTTCTTGGCGATAGAAACCGTGTAGAGTAGTTGCTCCCTCTGACAACTGAATTCCCTCCAGGAAATCCTCCACCAAATCTCATGAATTAATCTTCTACGATCACCCTTCTGATCAAATCTCAGATTTCTTTGGCACAAATCTGCTGAGCGACTGTTCTCCTCCTACTTTTGTCACCTTTGCTAGGCATTGTTATACACTGACAGAACCTATGCCACACCAGCAACTTCTGAAGATCAGAAACTGCACTTCCAGCCCCGGCAAACAGCACAACAACTCACCAACTTGAACTGCCTCACCCTCCTGGTGTTGTGTTAGCCTCTACGTGAGCAGACTAATGTCCCTCTCCTGGTGCAGCGTCAGCCTCTGCGTGAGCAAACTAGCTCTATGTCACCCTTGTAGGGTCTGTTGTCCCTCTGGTGTTGCGTTGCCTTCTTCTAGATTAGTGTTGCTTCAGCTACCCTTCCTGCAACAAATATATTCAGCCACTTTGTTGATGGTTCAACTTGATTTGAAATGCTTTGATACCATGTGAAAATTTCTGAGCACAGAAATCCTACTGCTAACTATTGATTTACTTCTCCTACTTGATTTATTTACACAAGTTATTTAACTGAATATTCAGGAAAACTTTGAAGCAAACACAAATACCATCCTACATAAATACAGATCATTTACTGAACATCACGCACATATGACAAATGACACAGATTTTTCGGACAAATGTCTGCGAAAAAACTCAATGCGGGAAAACCGATGCAGCAGATATGAGGGTTTATTATTATTAAGCAACAATTTCTGAGTACATATAGGGTTCCATAACTCGGCTCACCAAACAGAGATATCCTCGGAAATCAGAGAAAAATGTGAGATATACCTCACTCTTGTAAGTCTCGACTGATCTGGATGAGCAACTAATGAAACCCCAGCTGGCTTTGCACAACCTCTGCGCAGTGAATGCGTCAACCTGCATAGCCTTGGTTGAGGGACTGCGTCACCCTAGTTCTGTGTGGATCTACTTCTCCCGGATCTGATTTCAGCCTTGTCGGCTCAGAAACCCTCGCTTCCAGTGAATTTCGGACTTTCTCTGGAGCCACTGCATTGCCCTTGCGTGAGCCCTCGTGGGCCTGCGTCACCTCCTCAAGGACTGCATCACACCCTCTGATGGTTGTGTTGCCTCCACTGCGTCTATGTTGCCCTTTCTCTGCACTGTACTCTTGGCCATCCTGGCCAATCATGGCATCTGCCCCTCACTGCAACTTTGAGTCACTCAAATGTATCTTCGTTCGAGCACTGCTTCGTAAGAAGAATTCGATCTCTTAGACTCTGTGTATCACCTCCAATTGAAACGAAGCCCTTCATTTATACTTGTCTCGTTGACACATCAACGATCGTGATCTAATCTCTAATCAACGGCTAAGATTAAAAGAAGTTTGATCCACGTCACTTGGAATGTTCAAATCATATGTGTAAATTAATTCACTTTAATTTTTTTATTTCCCTAAGTTAGACTTAGGGTCCTCGTTAAAATGTTTAATTATTTGAATAACTTGTACACCAAATGGAATTTCTACAAACGCTTTATGGGTCTTGTAGATCTCATGCGTTACAACCCCTCCACAATGTTTCAGAGCTAGAGCACATCTAATGCTACCCCAAAATCTCAATATCAACATGAGTCAAACTACTTTCCCTCCTTTGGATCTTGACTACCCTTCAGATTTCGGCCTATTAGATTAGACCTGCAACCCTCGACTTCTTCAGAAACCCTAGTTGCAGCATGTGTGAGGGATTTCCACCTTTTGCACCTTGATTCCCTTCACTTGGATAGAATGATTCCCTTTTGCAATTCGGCTTGTAAACTAGCTTGTTTTCTCCTTGATTCGGTCTCTAAAACAATAGTGATACCTTCAGCTTCTTCTGTAGCAGATGGCACTTCTTATCTTCGCACGTGTGGAGATGACTTTTCCCTAAACAGACCCAAAAACAATTTAGATTCCTTTCTGTTGATTTTTGAGTAGCTTGGGAGGTACTCCAAGCCCTAGGGTTCGGGTTTGGAGGTTGGAACACCACAATAGGTCATTGTGGACATGGAACCCAAGGTTGGGGTTTTGTACCCAAAGGAGTTGGGCCAAAACAATGAGGCATTTGAGCATGAGACAATTTGAGGTGATAGACGATGTCAAGACAAACCCAATGCATCAAGAATCACTCAAATCAGAGCTCTAGAATGTGAGATAATAAATTTTGCTTGGCACTATCATTTTTTGTACAAGTCGACTTGGCGTTAGAAGGACTTGTTGAGAGTTGGCAAGAGTTCATTGAAGCCCTCATTGTGTGATATAAATATGAGGTGACCAAGGTCATTTAACATCATCCCATGTGCAAATAACAAAGGAAAATTGCCTCTGACGCAATCGCATACATGAGTGCTAGCGAAGGAGAGAAAGAGGGTTGTTTTGTGCCCTAGTTTCTTGTGACAGCAGACCGAAGTAGTGGAGGAGACAATTGAATGGAAAAGGACAAGTTTTGGGCATTATTCTTGTGTTTTTTGGGTATGATTTCTCTTGAAGACACAACAGATTTGTTGCAGACCTGTACAATGTTGATTCTGGGCTAGGCCAAGGTATGGAAGGAGCTGAAAAAACTCTTTATTCAAGGTTGAGGGCAGCAAGTCAAGCGAAGACCTCAATGAGGAGATTTGGAGGTATTTTGCTTATGTTTTGGGATTGTAATAGTAATTACAGTCCACCCTAGTTCGACCGAAAAACATTAGATTGTAAACACAGGAAGCCTATGTCAAGAAGGGCAGAATACCTCTGTTAAAAGGTATGTTTATCCTTCTTGGTTCGTTGTTTTGCTAGGTGGATGGTCCATGTGTGGATAGATTTATTGCAGCTTGTGGAAGCCAAGGAGGGAGAGTTGATGTGGAGGTTAGAAGCCCTAACCGGTGGCCAGTTTCCACAGTGAGGATTGGTGATTGGATTGGTGGAGGGCAGCGTGTTGGTGACCCAAAGCAACCCTTGACAAGTTGTCTTAATGGAAGTTTGACAGCTAAAGGTTGGGTGAAGTTGTTGAGCCTAATGTGCAGCAGATTGATGGACTAGTGGACTGCTAGAAGGAAGATTGAAGAGCTCAGGTATTGGCCAACCTAGAAGAGAAAATTGAATCAATTAGTGTTCATTGAAGTAGAAGTGACTTGCAACAGTGATAGGTGGCAGCCCTCCTAGAGAATCTATGTGTTCTCTTGATGGACTAAGGGGCAACTAAAGAGCAGATCGGGAGCGAAGGACTGACAAGACGAGATACGACACAGAGGCTATGATTTTTCACTAGAGCAATGAGATTGTCATTGTATCTTGTATTCTTGTACTTGTGGATATTTTAGGGCCATTATCCCTTGTATGAGAGCCCTAGACTATTGTATTATATGTTGATAATATAAAGAAGTTGGGTTACATATATTGTTCTTATTGTTCTTATTGTGCACATGATGGTTTACTGCGTTATGTTGTTTTGTTGTGCTAAGTGACTTTGTTGAGATTCTTGGTTTGGCAGCATCAGAGATTTAAGATTTTATCCTAGACACGAAAGTCATGGAAATTCAACATGGTATTAGAGCGTGTTTAAGCTACTTTGAGAGGCAATGAATCAAAGGGTGCACAACAAAGTACAACTTAAGAGGGAGTTGGTCACGCTGTAGGCGAAGAGATCACTACGATGTCGAAGTTGTAGGTTGGTCTTCGGTATGAGGACAGGTTGGAAGGGTTGTCCAACTATAGTCAATGGAAGGAAATGATCAAGTTGGTCTTACAGGTCAACAAGCTCTAGGATTTTTCTAAAAAATCCATCAAGAAGCCGACTGACCCTAAGGAGCTGGAAGTGCACGAAGAATTGGATACGAAGGTGAGATTGATCATCCTAGATGGTGTGAAGGATTCCCTAATACCACATTTGTCTGGGAAGAACTCTGCTCATGAGATGTGGATGGATCTTTAGAATTTGTTCTAGAATAAGATCGAGAACTGGGTATTGGTATTGGAGGACAAATTGAAGTCCACCAAGATGTTGTAGGGTGAAGGAGTCACTTTGTATCTGACGAGGTTATCTCAATTAAAAGATGAGTTTGTTGTCATTGGTGTGACTATTTCAGATACTAATATGGTGAGGATTTCCCTGAAAGGGTTTACTCCAGAATGGAAGCCATTCATCAAGGGGATCGTTGCCAGGGACAAGTTTCCAGACTAGAACAGGATGTGGGACAACTTCATCCAGGAAGAGTTGCAAGACGAGGATCTTCATCCCAAGAAAAGGGCAAATGATGACATGGCACTTGCAGCACGAATGAAGGGTAAGCAGAAGAAGGAATTGAGTAAGATCGTGTTTCAACTATGGCGAGATAGGTCGTTTTTCGTTGAGATGTCCGATGAAGAAGATAAGAGATGATGAGAAAAAGAAAGGACAGCAAGTCGCCAGAGTTGCCACTTCTGCTGAGATAGATGCTCTCACCAGGAGATTGGAGGAGAAGGACTTTTCCATGATTTCTCATTTCTCGTAGGGTACTATCGACAAGGATGAATGGTACGTGGATAGTGGTGCGACAAAACATATGACAGGTTCACAAGAGGTTTTCAAGACTCTAGTTGAATGGGACTCAATGTTGCGCATGGTGTTGGGCGACAAGAGTCCGAAGGATATCTGAGAATCGGATGTTGTGCCATTTAGGATTGAGAATGGACGGGTGATGCAGGTCCAAGATGTACGATTTGTACTAGGACCGAACTATAGCATGATATATGTCTCGATGATAGAGACGAAGGGGTTTGAGGTCTTATTCCAGGATGGGAAGGCAACACTGAAGCCCAAAGGCTTTAGCTCCACTAGTATTGTGGTTAGAGTTAGAGAGCATGATCTATACAAGCTGACGGGCAAGCTTATGGATCATGGGAAAAAGAAGCAAGAGGACCAAGTGCAGGTTCCAGAGAAGCAAGTACAGGTGCAGGCTTCAGAGGAGCAGGTTTAGGTTCCAAAGAAGAAGGTCCAGGTTCCAGAGGCTTATAGGGAGTTGAGTTCTAGAGGGAAATTGCAGGTTCAGGGGGAGACTTTGTAACCCAAGAAGAGTGAGTGGTCAGTAGGTAGCAAGGTTAACCTTACAACTGCCAAGAAGGAATCATGGAGAGAACGGAAGACAATTCAGGAGAAGAAGAAGAAGCGGGATTCTTCTAGTGACAATGACACTTCCAATGGAGGCATAGTTCATACTACAAGGATTGCTGTAGTTCTGAGCGCCTGAGTTGGGCAAGTGTTATGATTAGTGACGATGATGATGAGCTACTTCCTAGTCTTGGAAGTAAATCCCTCGCTAAGAGGGAGTGTTGATTTTTGAGTAGCTTGGGAGGTACTCCAAGCCCTAGGTTTCGAGGTTTGGAGGCTGGAACAACACAATAGGTCATTGTGGGCTTGGAACCCAAGGTTGGGGTTTTGTACCCAAAGGAGTTTGGCCAAAGCCATGAGACATTTGAGCATGAGACAATTTTAGTTGATAGAGGATGTCGTGACAAACTCAATGCATCAAGAATCACTCAAATCAGAGCTCTAGAACGTGAGATAATAATTTTTGTTTGTCACTATCATGTTTTGTACAAGTCGACTTGCCTTTAGAAGGACTTGTTGACAGTTGGCAAGAATTCGTTGAAGCACTCATTGTGTGATATAAATATGAGGTGACTGAAGGTAATTTAACATCATCCCATGTGCAAACAACAAAGGAGAATTACCTCTAAGGCAGTCGCATACTTAAGCCCTAGTGAACGAGAGAAAGAGGGTTGTTTTGCGTAGAAAAGGAGAAGTTCTGGGCATTATTCTTGTGTTTTTTGGGTATGATTTCTCTTGAATAAACAACAGATTTGTTGCAGACTTGGACGGTGGTGATTCTGGGCTAGGCAGAGGTATGGAAGGAGCTAGAACAACTCTCTATTAAAGGCCAAGCAGTAGCAATTCAAGGGGCAATCAAGGCAAGACCTCAGCGAGGAGATTTTGAGGTATTTTGGTTATGTTTTGGAGTCGTAACAGTAATTACATTCAGCCCTAAGAGGACCGAAAAATCTCAGATTGCAAACACAGGAAGCCTATGTCAAGAAGGGAAAAGAATCTCTGTTAAAAGGTATGTTTATCCTTCTTGGTTCGTTGTTTTGCTAGGTGGATGGTCCATGTGTGGATAGATTTATTGGAGCATGTGGAAGCCAAGTAGGGGGAGTTGACATGGAGGTTAGAAGCCCTAACTAGTGGGCATTTTCCACAGTGAGGATTGGTGATTGGATTGGGTGCCATTGGATTGGTGGAGGGCAGCGCGTTGGTGACCCAAAGTATCCCTTGACAAGTTGTCCTAAAGGAATTTTGACAGCTGAAGGTTGGGTGAAGTTGTCGAGCCTAATGTGCAGTACATTGATGGACTAGTGGACTGCTAGAAGGCAAATTGAGGAGCTCAGGTATTGATCGGCCTAGAAGACCAGATTTGATAAGCCTGTGTTCATTGAAGTAAAGGTGACTTGCAGCAGTCATAGGTGGCAACCCTCCTGGAGAGTCAATGTGTTGTCTCTTGATGGACTAGGGGAAGCTAGAGAGCAGATTGGCAGCGAATGACTGACAGGACGAGATACAACATAGAGGTTGTGATTGTGCACTAGAGCAGCGAGATTGTCATTGTATCTTTTATTCTTGTACTTGTGGATATTTTAGGGCCATTATTGCTTATACAGGAGCCCTAGACTCTTGTATTATATGTTGATAATATAACAAAGTTGGGTTACATATATTGTTGTTATTTTCCTTATTGTGCACATGATTGGTTTACTGCATTATGTTGTTCCACTGTGCTAAGTAGGTTTGTTGAGATTCTTGGGTTCATAGCATCAGAGATTTAAGATTCTATCTGAGACACGAGGGTCACGAAAATTCAACACTTTCCTCCTTTCGTTGGATAAGATGCTTCACTTTCTCCTTTCTACACACTTCTTCCTTGTATTTCAGATGCTTCTTGTGCTTAGTCAAATGATGTCCCAATGGAGGACGAGTCCTCACTATATATAGTGGATTGTCCATCAGAATAGGCTGACTTCAACTTGTAACTAAGCCGACATGCTTGTCTAGAATGATCTTCATCTCGTTTGAAGGCCGATATGAGGGAGAGCTTGTGACAAGGTCTTGGAGGGTTTGTGAAACAAATAACTTCTCTTTTTACAATGTGTAACATGCCCAAATGGGTCCTCAATCCTTGACATTGACTTACTAAACTTTATGACTTGATGACCAATCCTGATAGCTCACAATGGGAACTTCGACTTGAAAATTACTTTCCTTAAGCATGAAACCCATGACTCAAGCATTACAAAATAATTTTATTTTTCTTCTTTACATGAATTACATAAAATCATGATTACACATGCCATTATTACGAACGAACCTAGTTCCACTTTTTTCAACACTCCCTCTTAACTAGGGAGGTATTCACAATCCATACAAGGTACTTGGACATTCTCAATCTGAATAATTCTCATAAGAAGAGTCAGATTGGTAACCCATTTGCAGAGCATCATATCATCCAACATTATCACATATCAAGGCCTTGACTAACAACTCTATCTCTCCACAAGATCAGAGCACAATGTTGGCGAGATCAATGATTTATAAACACCTTCATCATTGTCTCTTTCAGAACATATCCCACCTGGGTTCTCAGAGTGTGTTCCACCATGACTATTCTTATCTTGGATTCCCAGTCCTCAAAGAATATCAGTCCTCTACGACTACTCTTATCTTGGATGCCCTAACTCATCCTCAAAGAATATTGGATACCAAATGTTTAAGACAAGAATGATGTGTATATCTCTCCCTCTCAACTTAGGGAGGAGATACCCATTGCACTGAAGGAATGTACCTATTCCTATAAAAAGGAATGCACACAAGCTCCCTTAACTAAGGACTAGACCAAGCTCCCGCTTGACCAGGAACTTGCTTCCAACAGCTCTTCCGGTGGAGATCATGGGATAACTAGTTGCTTGTAGAACTCCTTCCTTTGATGTCATGAATTTCTTGTTTGTCATAGAGTCTAAAAATTTTCGGGACTTCTTCGTAGGGCACATACCATCCATCACTTTCATCCATGAGTCATGTTAGTCATGTCATCAATCCTTTCATTGGAAAGTGATCTATTGATCCATATTTGGCTTTCCTTCATGCCATGTTTCCTTAAGGATCTTTCATCCTACTATATGGGCATCAGTTGTGCAAGACATTCATAGGTCTTCCCTTGGCAGCCCTGCATAAGCCCATCCGCATATTATTCAAAAATAAGAAATGAACAT
Organism: Pinus albicaulis; assembly: GCA_034641835.2. Classification (NCBI taxonomy): domain Eukaryota; kingdom Viridiplantae; phylum Streptophyta; class Pinopsida; order Pinales; family Pinaceae; genus Pinus; species Pinus albicaulis. The sequence goes on from CM076581.1 coordinate 1,140,075,768, forward strand.
TAAAGCAAAATTACCTTTGTGATGGTCTTTCATCATGACATCTCCTTGTTTGCATCAACATCTGACATACATATTGACACATCTCCAAAAGATATACGATGTCAAGAGTCTCTTTCTTTTTCAAACTTCATCAAAATCTTCATATCTTTCCCATGGAGATATCATAGTCAAAACCTCTTTAGTTCTTGGATGTTGATTGCCTTCTTCATATTTGCATATTTCACGATCTCTTCCTTTCTTTCTTCACACATTTCCTTCCAAGAACTTCCAATCAGAGTTCCTGCACTGCATACTTCATATGAGGACATATTATGTTGATTTCATCTAGTCGATGTGTGACCCATGCCTTCCTGCAGGTTTTCCAAAGGAGGAAATCCTTTCTTTTGATCATGCTCTTGAGGTAAAGCATTTATCCTTGCAACCATATGACATGCCTCAACTTTTATCCAAATATATGAATACATACCTCATCCCTTTCTTTTGGTCATCTAGTCCTCCTATAGAACCTTCCTTGATTGAAAGAACTTCAACCCTTGACCGGATTCACTTTTGTTGTCATCATACCATCATCCCATGAATCCTATAAAAGTTGGAATTTCCTACAAGACACTTGCTTTTACCAGTAGGTGAACCTTCCAATGAAAATTCCATCGGAGGATCTTGATTATCCTCATCCTACAAATGCTCCTTTTGAACGATGTATGATGAACTCTATACTAAAAGACTTTCATAAGTACTCCTTATGCTTCTAATGAGATTACCAAGAGCTTACATTCTTATATTACAGTTTCCTATTTCAGCTATCTTTCATGCTTCTTTATGATGATGTTACGAGCTCTTTCTTTCAATCGTATGCTTCTATGATGCCATCTCCTAACATGATGCATCTTGCCATGCTTCTAATGGTTCCTATGATAGTCATACTTTACAACAACAAAATTTGCAACAGAATATTGAAAAGAACTAGTTGAGGAAGACTATCTCAATTATAGTAGAGATCTTTTACTTCCTCTTTCTTGGATTTCTTCTTTTCAACTTCTTCCACTTCTTCAGTGATATGGGCTTCTTCCCTTCCTCTTTTGTTATTGTCCCTTTTGAGCTTAGGACAATCCCTCTTATCGTGCCCATATTCTTGACATCTGTAGCATTGAATCTTTTCCATATTCTTCTTTCGTTTCTGAGGACCAAATTTCCCAAACTTCCCTTTTCTTTTTGCCATAGCAGCATATGCTTTTGTTTGCCCATTTGATCCTACATTAGATTTTGCCTACAACCAAGTTTCCTCAATTTTGCATAGTGACCATGGTTCGTTGAATGGAGTGGCTTCCTTTTTCCCATAGAAACTTGATGAGAAGTAGCCCCATTCTTCCGGAAGTGCATTGAGCACTATTGTAGTCATTTCTCTGTCAAACATTATCTCTCTCAATTCTTGTAATTGATCTCTTATTTCAGAAATCCTCATAAAGTATGAAGATATTCCCTCTTCTTTTGATATCTTCATCTTGTAGAGTTCTTGCCTTAACGAGATTACTTCCCCTGTAGTGCTTACAGAGAACAAATCTACAAGTTTTTCATACATTTCTTTTGATGTTTCTAATTTTGACACATAGGAAGTGAGGGATCCTTGATGGATTCTATGAGAATCCTTTAAGCCCTTACTTCCCCTTTTATATACCTTGCAAGTGCTTGAGCATCTTCCTTTGGTGGTTTGGTGATTGAGCTCTTAACATGTTCCATGACCTCATTTTCAATGAGATTAAGATTTGTCCTCCTCTTCCATGAAAGAAAGTTTGAAGCCCCAACCAACTTGTTGCTTTCTTTGAAAATTGACATTTTGACAGATTCAAATGTAGACATAAATATACTTACTTGATAAGATGCTTCTTCCAATTGTTGTCTTCTTGAATTTGATGATGATATAGATAATAAAAAGTTTCTCCTTGATGAAGATCATTTTCTTCAAGAGTGATCCTTGGCTCAAAAGAGAGGGAGATTACCTTAGAGTTTTTGATGACAATGACAACGTCCTTTTTGATAATGATAATAACATTCTTGATCTTGCTTCTCTTGGATGAGTAGAGTTCAAGTTACTTTGATTTGTCGATCTCTTCAACTTGAGTAGAGATAGGGTCTTTTGTGGTCCCTCTTTCTTTGATGATGACTTGAGCAAGGATCCCAAGAATGCTTCTTCTTCTTTGATCGATCTAGGGTTTTGACATTTCCTTCAAGAAGATGATGTAGACCTTAACATCGAAATGCCTCGAGGATGAGATGATCTTCTTTGATGCCCTTTCTAGAATTTTGGCCCTTGATTCTTGCGTGTTTCTTATGGAGTTTCCCTTCCTTAACTTGTCACCTTAGCTCTGATACCATGTTGAGAAATCTAGGGCATAGAAATTAGGTGATTTCTCTTTGATGATAACTGCTTGTGAATACTTTTTACTTCTTTAGATCAGGTTCTTCTTGACTTATATTATTATTATGTGTTCCTCTTCATCAAACAACTACCAAACCATAAAGAACAATGAGACAAAGGGGCACGGGATGTAGGGTATCAGTCAGGGCCAAAACCTCTCCAATATTGAGAAGAAAATCCAAACGAATTCTTCTTTTTATAGAATCTTCAAGTGATGAATACCAAGACCAAGACCCTTGACCTACCAACCACTCCAACACCATGTCACAAAGCTTCTATGATCAACTTCTTCTCTCTTGAGTCAACACGAGTCAAATTGCTTGCCCTCCTTTGGATCTCGGCTACCCTTCAGATTTTCGCCTATTAGATCGAACTTGTAACCCTCGGCTTCCTCAAAAACCCTAGTTGTAGCATGTGTGAGGGTTTTCCACCTTCTTTTGCACCGTGATTCCCTTCGCTTGGATAGAATGATTCCCTTCTGCAATCCAGCTTGTAAACTAGGTTGTTTTCTCCTTGATTTGGTCTCTAAGACACCAATGATACCTTTGGTTTCTTCTGCAGCAGATGGCACTTCTTATCTTTGCACGTGTGGAGATGACTTTCCCCTAAACAGACCCAAAAACAATTCGGATTCCTTTCCTCCTTTCATTGGATAAGATGCTTCACTTTCTCTTTTCTTCGCACTTCTTCTTTGTATTTCAGATGCATCTTGTGCTTAGTCGAATCATATGTAATATCCCCAATTTTGTGAGCATGGCAATCACCAAGGAATTTTAACCAGTTTTAGTAATATTAATTAAAATGGGCAAATATTATTGGAGAAAGGTAGCTAGTATTATTTTATTGGAGAATAGTGGAAAATTATTATTTTATTAAATGGCGGCAAAAGAAACTTGGTGGAAAATTGCCCCCACCAATAAAATAATATTAAAAACCGGTGTCTAGAGGCATGAGGAAAAATTATAAAAGGAGGATGGACTCAATTTGTGGATCATCTTTTGATTCTTACACTTCAAATTACATCTTCTCTTGGAGTTGTTTAGCACAAGAAGAGAAGTGTTATGTAGCATAGGAGTTCCAAGTGGAATTCCACCCTCATTTTGGAGAACTTTGAGTGTCTCCCTAGTGAGGAAATTTGTGGAGTCCAATTTAGAATTTCCACAGAGCTTTATTGCAGGTGTTGACCTAGTTCTATGCACTTCCTTGGTGCATAGGCAGTTTGTGGAGCACAAATTTCTTTAGCTAGAGTGCGTCGGGAGCTCCAGTGATTTGCAGAGAGATTTCCTACCTTGAGACCAAAATTTTGGTGGTGTTTCGCAAGCCGAAAGTCTCCGCCATTTGGTGGGAGGAATTTCTCCATTCTGGTAGTGTGCAGAGCTCACTAGAGAACGCTTACACAAGGGAAGAGAGAAACTAATTTTCGGAGGATATTAGCTAGAGGAGAAGGTAGATACCAAAGGGAATTTTGTGTGGAATTTTAGTAGCATTACAACGGAGGAATTGGGAGTTTTGGGAGCATTATTTCTCAGCAGCACGTGTAGCCAGTCATAGGGCCATTCACACTATTTGTTGGGCTCTCTGTAACTTGGAATCAGCCCAAACCCTTTCTGGGTTTTTGTGGGAATTTGGAGACAAGTCCCTGGCTGCATTTTCAGTGTGATCCGGGCAATATTCAGGCCATAAATCTACTTTCTTTCAGCAGTGTGTTTTACTAGTTAGATGACAAATTGCACCACTTTGTGGGTTTCCTGCAGCTTTGGTTTGGGGCCAATCTCTTTCTGGGTTTTGTTGGCCTTGTTGAGAAAGTGCACCAACTAATTTCTCAGAATTTTTTGAGCGCTTATGAAGGAAAAAAATTTATTTCCTATCTGGCAGCAGCAATAGAAATTTATTGGGTCAGCATAGAAATTGCAGAGGAGCTACTACAACACTTGGGCCTCATTATTATCACTTGAATTTTTCCTTGCTTCCTTGTAGCAAGCCCAGGTTCCACTATTACCATATATTGTACCCATTCTGCTCATATTAATAAAATTGCGTAGAGCTTGGTTCATATTTTTGGTGTTTAATTCATGTGCTTGCATGTTTTTTGAGATTGCAATTTGTAGTTAGTTCATAGCGTCTGTTATTTCCTATATTTTCCTATTAGGAATATTACATGATGTCCAAATGGAGGGCGAGTCCTCACTACATATAGTGTAATGTCCATCAAAATAGGCTGACGTCACCTTGTAACTAGGGCGACATGCTTGTTTGGAATGATCTTCCTCTCGTTTGAAGGTCGATATGAGGGAGAGCTTGTGACAAGGTCTTAGAGGGTTTGTGACAAACAAATTCTCTTTTTACAATGTGCAACATGCCCAAATGGGTCTTCAATCCTTGACATTGACTTCCTAGACTTTATGACTTCATGACCAATCCTAATAGCTCACAATGGGAGCTTCAACTAAAAAAATAATATTCATTGAGCATGAAACCCATGACTCAAGCATTACAAAATAATTTTATTTTTCTTCTTTACATCAACTACATAAAATCATGACTACACGTCATTATGAAGACCAAACCTGGTTACACATTTTTCAACATTATGATTGCACATAACATTTCTTAAATGTCTTAATATATATATATATATATATATATATATATATATATATATCAAGTTTCCTTGTTTCCAAAATTTGGGGGGTACGTTTCGCACCCATACCCATTTCGTTATATCATGCAACTTAGAGAGCAACAGACTGAAGCAAGGATGTCCCCTTTAACTTCTGTTATTCCTTTTAGTAGTAAAAAGCCTTAGCAAATGGCCCATGAGAGATCCTTGGTGGTTTAAAAGGGATAAAAACTAAATAGGAACTTAAGGAAAAATCTCGAGAGAAGCTTGAATCTAATGCATTTGTTGTTTATTGAAGATGTATTGTTGTATGGTGATGGTTCCATTGGAGAGATATCATTAGGGTTTAGAGATTTATCATGAAGCCACAAGGAGAAAGGTAGATGACAAGAAATCTTCCATTTCATTCCATACTTCGAGGCTCAAGTACCTATGATTGGAACTAAAGACAAATAAGTATGGCTATGGATATGGTTGTATGATATGATTGAAAGACGGATATCCTCATGGTATACTAGATGTTTCACTCTCGAGGGAAGTTTAAAGTGAGTGGAATATGTATTCAAGGCAACACCTATGTATTGAAACTCTCTTCCTTACATTCCTTGAGGGATTCTAAATAAAATGACAAAAAGAATTTATTTTTCTCTAGATAGGGAAGAAGAGAAGGAAAGCACACCCTTAGTGAGACAGGATAGATTGGTCACACCAAAGAAGCTTGGGGTTTGTAGACTCAAGAATATATTCCACCTTGGCAAGGCTAAGAATCTTTGGAAACTTCCCTTTGGATAAGATCTATGGTAGAGGATGTTAATCCAAAAGTATGTGGAGCCTCTCTCACTTGAAGAACTGATTAGATCCCTCATCAAGAAAAATCAAAATACTTCAATTATAAGGCTCTTATTTACATTAGTAGGAAACAAGGTTACATGAACAATAAGAAATGTGTTCAAGATTCACATCAATATTAACCCCTAGAATGGTTATGGTGATGGGTATAGTATGTTTGCTAGTTTGTTGAATATCATAAGGCATAATGATATATTTGGTCATTGTTCACTCTCTAAACACTGCCACCTATTGGACAGATGGAACTTTGTTGATGAGATAAGGTTGATGGGAGTGTAGGGATTGGAGTTGAACAAATATATGCAAAGATTACATTAAAGACCACATCGAGGGAGAGAGAAGAGGCCCAATTTGGGTGAGAAAAGGAAGATTGAGCAATTGAGAGAAGAGGTTGTCTTGCCTAGAGAAAGAGGGCTCATAGCTTGGACGTACTGAGAAATGAGAGAAGGGTCGAACCCTAGGCCATGCTTGCAAGAGAGAGAGGCTGACTATTGAGGCCACATTTCCTGCTGGGGGAGAGGTTGAATTGTGGTCTGAGATCTGCTGAAGAAAAAGGGCCATAATCTATTGGAGAGAATCCATACTTTAGGCCATACCATTGAAGAGGAAAGAGGGCCGATTTCTTTGGTCGTTCTTGGTTGTAAATTTCTTGGAACTGTTGCTGTAAAATTTCCAGATTTATTCTCTAAAGCCTAATAAAATCTCTATTTGCTGGGGGTTTTCCCCACATTGAGGTTTCTCAGGGTAAAAGTTGTGTAAGAGTTTATGTGCTTGGATTTCTTATTTCTACTGTGCATAATTTGTTAGAAGCTCAACTGTGTTAATTGTGCGTAGTTTTCAAATCTATTTTTTTTATGAGTTTTCAGTAAAAATTAATTTATGGGTATAAAAAATTACTAGCACATTAATTGTTTGACTGGGCTTAGAGAAACTAACAAGGGGGCTTGTTGCTATTGTTAATGGAAGAGAAAGAGAATATTGGGCTTTGTAGAAATCACAACATCATATTTTTTATGTTAACTAAAGGTGAAAACACATGGGCTTTGTTGGATGGTTCACTTGGATTGAATAGAACGAGGCCTAAAAAGGGTTCAAGTTAGCTTGAAAGAATATATGCACCTAGTAAGAGTATTTCCTTTATGCATTTGAACAATCAAATAGTACAAGGGTACAAAGGTTCTGATCATCTTTGCATTCACATTGTTATGACCTTAGGGTAATGCATCGACTTGCTGTTGGAATTGTATCTAGGTTTGACCTTCATAAATGTCATTATATAAATATTTACTTTATGTAAAAATGAAAGAAGAAAATTATTATTGTTATTATTATTATCAAAGAATGTTCTTCATGCTTCATATTGGTCAAAAGAAAATTTAGAAGGGCATGTTCTTCATGACCCTTGCAAAAGAAATAACATCGAAAATTTCCAAGTGGCATTTGTCTCACCAAGTTGCCAAGTTGACCCTCTAGATAACAAGTCGGCCTGCCCAAGAGTCATGTCTTTTAGCATGAGGAAACAACTATAATTGGAATCATTCCTTCCCCTTTTGGAAAGTAAGTTCAGATCTCTTCTAAGAAAGGAAATTTCAGATCTGTGGCATGAAATCGAAGGCACATAAACCGAGTTATATGTGGCACCTTGCATCTATGTAAAATGCAAGATACAAGACACATATTATCTCTATGATGCAAACTACAGGAAGACAACATATACTCTGTGGCATCCGAGCAATTGTGACAACATAACCTTTGTGGCATCCGAACTACTGTAGCAGCATATCCTCTGTGGCGTCCGAACTACTGTGGAAACATATCGTTTATGGCATCCGAACCAATGTTGTGAACATCGACATCGAGTCAGCAAGGGTCCAAAAAACCAAAAAATCGTAAAAATCGGGAAAACATCGGTAATAATCGGCAAACATCGACAAAATTAAGATATCATAAAAATACTTTTAAAAATCGGAAAACATCGACTAGGCCAAAAAATCGTGATTTTGAGATAAAATCGGGATGTAATCGAGATGTTCGCAACACTGATCCGAACTACTCTGGCAACATATTTTCTATGGATCCAAACTACTATGGCAACATATTTTTCTGTAGCATTTGAACTTACTGTGGTAATATATTATGGGTATCCAAGTTTAATATGGAACTATTCCTACTGTGGAACAAGAGCTATCTAAAAAATTATATCTTACTGAATGTGGCAACAAAGAACATAATTACGACATCTTGTGACCAAATTTATTGAAAGAGTTATGGTGATATTTTGGGCTATAAATGGAGGGTTGACTTGGCACTTGGATCACTGGTTGGTTGACTTGGATTTCTCTTGTTGATGAAGAATCTATAAGGAAAGGATTGACGGGTTATCCCCTTGTGGGTTTTTCCCTGGCCTCTAGCCTAATCTCTAGTGTCTCTTGTGCACTATAATCTCTATATTCTTGTATTTGAATGGTAATTACTTGATGAATAATAAAGAAAGACTAAGAAGAACACTAAACATCTTCACAAGTAATTATCATGACTAGAAATTCAATCTTGCAACTGAATTTCAACACTTGTGTACTTCCCTCGCATTCAAGCCAAATGTTTCATAATGTCACTCATTGCTAAGGTCCGGAATATTGTTCCTTGACAAAATTTAAGGAACGATGGATTTTATGGTCGGAGGCATTGATCAAGTGCACATTAAGTTCATATATGGTTGGGGTAGGTGATGAAAATAGAGGAAAGGTCAAAAAAACTAGAGAATTTGTTTAGAATTTTGGGAGAGGATGTTCATAATACCACCATTCTAGAGGGCGGTGCCAAGGAGGAGTATCACATCAAGTGTATGGAAGAGTATTAAGTTAGGGATGTGAAAGTCTAATCTAGATTACAATGAGTAAAAGATGAGCCCTCCAAATAATAACTTGACTTTCACAAGAGAAAGAACGAGCTACAATGGATTAATGGATTGAAGCATTTAGATGATGTATGAATTGAATACCTAGCTGAAATTAAGGAAATGTTTGGGATTCATTTCCTGAATATTTACACAAAGTATGCTATTACATACCAAGTAGTTGCTGCTATTCAGGATGATTGCAGAAAGGCGGTACCCTCTAAGGTGTGGAGTATGAGAGGGGCATGTCATGTGCTGATTTTATAGAAGGAAGATCTCTAACAAGCAATGAACCAAATTAAACATATAAAATATTTAGGTATGGGAAAACTCCATTGCGAGTTATTTAAAGAAGTGTGGCTCGTTGTGTAATAATAACACATATAAAGTGTATGCTTCTTATCTATACATTCATTTATCTTAATCTTCTTAATTGGTTATTTCACTATGAAATCTCTGAACTCTTGTTTTAAATCTTCTTATTGAAATGTGCCTTACTTGCATCTGGTTGTTTGAATTGCGATGTTGTATGAAGCTAGGTTGTATGCTTCTTTCTCAATTCAAAAAATTGCAGGTGAAAATATTTAAAGGGACGTAAACATATTCTACATGAGCAAAGTCATCATCCTAACATGAAAATATCCTGAAATGTTTGATATTCTACCTAACCGAATGGAAAAGAAAACGAACACTACACTCACAAAAGCCACTAAAAGAAATAGCATCCCCTTTATATAGATGCAAACATATAAAGGTATTTCAAGGAGATAGAGAGATTGAAGGAAAATTTCTGAGAGAAGACATACCCAATTTTGGTTGAACTTGTCTCCAAATCCCAATCACACAAAGTTTTTGGAATGAACAAAGTTCATTCTTCAAGTTAAATACTCCAGAAGACTTGGAATATAAAGATCTCCATTGAGATACAAGAATATGTATTAAAAGTATGAATGAGAATAATGTTAAAAATGAGAGCGAGGGGCTTGCTTATATATTAGGCAGGTGCCTCTTCATGGAAGGTCATGTCCCATTTAGACATGCCTCTTCAACCCTAATTACTAATTACTAATCATTATTACAATTATCATTAATATTTATATTTATATTATTTTTATATATATTTTATTCATAACATTGCCTTCCTCTTCAAACAGATTTGTCCTCAAAGCTTGTTGATGAAAAGGCTCGATCTCTTTTTTCATTCCAAATGTCTTCTTGTCTTGGAACTGTCATCTTCATTGATACAAGTTGATATGATCCTTGGAGTTATATATAACATTTCCGCACGAAGGAAGGATATGACCATCTGAAATTAATCTTCTGTGGAATCTTTCGATTACTGGAAACTTGCGATGAATTGTTATCATTGGGCTGAGTTGTGCGCACTTGAGTATCCTTCGGAACATAAGTTTGTTGTTTATGTTCTAAGTGATACAGATTAGTAGACTGATTGAGATGTTTGTTCTTGTGATTCGAATGTAGATAAGGATTTCTTTTGGTTTGTCTTTCCTTTATCATGTGTGTGGCAATATTCTGATTTACTTCATGTGACGGTGCTGTTGAGTTGGCTACAAAACCTTCACTTGGGATGTTCATCGTCTGAACTACGGCATCTAAGTGTGTTTTCTCTTCAACTGGCTTGTCTTCTTCTTGAATTGTAATATCCACTGGATCAGTATTTATTCCTTTCTCTTCAACTTGGATTTCTACATTCGATGCTTCCTTTTCGATAAACAGTTGTACCTTGTTTCCAATGATTTATTTATCTTCTTAAGCTTCTTAATTTGCGTCAATAATTTTTCACCGTGGTCTTAAAGCCAAGAAACTTCTTCATTTTTGTCAACAGTGATCTTGTCAACTTGCCTTTGCATATTTTGTAAAACTTTTTTAGCTTCTTAAAACTTTAGATGAAGGAACCTAGGGTTTTCATCCATGGCGAACCCAGAATAATGTCACCTTGGTCATTCCATAGGGACTGAACAGAGAATTGCGATATAAATGTATAATCTCCAATGTTTAACTGTAAATCAGTTATTTTGTATTGTTTTTTGTCCAAGAAGTCTAATTTTTTTATTATATTTGCCTTAGGGATCATCAATTTGTTTGCCACAATTGGTTTTCCATTTTAAGGTTTATATAATTTTTACGTTCAACAGAAGATAGCAATAGTAACATCTTTTCCTGCAAGAGTTCCCTTAATTTTAAATAACACTTTAACATAGATGGGTAAGGTTTCTAGAAATCTTCCTTCCTTTATAGTGAATTAGACTCCATTCACCTTTTATATCCCCTCTTGAGAATGTATTCTACTTTTACTTTTTTCCAAATAACCTTTTTTTGTATTCTCTTAAATTAACCCTTTTATCTTTTTATTTAACTAATAATAAGCTCTTTAACTTCTTTAATATATATATCTCACTTTCTTTTTAATTGATATATATATATATATATATATATATATAAAATTTTAAGTCAAATAAATTTTCTTCCTTCTATAATAATACCTTTTATACTTTTTATAATACCTTCTTTTCTTTCTAATCAATCATTTTTATAAAACTTTAAGGTTCCTTGTCTTTAGATTAAACTCCCATTCTCTTTTTTTTTATAATATTTTGACTGTACTTTGTTAAAAATAATAATTAAATTCTCTCACTTTTTGAATCCTTGTCTTCACCACCTTTCTATAATATTATCTCCTTTTCTTACCAAAGTAGAGTTAATTTGCCTAACCTTCGAACTCGTACCGTCGTGTCCGTACATAAATGTAATTTTAAGAAAGCCAAATAGTATTTCTTTGTATTCTCCCAAGTTATAATGGCATGACCTATTTTATTTTATATATATATCTATTTTTTTAAGTACTCGAGGCAGCCCAGGGTGTCGATGTATGTAGCAGATGACGTTCATTGGGCAACGACGTGTTTGGCTAGCGATGGATAGGATTCTAGTCAGCAACGAGTAGGGCTCTTGGTGCGTGGTGGTCGAGTGTTGTTTCAATGCAACATGCGGCTCTTGCAAGTGCGATTGTGGAATGGTGGACTTGGTCGACAGCGGGCAACTTGTTGCAAATGAGAAGGTGATAGTCTTAACAGTGATTGATTAGCGTGGGGTGGCGCGGTTCATGCAGCGTGTTGGGGTTCATTGGCGACTTCAGGCAATTAGGCTAGGATTGAAAACAGCGGAAGTGAGATCTGCAAAAACGACCGAATATTTTTTTTTTGAAGTGGCTTATTTGTAGCACTGAACTAAGGCAAAAAGGGACTAACGACGGCCCGTGGTAGAATGAGGACTGGTGATGTAACGACGACGTGAACATGGAGCCGATTGTGTTGTGAGGACGTGGTGTCGTGAGCTTATCAAACAACGGAGTGGGAATGGGTCGACTGGCAGATGGCCTGATGGCTGCAGCTCCTTGCAGGAAATATCATGGCATTGTGATGCCCGATTGTCAGACGGTGTTGTGGTTGCAAGCTGTTGAGGCAATGGAAACTACATACCTGCTTTTTTTTATAATATTTTTTTTATTTCTTTTTTAATATTTTCTTATATATATATATATATATATATATATATATATATATATATATATATATATATATATATATATATATATATATATATTTTAATTCTTTGCCTTATTTTATTTTATTTTGTAATCTTTAATTTAATTTCATGGCCAAAAGCCAACTTACAAATTGTAGAAGCTCCAAATTTTGGTAGCGAAACCTCTGATTGTGACGACAACTACGTTGACAAAGATTTGATGGCTAAAGGCCAGTGATCAGCCAAACATGGCTCTGATACCAAATGGAATGAACAAAGTTTGTTCTTCAAGTTAAAAACTCCAAAAGATTGGAATATAAAGATCTCCATTGAGATACAAGAATATGTATTAAAAGTATGAATGAGAATGATGTTGCAAATGAGAGAGAGGGGCCTGCTTATATATTAGGTAGGTGCCTCTTCATGGAAGGTCACGTCCCATTTAGACATGCGTCTTCAACCCTAATTACTAATAACTATTACAATTATCATTAATATTTATATTTATATTATTTCTATATATATTTTATTCATAACATTGCACTAGAGAATTTGTTTAGACTTTTGGGAGTGGATGTTCATAATACCACCATTCTAGAGGGCGGTGCCAAGGAGGAGCATCACATAAAGTGTATGGAAGAGTATTAAGTTAGGGATGTAAAAGTCTAATATAGATTACAATGAGTAAGGATAAGCCCTCCAAATAATAACTTGAATTTCACAAGAGAAAGAACGGGCCACAAGGGATTAATGGATTGAAGCATTTAGATGATGTATGAATTGAAGACCTAGCTGAAATTAAGGATATGTTTGGGATTCATTTCCTGAATATTTACACAAAGTATGCTATTGCATACCAAGTAGCTGTTGCTACTCAGGGCGATTGCAGAAAGGTGGTACCCTCTAAGGTGTGGAGTATGAGAGGGGCATGTCAGGTGCTGATTTGATAGAAGGAAGATCTCTAACAAGCAATGAACCAAATTAAACACACAAAATCTCTAGGTACAGACAGACTCCATTGCGAGTTATTTAAAGAAGTGTGGCCTGTTGTGTAATAATTATTAATAACACATATAAAGTGTATGCTTCTTATCTATACATTTATTCATCTTTATCTTCTTATTTGATTATTTCACTCTAAAATCTCTGATCTCTTGTTTTAAATCTGGTTATTGAACTGTGCCTTACTTGCATCTGGTTATTTGAACTGGGATGTTGTATGAAGCTAGGTTGTATGCTTCTTTCTCAATTCAAAAAATTGCAGGTCAAAATATTTAAAGGGACGTAGACATATTCTACACGAGCAAAGTCATCATCCTAACGTAAAAATATCCTGAAATGTTTGATATTCCACCTAACCAAATGGAAAAGCAAAGGAACGCTACACTCACAAAAGCCACTAAAAGAAATAGCATCCCCTTTCTATAGATGCAAACATATAAAGGTATTTCAAGGAGATAAAGAGATTGAAGGAAAAATTCTGAGAGAAGACATACCCAATTTTGGTTGAACTAGTCTCCAAATCCCAATCACACAAAGTTTCCTTATTGTAATCACCATGGACCAACAGGGAAATAGTTGAGGTAAATGCAAAATCAGACACGAGAAGCACAACATTCTTCAAATTTTAATTCAAGAAAGAAGAAAAGTATGTCAGAGATAAGATAGACAGTTAAGGTTATCCGTAAGACCAGTGCCACTGGTAATGCTAATGCTTATTTCTTTATTGATTGAATCATAGGTTTTTTTATATTGTATTAGCCTAAAATCCACTAAAAAATGCATGGCTCATGATATCTAACTCAAAGATGTTACAATCTACTTGGCAATGTGTTGCTGCTGCACAATAATATCAATCCATGCTACACAAGTGAATAACTGAAAGTGTTAGCTAAGTTAGAACCTGAGTAAAGATGAAAGTCTACACGATGCATCTAAAAATACCAGATTATGATAAATCCAGTATTGGTACTCACATCAACCACTATCGTCCATGGATCACCTCAAGATAATATAATACAGGCCCCATGTTAGTATACAAAATTCTAGATGAAGAAATATTAAATGAAAAGCTTTATCACCAATAGAACATCCAAGAAAGAGTAATAGTAAGAAGTAAATCACCAAGGCCAACTTACCACAAAATTCACTAACATGGGAAAGCCCCTAACTTTTAGCTGTACTACCACATTTGTAATAACTTAGCATCACCCTTGCATATGGTTTACAGCAACTAGAAAGAGAAAATTTATCCTCAACAACTACTTGTTTAATCATACCTGGGCACTGAGAAAGCGAAGTGCAGATATTTCTGCAAATGTAACGCCACCAATAAAAACAACCAAGACAAGCAAACGTCGTCCATCTGTGACTCCACTGTTCCAATAAAAACTTTTTATCAAATGGATGTTGCAAACAAAACGAGATAATATTATTTTGATGTCCACAAGTGACTAAAATAGGTCTAAGTCTAACTTCATTTCTAAATGACCTCTAAGCATCACTTCCTTTCCAATAAAATTAAAATAAACTATGTAATAATACCTTGTTTCAGTCCAGACAGGTTCATTGGGAAGTACTTGGATAGAAGAAAAAGAATTTTAATAGTAGTGCAAAGCTAATTACTTACATTCAGAAATAAAAAGTGTTTTGAAAATGAAAACAAATTTTCAAACTTCGTTGTAACAATAAATAAATATATAAATGTATGTGTATATAGTAGTATATACCACCCTTACACAATTACATATTCATATACCAAATGTGTATGAAGCAAAATGCTAAATAGAAATCAAAATTAAAACATAGAGATTGTAAGGTGTCCAATAGGAATGTAATTGATCTAACATTAGACTTGTGCAAACATAAAACAATAATTAATTGATTTTCGCTCCTCAACATTCCTCAACATCCCAAAAAGCAAGGAGTTTTTATTATAGGTCAAAGACTTCTTCTTGATGTATTTAGGAGTTTATCATCTTGTCATAAATATAATTTAGAGTCATGTATATGAAGTGTTGTTACACTTGTGTAAAGGACAATTTATTGATGTAAAAGTATACTCCAAGACCTTGTCAATATGCTCCACAAAGTCGGCTCAAATATGATGGAAAGATCTCCTTGGAGAAATCGGCCTACACCCTTGAAGAAGTCAGGCTTACACACCTATCTTCATGTCAGCCTAATAGCTAGAGACTGTCCCTATATAAAGGAGGGACTGCGGCCTCATTTGGATCCAATCAGTTCGGATCAGTTCTGCAACTAAGTGCAAGCTAAGGGACTGTGATTTTGTGCGAGGAAGGTGGCTATACAGGGAAGAAGGGAGGCTATGTTTTGGGTCCATCCTCACGGTCAAGGTCTTCCACTTAGGTCAGAAGTTGCAGTGCATAATGAGGAGATCATACAGTGCAGAAAAAGGGTGTCTATACAGTGTAGAAGTAGGTAACTTGATAGCGAAGCAAGGATGGTTGTAAGGAGTGTTAAGAAGGCTGAGATCAATGCAGACGAGAGGCAGTGCTAGCCTCTGTCATTGATCTCACTCTCTCGCATATACACAACATGAAGGAGAAGGCATCACAGCAAGGAAAGAAATCTTGGACTAGGGCAGCAAGGGTTTTGGAAGGTAAGCCAAGGAGAAGTGTCTAGGTGATCGAGGCTAGATCAAGGAAGAAAGAATAGAAGGCTAGGGACCAAGCTTTCCTAGGGTTGGTGCAAAGCAGTGCAGAAAAGAAGTTCATCATAAGGAGCCTAGAATAGCAGTGACAAAGGTCTTGGAAGTATACTGGTGTCAAAGGTTTGGGTCATGGTCTTGGTACTCGTCAAATGATGATCTATAAGAAGAATGATTATCGGGTTTTCCTCTCCAAGAGGGAGAGGTTTTGGCCCTGGCTTAAAAGCCTAAATATTTGTGTCTCTTGTGCATTTGATAATTGACTTGATGAAGAACTTAATAATCTAACGAAGATAACATCTAAGTGAAAGAAGCATAATGAAATCACAAGTAATTATCATGAAAGAGAAATTTTAATAAAATCCCTAATTTCTCAACATGTTATCAGAGCTAAGGTGCTAAAGACAAGAAAGGGCAGTTTAGCAACAAAGGCACAAGGTTCAAGCTTCAGAAAAGACATCAAGGATCAGTGTTTCAAGAATACATCAAGGATCAGTTTTCAAGAAGACATCAAGGCTGAAAGAGTGATCTACCTGATCTATAGATCTAATAAGATCTTCATTCATTCAAGGAACAGTTTGCAGGAAATTAGGAAAATCCTCAAGCCATCTCAAGAAGATCAAATACCTTACTCAAAGGACTTATACATCAAGATCCTTTCAAGAAGGAAATGTGAAAATTTGTTACTCTAAGTTGCAGAAATCCTTCTACAAAAATATGATTTACATCACCTACTTGTTTTCATTAATTTAACAAGTTATTTTTTGAATACATCAAGAAAATATTAATGTAAATACACTGCAGCCTAAGCAACTATACAAATCAAGTACTGAAAAATAAATGAGACATGCTTATTTTTGGACAAATGTCCCCGGAAAAACCCAATGCGGGAAAACCGGTGCAACAATTTTGAGGGTTTATATTATTATGCAGATTTCTGAATACAATCTAGGGTGCCAAATCCGGTTCACCCAACAGAAAAAATCCTCAGCATAAGTACCTCTATTTGGAGACAGATATTTCCACTGATCCAGCAACAGAATGAAGAAACCCCAAGGTCACTGTATTATCCCCATTGTTGCATAGCAATGGCTGCAGCAAGCTCTGCACTGAGACTGTGTCACCTCCTCTAGTGGTTGCGTCACCCTCCTCATGACCCTTCCCGGCTCAGAAATTGATCTGCTAAATTGTTGCCCGATTTGCCTCACAGAAACCCCAGCACAGCTGCTCAAGTGACTGTGTCACCCTTCTGGCTCTGTGTCACCCTCTCAAGGGCTGCACTGTCTCTCCCAGTGTTGATTTGCCTCTTTGCACTTGTATTCTCAGCTTTGGACTGAAGTCTTGTTGCCGAATTACCCCTCACTGCTCTGAATTACTCAGATCTGATCTTCGTCCGAGCACTACTCCGTCAGAAGAATTTGATCTCTAAATTCAGTCTTTGTGTGTGTTTTCCAACTAACTCTCAAGCCTTCCTTTATACTTTTCCTATTGAAAAATCAATGACCCTGATCTAATCCTTAATCAACGGCTAAGATTAAATTAAACTTGATCCTCGTCACTTAAAAGCTTCTCACCCACATGTTTAAATTAATTCACTTTAATTATTTAAATTCCCTAAGTTTTAACTTAGGCTCCATTTAAAATAAGTAATTATTTGAATAACTTTCACTCCGGGTGGAATTTCTCCAAACGATTTCTGGGTCTTCAAGATCTTATGTGCTCTAACCCCTCCACAAAATTTCGGAGATAGATCACATCCGATGCTACCCAAAAGTCAACACTCCCTCTTAGCAAGGAATGTGCTCTAGCAATACTTCTTCACCAAAGCATCACCCTAATCCACGGCATCGGTACTCTGTGTTGCTAATGCTTGGCCTATTGCCCATCATCGACTGCGCTGCTGCTATTTGTACAGCTGCCCATGTTACTGTTACATCTGTACTGCAACTCCCTCTCAATATGCAACATCATGTTGCCCATAGCACTGCCACTGCTAATTGTTGCACTGCAACTCAGTTGCTGAGAGTTAAGCAACTGAAAGACATCCCAAAACTGACATACTGGTCTGTCTAGATGCACCTCGATGTTGGAACTACCTCTGCTGCTAATCTGCGTTGACCCTCTGATGCTACTGCGATGTTGCTACTCTGCATTGCGTTAAGCACTGTGCTGCACCTCTGTGCACTGCGTTGTTGCTGCTATGCTGTTGTTACCTCTTCTTTGCGTTGCTTCAGACTTCGACACTATCTTTGCCACTGTCACTCCATCATCTCTCGCACCAACTTACACCTATCATTTTGCTACTGTCATTAAGGGCTCCCGTAGCCGTATGTGATCCAATAGTTTGGGCACCTCAAGGATCCTGCCCCTATCCACTACAATTCAAGGGACTACAGATCTATGTCACCCCACCTCTTCTCTCAAGGCACATGAGCACTCATGGCACAATCGTCATCATCCCCATCATCATCCTTCGCAGCAGCAGCCTTCGAGTCAGATTCTTCTTTTCCCTTCCTCCTATGAGGGCATTATGTGGCGAAATGTCCCAATTCTCCACACTTGAAGCATCTGACCTTCGAGAGGTCCTTCTTCTTCCTTCTCTGCTGCCCATGTTGTCCCTTACATGCGAGAGCCGCATCTTCCTTTTCCTTCTTAATTTTGATCCCCGTGCTGCTGCTTCCGACCTTGGTCAACCTTCTGATCTCTTCCTCTCAAAAAGCTTCCCACATCTCCTCCCAGTTTGGACGAGCAGCTCTGCCCAAAATGCTTTGGACAAAGTTCTCCCAGTCTTTAGAGACTGCATTCAGGGCAGTCCTGACCATAAGACCATCATCTGAAGTAGTCCCTAAGGAAGCTAGATGATCTCGGATCGCTTGCAATCTGATAAGGAAGGGGTTGATCTCTTCTCCCTTCTGCATTTGAAACGGTCTCAACTGATTCTCAAGCAACATCTTTTGCTGGACGGAAGTTCCCTGGTACATAGTGGTCAAGGAAGTCCACATTTCCCTTGTTGTGTTCTTCTCAGCAATATATGGGATCATATGATCCTTGACTCCGTCCATGATCATGTGTTTTGCCTTTGCTTGACCCTCTTCGTACTTCTTGAGAGGATCAACATCAACAAGAACATCAACTACATTCAAGACATGATCCTTGATGCGATGTTCATCCAAAACTGACACAATCCTGGCCTTCCAGATGATAAAGTTGGATGCTCCATCCAACCTGTCCCGATCCGTCCCTCAGTTCATGTGTGGCCATCTCTACTCAACAAGAAAATGTCGAACTGGTTCTCTTCTCCCTCTTCTGTTGCTGCCCCAGCAAAACTTGAATTTAGGTTTCTTTGACGCTAGAAACCCTCTAAGGAACAAGCTCCCTCTGAAAATCGTCTTCCTTTATGGAAATCCTTCTGCCAACTGATGTCAAAACACTCCTCTCCGATCACTCTTTGTTGATGATGAGCACTGGATCTAGACTTCTTGGCAAGAAGTCTTCTAAGGAACTGCTTCCCTCTACTTTGCCACTACCCCAATAGACATTGTCTTGCACCAATAGAAACAATGCCCCACCAGCAACTCCAGAAGAAAATCGAACTGCACTTCCAACCACGACAACCAGAAAAATTTGAGGCTCAAAACCTCTATGCTGGCCCAGCAAACACTGCGCTGCCTCTGCTACAGCTACAATATCACCTTAGCTGGCTAACGCAGGCTCTGCGTGAGCCCCTCTAGTGATTGTGTCACCATTCCTTTGCCCCTTTCTGGTTCAGCGCTGTCACTCGGGAGAGTTGCCTTCCTGCAGCAATTTTTTCTTCGTCCTTTGTTGATGGATTACACTCTACTTGTTCTGCAACAGCTCTGATACCATTTGAAAATTTCTGAATCTAAGTTGCAGAAATCTGATTTACATTACCTACTTGTTTTCATTAATTTAAGAAGTTATTTTTTGAATACATCAAGAAAATATTAATGTAAATACACTGCAACCTACACAACTATACAGATCAAGTACTGAAAAATAAATGAGACAACCACACAAAGAAAACACTTATTTTTGGACAATTGTCCTTGTAAAAACCTAATGTGGGAAAACCGGTGCAACAATTCTGAGGGTTTATATTATTATGCAGATTTTTTAATACAATCTAGGGTGCCAAATCCGGCTCTCCCAACAGAGAAAATCCTCAGTAGAAGTACCTATATCTGGAGACACATATTTTGGCTAATCTAGCAACAAAATGAAGAAACCCTAAGGTGACTGTGTTGTCCCCAGTGTTGCGCAGCGATAGTTGCAGCAAGCTCTGCACTGACATTGCGTCACCTCCTCTAGTTGTTGTGTCACCCTCCTCGTGAGCCTTCTCGGTTCAGAAATCGATCTGTTGAATGGCTGCTCGATCTGCCTCACAGAAACCCCAGCGCAGCTGCTCAAGTGATTGTGTCACCTCCTCTGGCTCTGCGTAACCAATCTGGCTTTGCGTGAGCCGTGCTGGCTCTGCGTCACCCTCTCAAGGGTTGTGTTGTCTCTCCTGGTGTTGATCTGCCTCTCTGCACTTGTATTCTTGGCCTTGGACTGAAGTCCCGCTGCTAAACTGCCCCTCACTGCACTAAATTAATCAGATTTGATCTTCGTCCGAGCACTGCTCCGTTAAAAGAATTTGATCTCTAAATTCAGTCTCTCTGTGTGTTCTCCAACTGACCCTCAAGCCTTCCTTTATTCTCGGTGAGTACCGTAGGAGAAGTAATATATCAGAGACAAGAATTGTACAAGTTGAACATGTCCAGAGAGGAAGGAATCACTTCATATTTTATGAAGATTTCTGAAATGAGAGATCAACTATAGGAATTGGGAGAAGTAATGTCTGATAGAGAAATGACTACAGTGGTGCTAAATGCTCTACCGGAGAGATGGGGGAACTTCACTTCAAGCATCTATGGGAAGAAAGAAGCAACACCATTCCAAGATATAGCGTCTCTATGTAAGATAGAAGAGACTAGATTAAAAGCTAAAATTGATATAGGATCAAATAAGGAGAATCAAACCTATGCTACCATATCAAGAAGAAAGGGAAGATTCGGTAAGTTTGGTCCTCAGAAGAAAAGGAGAAACATGGATAAGATATGATGCTGTGGATGTAATGAACTTGGGCACTATAAGAAGGATTGTCCCAAGCCTAATAAGGACAAGAGGAAAAAGGAAGAAGCCCATGTCGTTGGAGAAATCGAAGAACCAAATTCAAAGAAACCTAAGAAAGAAGAAGTGAAAGATCTCTATTATGATTGAGATCATCTTCCTCTTTAAGAAGTATCTGTCAGTTGTAAAATAGTACGTTAGGAAGCATTGTATATTAGATAGATGCATCTCTTTAGGATTGGCATCATGATGGAAGCATTGAAGGAGGAGCACTCGTCATAGGAGGATGTCTGTAACTCATTTATGTAACAACTATGCTATGAGATAAGTGGCTCCTGGGAACCTCACTGAAAATAATTTTTATAAAAGGCAGTCATCTAAATCAAGGTTCATCATTCATTAATCATATAGAAACAGGTGCAGAAATTTTCCAATGGAATCCTCTGTGGATTCACTGGTTAGAAAGAAAGCAAAAAGGTTTCATCGAGAATTCTAACTTGCAGAATTTTGGGATTAGGATATGATGACATATTGATGAAGCAAGTCAAGAGAATGAAACTTTCATTCTAAGGAAAACTGTTGCAGGATGACTCAAAAGGAAAAGGGTGAGGTACATGCATATTTATGCTTACACTGGATGCTATGAAGTCATGTCATATGGTTGTAGGTAATATAATTATATCTTTAGAAGTATCATCAAAGGAAAATAGAATTTCCTCCGATGCACAGGTTGCCAAAAGGCATGAACCACACCAGATGAAATCAACAAAATATGTCCTCATATGGAATATGAGGTGACTATAAACAATCAAGGAACTGCATATTGAAAGCTCCTGGGAATGAAATCAAATTGTGTGGAGAAAGAAAGGAAGAAATCGTGAGAAGTGCAACCATGATAAAAAATAGTCAACATCCAAGGAAGCCAAGAAGACTTGACTAGAAAATCTCCAGGGGAGTTATGTAGACCTTGATAAAAGTCTGGAAAAGATGGAGACCCTTGACAATACATATCTTTAGGAGATGTGTCAATCTGTAACTAAGGATTTCGATGCCTATAAGAAGACATCATGGTGAAAGATCATCACTAAGGTAACTTTTGATTTAAAAGTTCATATTTATAATTAAATAATATATGATGAGCTTATTTAGGGCTGCCAAAGGGAAGCATATGTCTTCCACAAGTTGATAACCATATGGCAAGATGAAAGATCCTTGGAAGAAGTATGGTTTGAAGGAAAGCAACATGATATAAAGCTAGACCAGATGAGAAGCTTGATGGATCACTTTCTAATAGAAGACATGACTCTTGGATGAAAGTGATGGATGATCTGTGCCCTATGAAGAGATCCCAAAGATGAAGACTCCTCAACAACGAAGAAATTCATGACATCAAAGAAAGGAGTTCCTCATGAGAATCTAGGTGTTTTCATCATTGCTGTTGCAGGTCCCTGATTAAGAGGGAGCCTGGTAATAAGTTTCTTACTTGGAAGAAACTTGGTAATTCATAAGCCCAGAGGGAGCTTAGGTACATTCCTAATGAGTACATTCCTTTGTGGAATATGTCCTCCCTAGTTGAGAGGGAGAGATAGACACGTCAATCTAGTCTTCACCCGGGAAGACAGAATGGAGGATTGGGTAATCATCAGGCATCTAATACTCTTTAAGGGATGTATTAGGGCATCCAAGATAAGAGTAGTCGTGGAAGGACCAATATTCTTTGAGCACTGGGAATCCAAGATAAGAATAGTCTTGGTGGACATATCCTGAGTGAACCTGAGTGGGATATGATCCAAGAGAGACAATGACGAAGGTGTTTATTCGTCATTGGTCTCGCCAACATTGGAGCTCAAAGATCTCGTGGAGAGATGGAGTTGTTAGTCAATGCCTTGCACTATGACAACGTTGGTTGATATGATGCTATACAGATGGGATTACCAATCCGATTCTTCTTTTGAGATTCTTCATATTAAGAGTGACCATGTACCAGTATGAATACCTCCCTAGTTAAGAGGGAGTGTTGAAAAGTGTAACTAGGTTCGGTCTTCATAATGACTTGTAATTGTGAATTTATGTAATGAAGAAGACAAAGATAATAAAATGTATTTTGTAATGCTTGCCTTATGGGTTGCATGAGCAAGGAGTTTTTATTATAGGTCAAAGACTTCTTCTCGATGCCTTTAGGAGTTTGTCATCTTGTCATAAATATAATTTAGAGTCGTATATACGCAGCGTTGTTACACTTGTGTAAAGGACAATTTATTGATGTATACTCCAAGACCTTGTCAATATCCTCCACAAATTCGGCTCCAATGTGATGGAAAGATCTCCTTCGAGAAGTCGGCTTATGTTGGGATTTTGTGTATTTGGGGTAGCATCAGTTGTGCTTTAACTCCAAATTTTGTGGAGGGACTAGAATACACCTGATCTACAAGACCCAAAAATGGATTTGGGAAATTTCATCTGGTTTAGGAGATATTAAATTATTTTAAGTGTATTTCCTAAGTTAAAACTTATGGAACTTAAATAATTAAAGTGAATTTAATTAAACATGTGATGAAATTGTCTTAAGTCACACAGATCAAGCTTTCTTTTAATCTTAGCCATTAATTCAAGATTTGATCATGGTCGTTGGTTTTCCAAGGAGAAAACTATAAAGGAAAGGCTTGGGGTCATTTGTAAAGACACACAGAGGCAGAGCACTGAAGCTAAGCTGAGATTCTAGGGCAGGGTTTGCTAAGAACACTCAGAAGCGTTTCAGCTGCAAAGAGGGGAATTTAGACCAAGGGGATGATCTGATCCCGGGGTCTAAAATACACAAGAGGCAGAGATCAGCTCAAGGACAGTGTGATTTTCAGCAGGAAACCCTCTGGGGTTATGCAAAGACCCTTCAGGGGCAGTGTAGTGACTGCGTCACCCAGACTGGGGTAACGCAGTCCCTTCCGAAGCAGCGTTGAGGGTTTGGAGGACTTCCAAAGCTGACGCAAAGACTTTCAAGGGCTTCAGAGGCTGACGTAGAGCCTTTCAGGGACAGCGTTGGGGTTTCTAGGCCCTAATTTTGGCTGAGTTCTGTAAATCCCATTTGTGGGTGTGGATCAGTCATTATTTTGGTCCTAGATCAGCTAGTGAGTTATAGATTTAGCATTATCTCTATCGGGCCTTCCAGATCTGGAACCCAGATTTTTGTATTCAGAAATATTCTTAATAATAGAACCCTCTAGCAGACAGACACCGATTTTCACACATTGGGTTTTGCTGGGGACTATTTGTCTAGAAATAACTATGTCACTTTGTCAATGTGTGCATGTGCTTATTCTAGATCTGGATTGGTACAGATTTGTTATGTGTTTTGCTTCGATGTTAACTTGAATTTATTCAGTTAATAACTTATCTAAGTAGGAGAAGCTTAACCGAATTAATAGTAATAATTTATGCATAAGATTCAGAAGTTTCTACATGGTATCAAAGGAATTGCAGATCTAGGAGGGTCACCAGCAGGAGAATCAGAAGGATATAGCTGCAAAAAGCAGCAAAAACACAGATCTGAAGGGATAGCGCAGTTTTCAAGAGCAGATTCACACAGAGGGAAGGGTGACATTGCACAGCACTATGTCCTAGCAAGCCCATGCAATTACTGCATAGAGGCAACTCAGAAACAGCGTTGGTTTGGTCTGAAGCTAACCAGTGTGATTCAGATCTGAATTTGTCAGATCCAGAAAAGACTCAGAAAAACTGCAAAAATTCAGAAGAGTTGGTGGGGTTAAAATTCTTAGGTTTTTAGATTTTTAGCCTTAGCACAAGTGACAAAGATTGGGAGGAGATCAACTTCTTAGGAAGTTTCTTGCCAAAGGGAACTTGCAGTTTGATCAAAGGATCAAAGAAGAAGCTGAATCACAGTTGATTTGGTAAATTTCCAAGGAGGGAAATCAAGTGTCAGAGGGAGCGGAAGGCACCTGTTTCACCAAGGGCCTTAGATCCATTTCTCTAGCAAAGAGAAAAGGAAGTTCCGACACATTTTGAGCAGATGGCTCCTCATGGACTGCGTGATCAGGATAGGCTAGATGGCCTCTCAAACTTTTCGGTTTCGAAGGCAAGGATCCTGATTGTCCTTGAGGCATACAATCTAAGAGACCATGCAAAGTAGACTCTAGAGTCTAGCCACACAAACAGATGCGGATCTCCTATGGAAGCATAAGGAAGCTTTTGGGCATGCCAAGCGGCTGATAATGGATGGTATCAAGGACCATATTGTACCACACGTAGATGAGAAGAAGACAGCCAATGAGATGTGGAAGGTCCTGACTTCCCTATATGAGGGAAAGTCTGTCCAAAGAAAAATGTTGTTGGAGACCCAAATGAGGTCATTCATGATGACCAAGGGAGAAGACATGGAACACTTCCTATTCAGAATGCAGTCAATCAGAGATCAGCTGACTGCAACGAGTGCAACGGTGGATGATGTTGTGATAGTTAGGATTGCCCTCAATGCAGTCACGGATGAGTGGGAAACCTTTGTCCAAAGTATCTTGGGCAGAGCAGACCTCCTAGATTGGGACAACTTGTGGTCAATTATGCGTCAAAAAGAACTCCGCAGGTTCACCAAGAGGCAGCACAGCCCAAGATTGAGCAAATGCAATGACCCAAGTGAGGACACTAACCCAAATTGACCTAGGGAAAGAGATGGTCTCGCAGTTAGGGCTTGCTATATCTCGAGATTCCATCGTCGGATTTGCTTCAAACTTGGAGGACCTCTTAAGCAAACACCAGCACAGTAGTGGACCAAAATTCAAGGGGTTTGGATGGCTACAAGGAATTTCGCTTGATGCTCTCGGTGACCTACTAAGATTAGGCCTAGAAAGAGAAGAAGAGGTGAGAAAAATATTCATTTAGGTGACAACTAATGGCTAGATCAGTTCCTTGTCTTAGGGAGAGGTGCATTCAAGGTAAATTTTGAAATTTGGAGGGACCTTACCCAATCAAGGAGATCGTAAGGCAACTTTGCATGGCAAATTAGGGCATGAGAGCAGCTACCAAAGGATTTTATACTTCGATGTCCAAGAATTGATGGCTTATCAAGGTGTATTCAATGCATTTGAACCTCTAAGAACATTCGTTCATCATACATGACACATGTAACATATGCAACACATCAAAAGTCTAAAATTTCCACAGTTTTCACATAAAATAGGGAAAATTTCAGATCTAGAGAATGAAAATCCCATACATTATTCATGTGACAAGATAAAAGTAAAGAATAGACATGAAAAAGAACACCTACATGTACAACGAGTATATCCAATCATTAAATCAAGAAAAATTTGAAGCTCCAAGATCAAGAGAATAGTATCCAAACATCAAAATTCATCCATGAAACCAAACTTGTCCTCCAAAAGGGAATGTGAAATTCTCACAAGAGCTACTAATCGAATCCAAGTGATGATGAGAGGAACGAATGAATCTCTCATCAATTTATATCCTCTCTAAAAAGTTCGATTTACGTAATTAGGCATAATTAAGCCCCAAATAATAAAATAATGTGCAACAATAACATCCCTTGGTGACAAGCCCACCAAGATAGCTCAATAATACAAAAATAAGCCTCTCAAGAGGGCAGAATAATCAACATAATGAGTCATTGGGCCATTGAGAACAGTGTGGAAAAAGTCGGGAAAAAATCGTGACTTTTTCAAAAAGTCCCGATTTTTTCAAGACGCCGATTAAATCGGCCGACTTTTTCCCGATTTTTTGAAATTTGAAAAAGTCCCGATAAAATCGTTATATTCTCGATTTTTTCCCGATTCGATCGAAAAAGTCGTGAAAGTGATTATAAGAGCCGGAAATTTCGATTTTTATGTGTTATTTTGTTTTGTTTGTCCGCCCGCCTGCATCGCGTTTAACACTGTGGAGCAGTTGCTGTGGTCCGTGGAGACTCGACAGTCCAGCAAGAGGGTTTCGGATTGCAACTTTGCGTTGGGAGGGAGCTGAAGATTCGAGCTTGCAGATTGGGTGCCGCCAGGGTTTGCTGCTGCCGCTGCCAAGTAAGTTAAAAACATTTGCGGCTTGCCATCTTCATAATCGAATCATCGATTTCTGTTGGATATACATTCTGTATTTCTAGTCCATAAAAGAATGGATATACATTCTGTAGATGCCGTTAGCATTGCGTTATGGATCAGTGTAATTATCCTCGATGAAAACACTCAAAAGACTGCCCTATATCCTTCACATACAGAATCTCAAGAAACTGTGGATAGATATCGTCCATAATGAGCCAAATAACATTAAAGTCCAAATAATTACATCATGAATTCAAAAATATATCTATCCAGCAGTCTTCAAACCGTTCCAACATTTACATTAGCAAAATAGGATAAAATATATTTGTCCACAGATAAAAAATAGCAGTCTTCAAGAATAGTTCCAGCATTTGGCAATGTCAACTAGCATATCGTGCAGACTAAAAATGGATGATCTTTGAGAGCCTGGGAAATCACAGTAGCTACAGCATTCCCATAACCTCTATTGGACCTATACATTTAGTGCCCAGTCTACTATTTAGTGATTTTAATTTTTAATTTATGTGATGGGCAATTTTTAATTTTTTTTTTTAATTTTTGTTTTGTGCCCAGGTTCAAACATCAAAAAGTTTCAAACAAAATGCCAAGGAATTTGGATCCTTTCTGGCAGTATGGTGAACCTGATTCTATACCCGAAACTGGAGGACTCAATAGAATGTATTTGTCTTGCAAGTTGTGTGGAAAGCATATGTCGGGGGGTATCGCCAGATTAAAATGCCATATAGGGCAAATTCCAGGGCAAAATGTAGAACTTTGCCCAAATCCGGGTCCAGAAATGATCCGACAGGCCATTAAAGCCTTGATGGAAAAAGAAGATGGCAAAGACACCAGGGCAGTAATAAAAAGGCAACTTGTAGGGAGCTCAACACAGGGGGTAAGTGAGAGTGCTTCTTCTGGTTCAGCATTACCTTCCAGTTCCAACCCCTCAGCTTTTTCATCCTTTTTTGTCCCTAGAACGACACCTGGTGCACAACCTAGCATCAAATCAGCAATTAAAAAAAAGGAAAAGGCAGACGCTGACAGGTTGGTGAGTAGATGTGTTCTATGGAGTGATGTTCCTTTCAACATTGCCAAGACAAACCCATTCTACCAACCTATGTTTGATGTTGTTGCTGTCGTTGGCCCGAGGTACAAAGCCCCTACCTTTGCACAGTTGAGAGGGCCTCTTCTTCAAGAGGAAAAGAATGATTGCACTGCTAGACTAGAGGAGTTTAGGGCATCTTGGGAACACACTGGATGCACAGTCATGCCAGATGGTTGGACTGACCAGAAGGGTAGGACCCTTCTTAACTTCTTGGTTAGTTGTCCCAAGGGGACAATGTTTATGAAATCTGTTGACGCATCTGCACACATTAAAGATGCGTGTTTATTATGTGAGTTGTTGGACATCTTCATTCAGGAAATAGGCCCACAGAATGTTGTCCAAGTCATAACGGACAACGCTGCAAATTATGTTGCAGCTGGCAGGTTGCTAATGGAGAGGTATCCTACCCTGTTTTGGAAACCTTGTGCTGCTCATTGTATTGACTTGATGTTGGAGGATATAGGTAAGATTCCTATGGTGAGACATATTGTTGAATCATCCAAGAGCATAACAAAATTTATTTACAATCATGCATCTGTGCTTAGCTTGATGAGAAGATTCACCAACAACAAAGAGTTGGTGCGTCCTGCGATAACACGCTTTGCCACTACTTTCATATCTCTTCAGTCTCTGTTGAATTCTATGTGGGACATGAAGAGCATGTTTCTTTCACAGGATTGGCGTGAGTTATCTATTAGCCGCAAACCAGAGGGAGAGGGCATATGCAGACTTGTTTCATATGATCAGGGGTTTTGGGCAGGAGTAGAGGAGGTGTGTGCCATTTCAGAACCTTTGGTAAGGGTTCTTCGGTTGGTTGATGGAGAGAAGCCCGCAATGGGCTACTTGTATGAGGCCATGGATAGGGCCAAAGAAGCCATTCGTGCTTATTATGCGGATAAGGGAGATGAGGGGTTAGAGAAACAACAGGTCATATGGAGAGTGATTGATGACCGATGGAACAATACCCTCCATCGCCCCATTCATGCTGCAGGTATCTACTTCAACCCCGCATTTTCTTACTCCTGTGGTTTCAGATTTGATGTCGAGGTGATGGATGGATTCTTCACATGTGTTGAGAGGATGGTGGTATCTGAGCAAGAACGTGAAGAAATTTCCAAAGAAATGGAAATATATAGGATGGCTGGTGGCACATTTGGTTTTACCATGGCTATTAAGAGTAGGATGACCAAAATGCCAAGTAAGCTTCAGTTTGTTTCAAGTTTCAACTTTCAAATTTAATAATTCATTGTCTCTTCATAATTTTTGCTTCTCATTTTTATTTTAACTTGTAGATGCTTGGTGGACAAGCTATGGTGGTAGAGTACCCCATCTCCAAAATCTTGCCATCTGAGTGCTTAGCCAGACATGCAGTTCCTCTGGGTGTGAGCGCAATTGGAGTGTCTTTGACAAAATACATAGCAAAAAGCGCAACAGGTAAAAAAATTTCAAATTAAATTTTTTAAATAATTTGATTATTTTTACTATATAAATTTTCCAAGTACTAATTTATAATCTATGACCCTTTTACAGATTGGAATCCCAACGTCTCAATGACATGGTGTATGTCTACTACAATCTTCGAGTGTGGATGAGACAAATTCAGAAAACTCCTGATATGGATGCCATTTCATTGGACAATATTGATACCACTGCTGCATGGAGGGTCGAGACTGAGAGGCCGGTCATGGAATCGACCCCTGATTGGTTAGATGTGGATCCAGAGGCATTAGTGCCAAAGGAGGAAGCAGATGCACAGCAGGAGGAGCCAGTGGTAGAGGAGGAGGAGCAGAGTCAGGAGGCAGAGCAGGAGGAGGATGTGGAGGAGGAGGTGACACCATCTAGGATGGGCAGTAGCAGTGGCAGCGTCAGTGGCAGAGCACAGAGGCCACCTATTTTTTTTGCTTCTAGAGGACGACTGGGTCCATCTGATTCCCGAGGGGCAGGGCCTTCTTCCTCTAGAGGAAAAGGCAAAGCCATTCCCTATTCCCGTAAAAGGGGCAGGGGATCTTCATCTTAGTGACTTCCTTTATGATATGGAGATGACTCATGATATACATTATTATATTTTTTGTTGATATTTTGACTCTTGAGACTGAGACTCAAGATTCAGGACTCGATTCACTATTTTGATATGTGATGTAGCACTAGACTTCATATACATATTATATATTAGCTTTCTTTACTTGTTTATGTGGAAATGCATTTATTTGATGTTGTGGATACTTTAGATGCTAAAAAAATTGAAAAATTTTGAATAATTTTGTATTTTTTTAATTTTGCCAACTTTTTGCCGACTTTTTCGAAAAAGTCCCGACTTTGCCGACTTTTTCAACTTTTTTACCCTTGCCGATTTAATCCCGACTCCGACTTTTTCCACATTGATTGAGAAGGCCTAGTGCAATCCAAAGTGTGCCATGCTGAGAGAATAAACTCCAAACATAGTGGATAAGGGGTTGGCCCTTGATATCCAAGCAAGTCATATGTGGTGTCCCCAAGTGGGTGTGGAGGCACAATGACATTGTCATGGGTCTCCAAGTGGATCAATAATGCCTATAAACCATCTATAAAGGCTAGGATAATGACATAAGCCCTCCCCTTGTCTCCCGCGGTGAGACACATCCTCATCTGGACCCTGGAACCTCTACCAAGTGTGTGGTACAAGTGTGAAGCTCGACGAGCATGATGATCAAGGTACATCATCCTCATCCAAAAGGTGGAACACGAGCAATCACTGAATGGTGTTGGGGATTCATGAAGTACTCTCTGCTACGGTGGAGGCCCATGGCTCTCAACGCTCACCCTACAGGTGCCAATGTGGCCCTCTAGAGGGCTTGGACCCTGTATAGAGAGACAAAACCTGAAATGGAGACCCACCTGCAATCTTGCATAAGATCCAATGCATTCCCTTGCCCTTAAATACAACAAATCATTAGAATAATCCAGTAAAAGAGATTACAAATCATGGAATCAAAAGGACACTTCATGGTGGCATGCCCTTCCATAATGGGCTTTGGAATGTACAGGTGTCTCCAAGCTCAATAAGGGGGTTAACCAAGGACCTTATTAGGTGGTTTCAGCCTTTAAATGGGGTGACATGTCCATTACATCCATCAAGTGCTAGGTCGCATGTGATATAATGATGGAATGGAGAAGGGATCAGGTTAAGGCTCTAAGCCACATGCCATGGTACAAGGGTAGCTATAATGGGGAAGCCCACACTTGGGTATATGAGTGTAGGAGGGAGAAATCGTGGTACATTGGTTACCTCAGCCTTTGTTTTTCCATCGTTCTTCATATGCCTTTTTCCTTTGAATGATTTTTCTTCATAATTGCTTGGGCTCTAGGGGATGAGAGCATGAAGTGTAAGACATAGCAGTAGATACCCTCTTTTGAGGTGGGGCAGTTCATTGCCCACCAAGGGTTGGGACAATCATGGGTTTCTTAATGTGGAGAGGGCTCATCTAGGGCCCACAGAAACTAGGGTAATGGCCATAAATATGGGGTGGAGTTCATGTTTGGCTTTTCCCCACGTGCTAAATTTGTATGTCCCAGCCATCTTTTGCATTTTGTGGTACATTTCCTATTGAGTGTGGCCAAATTATGCTTTTTTTTTTCTTTTTAGCTGCATCAACCTCTGGGGCATCATTCCAGGCTTGACACAAGGTGTGGACAAGGGAAGGGGGAGGCTAACCCTTTGTGGATCCAGTGGACAAATGTGGACCCAGATGGGAAAATTGATGAAATGGGGTTAAAGTGAGTGGAGTGGGTAAATGGTGTCGGGATGCAGGACCACGCTACCAAAAATGAGATTTCCCATGTAGCACCAACCCTAAAGCTAATAGCTAGTGAAGGAGATCCCACAAGACCAGGACCAAGACCTAAGGCCAACCACCAAATCAAGGAGAGGAGACAAGAGTACAGACCTAGCCCACTTTTTCCACAGAATCCTCCCACCAATTCATGCCCAAAAGTGTCCATGATAAGTAAGAAAAATTACTTAACTATACCAATGAAAATCCATACTTTCGGGGTTGGGAGGCCCAACTTCAAACATACGATCATAACAGATGGGCGAGGGACCATATGGTTTGCTCAGGTGGCGGAAATAGTGCAACATCGAGCAATATGGTGATTGCAAGGGGTTGTCGGTTGTCGGCTGAGGACCATCTAGGAGAAAATTTTCTCCTATGCATACTACCCACAGGTGGTGGGAAACACATCTTTAACAAAAAGTGGAGTCACCAAGGTGAATAATCAAATGGCAACAAAAGAAAGGTTGCTTTTGTTTAATGGTGTTACCATTGATGTCAAAACTAGTCTTTGAACACTTTTAATATACATCAATGGATTGCACTAATTGGAATTTCCAATGGACAAGAAACTTCAGATAAGAAGGAAGCCCAAAGTTTAGAAGCCCCTGCAATGTGATCATGATGCCCCACATTTGTTGAGGTAAATGAATGGGAAGACCAATGAATCTTCTCAAGACCATCATCATCAAATAGTACTCATAATGTCATTTCCAATGATAGGTGGCACGCCATGTGGCTCCTCTCGGTTTAGGACGCGTGCTCATTTGAGGATTGTTTGCCCCAATGCATGGACAAATTCAATAATGTATGTTTAAATATTATTCTCAAATTAAAATTAATGAGCACAAGGTTTTGTGAAAGGAATTTTCTTATATTTTGTAAGGGCGACCCTGCAAGAATTTTAATTAGAGATATGGATATGGCTCCATGCTCAGCCCTAACGCATGGTCATATGGACTGTAGCACAAATATTAATATCACTAAGCGGAGCACTAATTTTGATAGTGGTTATATGGGCATTATATTTTGTTCTGGTCCTCGGATATGTAGGCGTAATGTTGGTTCATTAACAACTTTGACCCCTCAACAATGCCTATATATGTGTACATAATTCGTGGACTTAAAAAATACAATGATCTCTTGAATAATAAGGTGAATACTAGTTCTATGGTAAAATACCGATGATGGAGTGTAAGTTTTGATCACATGTATAATGTTTGGTCACAGTTTGATTGCAACATAATTTGAATAGTGGAGGCTACGCACTATTATACATCCAATATGAGTCATTGTTTTGTTTCAAGGGTGAATTCTTGTTTCTTATGCAACTTCCTCTTAGAAGTTAAAGCCATCAAATGGATGTGAAAACCGCATTTCTAACAACCCAAAGGTTTTGAAGTAAATAGCAAGGACTCTCACGTCTGCAAACTCCACAAATCCCTATATGGCTTGAAGCAAGCTCCTAGGGCATGGTATGCAAGAATGGATGCATATCTCCTACGAAATGGGTTCGTGAAGGGTACTGCTGATCAAAATCTCTACATCAAAGTCGTGAATAATGAGCCTGTCAGTATTCTACTATATGTGGATGATCTATTAATCACAAGTGTGGAGCATAGAACTGAAGAATGTAAGAAGATGATGGCAGCCAAATTTGAAATGAAGGATCTAGGACTTATGCATTATTACTTGGGTCTCGAAGTATGGCAGAAACCTGGGGAAATATACTTGGAACAAGGAAAATATATCATCAAGATAATGTAGTAATTCGAGATGATGAACTCCAGCACATGACTACTCCTATGATCAAAAAATTCAAAAAGTTACAAGGTTCTAGCTCAAGTCTCATGGATCCTACCTCCTATCGACAACTGGTGGCTTCCTTAATGTATCTAGTAAACACTAGGCCAGATATATACTTTGCAGCTGAAACCGGATTCATTCCTTAGCCCTGTTGTGTCTCGAATCGGTCGAATCAGACACAATTCGGTGGGGCATGTGTGCTCCGGTCGTGTTCGATCGTGTCCCATCAAGACACCATCATGACCCGGTTGTGTCCCATTAGGACACCACGTGTCTTGATCGTGTCCTGATTTTGGGACACCTGTCACACTTTTATGAGTGTCGCGTGACCCATAAATGGTTGTTTTGGCCCATTTAAACTTCACATTTAACTCTCTCTTGATGTAGCTTTGTTGTGGGTGTGTGGGAGTGAAGAAAAGGGCAGTAGGGAAGGGGCAAAGGAAGGGGAAGAATGTCTCTATTTTTTTTTTCATTTTTATTACAACAGTTTGCATGTGCATTTTTTTTACAAATTTGTGCATTTTTTCTTTATTTTTTTACATCATTCATGGCTCAATCAAGGGCAGTAAGGAAGGGGAAGAATGTCCCCATTGGAGATGCCCCTCTTGTTCCAATTTCATCAGGGTCTGCAAGTGTTCTCTCTATTGGAAGTGGGGTTGCAACAACAACTTCAAATGTTGAGGGAAGACAACAGCCTCAAGAGAACAAATACCCCTTGTGGAAATATGTCACAAGAGAGCAAGGGCAAGACAACAGAGGAGGAGGATGCAACAGAGGAGAGCAGTGGTGACCATGATGATGAGAAGGATGTTGATTTTGATGACTCATGAGCTACCTACTCCCTTGAGGCTTGTTGTTGTTTTGTATTTGCTATTTCTATTTTCCATTGGCATGTCTACTACCTATGTAACACATTTTGATTTTGAAGACTTAATGAGAAAACTGCAGTAACTTGTCTTTCTCCTATTGGATCATTGGTGAATATGTCACAATTGTTTTTGTATGCATAATGTTACTTTGTAAAACTTACATCTAGATGAAGATCTATCTTTGGACCAATGAATTTGTGTCATGAATGAGAATTTGTGTAAGAAATATCTAATTTTTAATATATATATATATATATATATATATATAACGTGTCCTGTTCCGAGGGATCAACGTGTTTGTGCCCGACACTCGAATCTTCGTGTCCTTCGTGTCCCATGTCCATGTGTCAGGTGACTTAGCTTTGCAGTGAACATTCTTCGTCAATTTCAGTTGGAACCTCGTCATGAACATTGGATAGCTACCAAACATATATTAAGATATCTTCGTGGCACTATACATCACTGCCGAAAATACAAGAGTAAGGAAGTCAAACTAATTTCCATCTCCGATTCTGATTGGGGTGGCAGTGAGTCCGATGAAAGAAGTACTACTGGTGGATGTTTCAACCTAGGGTCTGTTATGGTATCATGGTTGAGTAGAAAACAAGGACTTGTTTCCATGAGTAGTGCCGAAGCTGAATATGTAGTTGCATGTAAAGTAGGAAAGGAGGTTGTATGGTTAAGGAAGAATCTGACAAATTTGTTCGAAATTCCTCTAAGTCCTACTATAATCAATTGTGATAATCAAAGCTGCATCAAGATGTCTAGAGATACCACGTTTCACACAAGGACAAAGCACATCAACAATAAGTTCCATTTCATTAGGAACTTGGTTCAAGATGGGGTCGTAAAGCTGGAGTACGTCCCGACAGATGAACAGGTGGCAGACATACTGACAAAGGCTCTTCCTAACAAAAAGTATGAATATTTAAGAGACAAGCTCGGTATGGTAAATATTTCTAATTGTATTGATATTAATGATTTGGAAGTGATTGGTTAAACCCTTGATCTACTGGATCAAGTGTGTTGAGGCTTTGCGAGTGAAGCATTGCCTGGGAGGACATTAGGCCAACACTTTGTATTGTATTGATGTCTAAGTCCCGAAGTAGGGAGGGTGGCGTTGGTCGTAGAGCTCTGACCACGGGTACGCACCTAGATCCCTGGGTTGGGGTCAGTAAGTAAGCTTGATGGCACCTATAGAGGTTGAAAGCTTTAGTCCACCTTAGTGACCAAATGGATAGATTTCCCTAATTAGGAATCTAGTCCATGGCATAACGATGCCTAAAATTCTTATAGTTTCATACAGTTTGAGATCTTTCCACTATATATTATGAATACCTCCCTAGTTAAGAGGGAGTGTTGAAGATTGTAACTAGGTTCAGTCTTCATAATTGATATTTTTGTACTTATCAAAAGAATTAAAAGAAAAAGAATTTATATTATCATTTGACAATTATTTTATTATCAAATAACTTATTAAAGCATGGGTTTCATGCTTGGGTCATATTTAGTATAAGGTCCCAATTGTGGACTTCTAGGTTAGACATTACAAATTTATATTGACCCTTCCTGGGCCTTTGAATCGTGTAATTAGGTTTGTTTTTTAGTCAAAAATGGTTTAGTAGCCCTCCACATCAAGTCAGCCTTAAGGAGATCAAGTTGGCCTCAAAGGGAGGAATTTGAACCCATTTGAAGGCTATAAATGCAAGGAGATCGAATTCATTAGCTCACTCACTTCTCAAGTAAGTTTGATATTCACTGCATCAAGGGAAAAACTGCAAAGTTGAAGGAAGTGGCAGAAAGGAGTGCGAGTTGGGTCTAGAAGTAAGATGAAGAGAAAATTGAAGTTTTGGTGAAGCAATCTCTTTGTTTTGTGCTCTGTATTGGGAGATCGAAGTCTCCAAAGTTTTGATGTTGTTGCTGCTGCAAAATCTGCAAAGCTGCTAGAGGACTAGATGTTGCTACTGATAGGTCAAAGATCTGGAAGGCTGACTTGATGTGGAAGGAAAGTTTGACTCAAGTCTAGGGCAAAGAGTCTCAAAGAATACTATTGAAAGGAAGAATTATCTTGATTGGGTTTTCCCCTCGAGGGGGTTTTTCCCTGAAATAGTGCCTATATCTGGTGTCTCCTGTTTTGATCTTCATACACACATAATATGGTAATTGCTTGATGAAAGATAAGATAATAAAGAAGTAAAAGAAGCCAATGTAGAAATTTCTGAATCTTAATTCTTATGCAGAAATTATTATTGTTAATCCGATTAAGCTTTTCCTACTTATACAAGTTAACAACTGAATAAATTCAAGTTAACATCAAAGAAAAACACATAACAAATCTCTACCAATTCAGATCTACAATAAGCACATGCACACATACACAAAGTGACACAATTATTTCTGGACAAACTGTCCCCGGAAAAACCCAAGGTGGGAAAACCGGTCTCCGGCTGCTAAAGGGCTCTATTATTAAGAATATTTCTGAATACACAACTTTGGGCTCCAAATCTTGAAAAGCCTACAGAGAAAACTCTAGATCTACAGCACCTGGCTGATCTAAGACCAAAAATACTGCTTGATCCACACCCTCAAATGGGATTTACAGAACTCAGCCAGATCTAGGCCTAGAAACCCCAGATCTCCCCTGAAAGACACTGCGTCAGCTTCTTAAGCCCCTGTTGGGCTCTGCGTCAACCTTGGATGGCCTCCAAATGCTCAGCGTTGTCACTGGAAGGGACTGCATTACCCCAGACTGGGTGACGCAGTCACTACGCTGCCCCTAAGGGTCTCTACGTAACCCCTGAAGGGTTTCTTGAAAATCACGTTGTCCTTGTTGCTATTGCTGTTGTTGCTGTTGTTTGTTGTTGTCATCTGCTGCTGCTGTCGTCTACTATTGTTGTTGCTACCGTATGTTGTTGTCGTCTGCTGCTGCCGTCTTCTGCTGCTGCTGCTGTCATCTGCTGCTGCCCTCTGCTACTGCTGCCTTCCTCTGAGCTGTCTTTCCTAATCTCTTCTCTGCTTCTTGCGTATTCTAGACCTCGGGATCAGATCATCCCCTTGGTCTAAATTCCCCTCTCTGCAACCGAAACACTTCTGAGAATTCTTAGCAACTCTGCCCTAGAATCTTAGCTTAGCTTCAATGCTCTGCCTCTGTGTGTGTTACAAATGACCCCAAGCCTTTCCTTTATACTTTTCTCGTTGACAAATCAACGGCCAAGATTAAATCTTTAATCAATGGCTAAGATTGAAAGAAAACTTGATCTGTGTGACTTGCAATTTCATCACATGTTTAATTAAATTCACTTTAATTATTTTATTTTCCTAAGTTTTAACTTAGGAAACACATTAAAATAATTAATTAATTTAATATCTCCTAAACCAGATGAAATTTCCCAAATCCATTTCTAGGTCTTGTAGATCAGGTGACCTCTAGTCCTTCCTCAAAATTTGGGACCTAGAGCACAACATATGCTACCCCAAATACACAAAATCTCAACACTCCCTCTTAGCATCAAGGGTGTGCTCTAGCAATACATCACACTTATGCATTACATGATTTTGGGCACTGGTTCTGTGCTGCTAAAGCTTGGCCTCTTGCCACTCAACTCTTCACTACTGCTGCCATTCTGTATTAGCTACCCATGACTCTGCCACTGCCACTGCAACCACTGTACTACAGCTCCCTCTCAATATGTTGCATCTGTGTTGCTCATAGCACTGCCACTGTTGATCTGCTGCACTTCAACTTCAGTTGTTGAGAGAAACAACTGAATCTCCTACCCAACCTTTGACAAACACGTCTGATGGGCTGCATCCTCATCACTGAAGCTCCATAGGCTACAGATCTGTGCTGGCATCTGAAGTATGATGCACAGTTACAGCTCTGCACTACGTAAGCAGACTCCCTATGCACTACTGAAGTCACATCAGCCCCTTGTGCTGAAATCTATCACGCTGCCACTGCACTGTGTTGTCCCTCTAAAGCTCTCTGCGTTGTTGCAGCTTTGCACTCCGTAAGCAGTACTGCACTGCGCTGCTAAAGTCACATCAACCTTTGGCGCTGTTACTGCCTCTTTGTTGTTGCTGCTATGCTTTGTGTTTCTCCTCCCAGTCTCTAGATCTGCCTCTGCCTCTGATTCATCTGTGATCTATGCAACCAATGCTCCACTTGTCCCGCTACTATCTTAAGGCTGTCGTAACTCACTTGTGATCCAAGAGATGAGTTGCTCAAGGATCCCGCCTTACTTCCATGTAGCTCCTCTACATGTCCATGTCACCCCACCTCTGTGGTTCATGAGCACTCATGGCTACATCATCTCCGGACCCATCATCTACCACTACTGCTTTGGAAGAAGATGCTTCCTTCTCCTTCTTCTTTTCTGGACAACGGCTAGCATAATGTCCGATTTCGCCACACTGGAAGCACTTGATCTTTGAAAGATCCTTCTTCTTCTTCGGCTGCTTCTTCGATGCCAAGGCGGAATATTTCTCCTCTTCCTTCTTTACCTTGCTCAACGCAGGGTTTTGCTGCTTCTTGGTGAACCTTCATAGTTCTTCTTGCCGCATGATTGACCACTAGTTGTCCCAATCTGGGAGGTCTGCTCTGCCCAAGATACTTTGGACAAAGGTTTCCCACTCATCTGTGACTGCATTGAGGGCAGTCCTGACTATCACTGCATCATCTACGGTTGCACCTATTGCAGCTAGTTGATCCCTGATTGATTGTAATCTGAAGAGGAAATGCTCGATGTCTTCTCCCTTGGTCATCATGAATAACCTCATTTGGGCCTCCAACAGCATCTTTCTTTGGACTGATTTTCCCTCATATAGGGAAGTCAAGGCCTTCCACATGTCATTAGCTATCTTATTTTCAGCTATGTGTGGTACAATATGGTCCTCGATACTATCCATTATCAGTCGCTTGGCATGCCCAGCAGCTTCTCTATGCTTTCGTAGGAGATCCGCATCTGTCGGTGTGGCCAAAGTCTGCTCTACATGGTCTCTTAGACCGTATGCCTCAAGGACAATCAAGATCCTTGCTTTCCACATCGAAATGTTTGAGAGGCCCTCTAGCCTATCCTGATCACGCAGTCCATGAGGAGTCGTCTGCTTAGAATGTGTCAGAGCTCCTCGTCTCTATGCTAGAGAACTTGGATCTAGGGTCCTTAATGAACTGGGCACCCTTTGCTCCCTCTGACACTTGATTTCCCTCCTTGGAAATCTAACAAAACAACTATGATTCAGCTTCTTCTTTGATCCTCTTATCAAACTGCAAGTTTCCTTTAGCAAGAAACTCTCTAAGAAGCTGATCTCTTCCCAATCTTTGTCACTTGGGCTAAGGCTAAAAATTTGAAAACTTCAGAAATTTAACCCCACCAACTCTTCTGAATCTCTGCAACTTTTCTGTAGACTTTTTTTGAATCTAACAGATTCAGATCTGAATCACACTGGTTGGCTTCAGACCCAACCAGCGTTGTTTCTGAGCTGCCTCTGCGCAGTAGTTAAGTGGGCTTGCTAGGACACAGCGCTGGACAGCGTCGCCCTTCCCTCTGCGTGAATCTGCTCCTGAAATCTGCGCTATCCCTTCAAATTTGCTTCTCTGTTACCTTTCCAGTTGCTTTCTGCAGCTAGATCCTTCAGATTCTTCAGCTGGTGACCCTTTTAGATCTGCAATTGCTCTGATACCATGTAGAAATTTTTGAATCTTAATTCTTATGCAAAAATTATTACTGTTAATTCATTTAATCTTCTCCTACTAATACAAGTTATCAACTGAATAAATTCAAGTTAACATCAAAGCAAAACACATAACAGATCTCTACCAATTCAGATCTAGAATAAGCACATGCACACATAGACAAAGTGACAGTTATTTTTGGACAAACTGTCCCCAGAAAAACCCAAGGTGGAAAAACCGGTCTCTGACTTCTGGAGGGCTCCATTATTAAGTATATTTCTGAATACACAACTCGGGGTTCCAGATCTGGAAAACCCTATAGAGAAAACTCTAGATCTACAGCACCGGCTGATCTAAGACCAAAAATATTGACTGATCCACACCCTCAAACGGGATTTACAAAACTCAGCCAGATCTAGGCCTAGAAACCCTAGATCTGCCCCGAAAGACACTGCGTCAGCCTCTGAAGCCCCTGTTGGGCTCTGCGTAAGCCTTGGATGGCCTCCAAATGCTCAGCGTTGTCACTGGAAGGGACTGTGTTACCCCAGATTAGGTGACGTAGTCACTACGCTGACCCTAAGGGTCTCTACGTAACCCCTGAAGGGTTTCCTGAAAATCACGTTGTCCTTGTTGCTATTGATGTTGTTGCCGTCTACTGCTGCCGTCTGCTGTTGCTGCTACTGCTGTCGTCTGTTGTTGTCGTCTACTGCTGCTGCCGTCTACTGCTACTGCCGTCTACTGCTGTTGTTGCTGTCGTCTGCTACTACTGCCTTCCTCTGCACTGTCTTTCCTGATCTCTTCTCTGCTTCTTGTGTATTCTAGGCCCCAGGATCAGAACATCCCCTTGGCCTAAATTTCCCTCTCTGCAACTGAAACACTTCTGAGAATTCTTAGCAACCCCACCCTAGAATCTCAGCTTAGCTTCAGTGCTCTGTCTCTGTGTATGTTACAAATGACCCCAAGCCTTTCCTTTATACTTTTCTCGTTGACAAATCAATGGCCAAGATTAAATCTTTAATCAATGGCTAAAATTAAAAGAAAGCTTGATCTGTGTGACTTAAGACAATTTCATCATATGTTTAATTAAATTCACTTTAATTATTTTATTTTCCTAAGTTTAACTTAAGAAATACATTAAAATTATAATTAATTTAATGTCTCCTAAACCAAATGAAATTTCCCAAATCCATTTCTGGGTCTTGTACATCAGGTGAACTCTAGTCCTTCCTCAAAATTTGGGACCTAGAGCACAACTGATGCTACCCCAAATACACAAAATCTCAACAGCCAACACATTCACAAGTAATTATCAAGATCAAATAATCAAACCCTAATATAACTACACTGATTCCTTAACAGAGTATGGCATCATCTTTTGGGCATACCTGGGTTAAAAGTGAAGGGTTGCACATGCATCCTTGAACAAAGAATGCCGATGACTAAGCTTTACATGAAAACCAATGGAAGCAATGAATTTGATAGTAGCATTGTATCTCCTAATAAGAGAGGTAGACATAAAGATTCATCCCAATGTATGAACGAACAAAATCACATCCAAATTGAAACTACTCAAGGGGGTTATGGTACTATGAGGACTATTGTAAGTGAATCCATTCAAAATATGTACAATGTCTTGCATAGGGATGAAGCAGATGATGCCATAGAAGATTTTTTATGGCAAATGGAATTTCATTTAATGTCACTCGTTCACCATACTATAAAGAAATGGTGAGAAAAATCATAGTTGCAAGGACAGGATATGTGCCCCTAGGTTACAACAAAATGAGGACTCCATTGTCAGATAGCTGGGTGACAAGAATGCATGGACTTATGGAGGACCTCAGACAGTCTTAGGTTCACTCAAGTTGTTTCATTGTCATGGATGGTTGGACAAATATTCAACAAAGACCTTTTTTTAATGTTATTTTCACATCACCAGAAGGGCCCTATTTTTTAAAAGCAATTGATTGTAGTGGAAAAACTAAGGATGCAAATTTCATGTTTGAAATGTTAAAGGATGAAATTGATGAGGTTGGTCCTTCAAATGCGGTACATGTCATCACAGATGGAGCACCTACTTGTAGAGCAACGGGATTGATGATCCAAAATCGATACAAGCATATCGTTTGGACTCCTTATTGTATACATGCCATTAACAATGTCTTAAAAGACATTGGAAAAATAAAGTGCATTGCAAAACTCAATCTAGATGCGAGGGAGGCACAAATGTTCATCTACAACCACCATGCTTCCTTGGTAATTTACAGGATGTATTCAAAGAAGCAGTTTTTTAACCCGCGGAAACAATATATGCCACATACTTTATTTTGCTTGAGTGCATGGTTGAGGTCTATGCATCTTTACAAGCCATTGTTGTTTCTTCAGAGTGGAATGCAAGGGCCAAGTCCAAGTCACCTCAAGCGAAGACGATAAGAGAAATGCTTCTTAGTGAGGATTGGTGGGATGATTATAGATATGTTGTTTCTTTCACAACTCCAATTGTGGAGTTTATCAGGAATGTTGATTCAGATTCTCCTGCTCTAAGAGAAATATATGAATGTATTGATCCCATAGAGGGCAAGGTAAAGCACATCATTCACCAAAGAACCCTTCTTTGGAGTTTTTCCATGAAATCCACGAGTTGATAGAGAAAACATGGAATAAACTCAATACCTCCCTTCGCATGGCTGCATATGCCCTTAATCCAAAGTAGTAAATGGAAATACCAAATAGAATTCTTCTTATTAATGATGAAGAGGTAAAACATGTTGAAAAGTGTTAATAGGATCAGTCTTCATATTGACTCTGTAATTATGTATTTATGTAAAGAAGAAGAAAAAGATAATAAAATGTATTTTTGTTGTACTTGCTCCATGGGTTTCATGAACAAGATTTTTATTATAGGTTAATAGACTTCTTCTTGATGTCTATTAGGGTTTGTCTTCTGATTACAAGTATAATTAAGTGTCATGTATATGAAGTGTCTAGTCTAGAAATTATGCTCCAAGACCTTGTCATGATATCATGAAGAATTGGCTCCTAAATGAGGCTCAAAGCTACACTTTCAACGTTGGAATACAAGTCCTCCATGTCAGCCTATGTACGGAAG
Source organism: Pinus albicaulis (assembly GCA_034641835.2). NCBI lineage: Eukaryota > Viridiplantae > Streptophyta > Pinopsida > Pinales > Pinaceae > Pinus > Pinus albicaulis. The sequence goes on from CM076581.1 coordinate 1,140,119,320, forward strand.
TTAAAGTCGGCCTACATGTTGGATGAATGGTCGGCCTAAAACAGAGGACATGCCACTATATATACTCAGACCTGCGGTTCATTTGAGACACAAAAAATTGCAGATTTCTCGAAGGTTTTTACAGAGTTTAAGGTGCGGATTTGTGGGTCAGCAAGAAGTGTGGATATACTACAGGAAGTGTGAGTATACTACAACAGTCTGGAATGTATGCGAGTTAAAGACAGTGAAGTGCGGATCTGTGTTTGGGTGTTGTACAGTGAATTCAGATTGCTCTGAAGTCTGTGGCTAAAAGTTGGACTGTCTCCAGATCACAGTGTGAGAAATTAAGGAAGTTAAATCTATGATTTACCTTCCTAATCTACAATACGTAAAGGAGAGACAACATATCTTAAGTGAAGTAATCTCAAGGTAATGCGAAGTGAAGGGTCCCGAGTGACCTTGTCTAATATCTTAATAAAAGAAATTTGTGGAAAGTCACTACCATAGAACAGCAACAAAGATACTTGTTTAGTGTACTAAAGACAAAGAAGATTAAGAAAGTAAGGAGTGTTTGAGCAACCAAGACAAAATCAAGGAAGATAGACTTAGAAATCGAGTTCTCTAGTATTGGTGTAGGGCAGTGCAGGTTGGTGCAAAAAAGGAGGAGCAGCGTTGGAGGTCGACAAAGAAGCAATGACAAGGCCTTGGAAGCATACATAGGTCAAGGGTCTGAGTCTTGGTCATGGTACTTGTCATTTTAAAATCTATAAAAAGAATTTCTCGTGTGTTTTCCTCTCCAAGAGGAGAGATTTTGCCTTGGCTCGAAGAGCCTAATTTTTGTGTCTCTTGTATTTTGGTAATTGACTTGATGAAAGAATAAATAAGCTAAGAAGTGAAGACATAAGTAAACCAAGAAAGCTTACAAGTAATTATCAAGAAGAGAATTTGAATTAATCTCCATCCCTCCAAATTCTCAACAAAACAAAGGTTTCTTGTTGTTATAACTAAGATGTATATTGTTGATGAAGCAACTGTGATATGGGAGCAATTGATTGATTTTGGTACATTAAGCCCTCCTGCATTTAGCCAAGATGCAAAGAGGGACATCATGCATTATGCTAAAAAAACCCCGGGGAAAGTGGAGAATGTATAGGGGCCAGGTCCCACAGCTCTAAAAGTTTGCATCATGTTTGCTATCTCAAGTTGCTAGTTCCTCAATTGCTGAAAGGAATTGGTCCACTTATAGTTTCATCGCCTCTATTAAGCGGAATAGACTTCTAACATAGCAGCAAAACTTGTTTATGTCCATTGTAGTCTTCGGCTTCGTTCAAGGAAGCTACCTGAATATTTAGAAGGACCTGTTGCACAATGGGATGTGAACATTGAAGACGCTGCCCAAATTGACAAAGACGACAACAATCCTTTACCAAATGCAGGATTGGTTGGCATACCTTTAGATGATATGTTGCATCTGGTGATGATGATGATGATGATCTTGTACCTAGCGAGACTCAAGTTTATATGGATCTCCTTGATGTTGAAGATCGTACTTTATTATCATCTTAAGCTTTGCATTTTTTTTGCTATATTTTGGCTCTTGGGCATTTTGAATTATGTACTACTTTAGGCTTTTCCTTTTTTCTGGTATGAACATCAATAAGATTTGGTTGGCTTTTAGTTTTGGCTTTAACTTTTTATGGCTGTCTCTTGAATCATTTAAAATTCAATTTGGTATGTACATTTAGTCCCTATACTTTATTTAAAGTATATATATATATATATATATATATATATATATATATATAATTTTACATTTAATATGTATTCAATTTTAAATTTTAATATATTATATTATTGTCACTCCCAACTTGATGTTTCCCTGTAAATTTGGGCAAAGCTTCTAGCTGTACTGTATACTTATTCCTACGTACCCAAAGTACATATCACATAGTATATATTTTTATTATAATGCTAATAATAATATTAATCTTGAAAAGAAATAGGTCTAAAATACATGTCTACTCATGTATCACTGACGTGACTATTCAATATACACTTGTACACAATGTCACATGCTATTGTAATCATTAATCCAATCATTATCAATTAAGTAGTTACTCATTTGTATCGATTCTTTAATGTTATGCTTCTTCCAGAGAACTTGAAGCAGGATTCCAGGTAGGAGAAAAATCCCAAAGGAGACTGAGTTGGCAATGCTCTTGAAAAGCCCTAATCTTAAGGCTCTAAGACCAATTCATATAGGCACAATACCAGCTATTAAAGAAAAATGCTCACATACAAGAAGTTACAATCAAACAACTATGCAAGTATCAGAAGACTTGTCAAAATCACACCTGTATTAAATACATACAGACAGTACAAAGCAGAGGGGGGGGGGATCAAAGTTGACCAAGTCTCCAATAAAATACAGTAAAGCAGGTGAGAGACCAATTTGGAATAGATCACCCAAAGGAGATGAGATGGAGCATAAAAGTGTACAAACAGATAAAGCACAATTATGATACATGATAACCGTTATAGATGTTCAGTAAAGTAAATCCCATAAACATCAACAAATGTATATCCTAGCATCTCAATGTCATTTCCTAGATGCATACTTTAAAATAAAATAGATATTGCAAAAAGCAGATAAACTTCATTCAATTAAAAAATAAATTTTATAGATATCCTCTTTTGGCTCAACTTACGAAATATAATAAATCTTGTCACTATCTTCAAAAGAACACTTCAGCCTCTCAAAGAGTAGAAAAAATCACAGATGTTAGAAAAACTAAATTGCCACCAAGGAAAACATCATATCCAGCATCCTAACCATAAGAAATACTCTTGGACAACCTCGGAAATGACTGCTAATTCTGCATTCATCAGTATTGGATTTATATAGGACTACATATACTTCAGTTATTTTGATTTCAAACACTATCAGACACAATATCTTAAAAGAAAACAAAATCTACTTCCTCACATGCACCCTTTTCCAGTATGTTTCTCTTTCTGTCTTCCAAAATGTGAGAACAAAGGTATTGTTGGGGAGAACATATTGTTTAAACACCTAGTTCAATACTTACTTGTCGATCACATGAGAGTTCTGTTGAGCCTCTAGAGCAGTTCTCTCGATAATGACATCCTGTGCCCAAAGGTTGTATTCCCATAAAACAGTAATCAAAGAAAAACAAAATGGATAAACCTATACTCGCATCCCTATCTGAAACAGATCAATTTCATCATTACAGAGATACATTTTGTGCACAAGAAAATCCACAAAAATGCCCCTACCTGCTTGTGTTCAGAATGTGGTCCTGGAAGTAACCTCACAATCTCTTCAATTGAACGCCTGATGCTCAGAACACAAGCAAATTGCAATAACAAGAGAATATTAATAAACTGCATGCTGCTATTTTCAATAAATTTTGTAGTTAAATATGAAGCATCTGTGCATAACCAGTTATCCATAGATGAGAATAATTCCTTTCTAAGCAAAAAATGACTACATCTTAAGAAAGGTGATTGGAAACAGGCAAAGACAAGAAAAACCAACATATTAATAAGTTAGCAGCAACAAGGTCATTTCTTTCACATCATTCTGCGGACAGTACATCCACCATTTAACCACACTTTCTTGAAATGGCATCAAATACTCTAGTAAATCTGTGTTGACCAATCTGCAGTAGATATATTTAAAAAATTACTTAGAATCTAAGAGAATGAAGATCTGCAAGCAATATCTCATGCATACTGGTTGGAAAAGAAAATGAAGATCATCTGGATAGGAAACCATGATTGATAAGAAACAAAACTAAATACAGCCCCAAAAAATGTCTGAGACCTTGTACCTGTGTTAGCAGATCCATGGGGTCTTGATGTTGGATCTGCGGATCCATGTTTTGAATATGGATATGTAATATTCCTAAAGGAAATATTAAGTGATAACAGAGAAAAAATATGGACATGAAGCCAAAATTTAACACACGCACACACACACACAAATATCAGTTGACACCAGTAATTACACCAAAAATATTGAGCCATTTTATTATACAGAGCAAATGGAGTACAAATATATGGGAATAGAGGAACCTGTGCTTGCTACAGCAAGCAAGGAAAAACCCAAGTGATAGTCTTGGTGCCTAAGTGCTGGAAGTGCTCGTCTTCCAATTTCTACACTGGCCCAGTGAAAAAACTATTGCTGCTGCCAGGGGAAAAATGGGAAATCTGCACACACATGTACTTAGAAAATTCTGAAAATTTAGCTGGTGCACTTTCTCAACAAGCCCAGAAAAACCCAGAAATGGTTTGGGCTCCTTGAGAAAAAGACCACCCCTAAAACCCCACAAGAAATGTGAGCTCCTCCAAGACCCAGGAATTCGCACCACTAGAATTTTCACTGAGATTTGGCACTAAACTCCCTGAGATTTATTCCCAAAATTTTCCTCTGCAAGTCCACCCAATCTTGGCCCAAATTCCTGTCTTATCACCACAATGAAGCAGCTCCTCTATGGCTTGCGCAGGCCCAACTAGTCTCCCTCTGCACACTCCCTTATAAGAAAAGTTTTGGCCTGTGTGATAGCCCCTTATTTCAGCTTGCAAACTCCCACAATTACCTTGCAAAATTCCCAGACAATGTGCCTCCAAATTCCCGGAAACTTCTGTGCAGTACAGCTGCTCTCCCAAGTAATCTGACCTCCCACAACTATGCCCAGTCTCCACGCCCAAACAGGTCGAATGCCTCAACAAACAATTCTGGAACAGCTCCAAATCGTAACAAGGCCTCTCCTAGGGTGACACTCAAGGTTCATCGAAGAAAGAGTTGGAAATTCCCGCTTGGAAATCTCCTTGTGCACAGCAGCACGAATTAACTTGGCTAAACAGCTCAAGCAAACAAGATTTCAGTTTTCAGATTGGCAAACGACCCCAAAATGAAACTCCCCTCTTCTATTTATTCTTGCTGCCCTTCTCTCTCCTTGTGGGCTCTCCCATTCAACCTCCCTTTCTCTCTCTTTCCCTCCAAACCGAATCCCTCAAGGGAGTTCGAATTCCTCCTCGGGGTGGTCCACACATTCCACTATCCAAATAATTTTCCTTTTTCTCTAAACTTTTGGAGCCTCCCTTCTCACCAAAATTAATTTGATTATCTCTCACCCACTTTTCCTAAGTTTCATGCCCAAAATTGCTCACCATCAAAATTGCAAAAGTTTAGAACTCCCTTAGTAGAATTTAATTAGAGCGAATATTACAGTCCCCCCTCCCAAATATTGTTTGTCCTCAAGCAACTGCAATGTCAGATGTTGTAGTATTTCTTCTCCCTCCCATGTAGCGTCCTCCTTTGGCAGATCCTTCCACCTAACAAGAAACTCCTTAATGACCATGCTCCAAAGTTTCCTCTCTCTCACTTCCAAGATGGTCTCTGGAAATAAAGTCAGATGCCCCTCATCATCCATAGGTGACAACTCCGTAGTTGTTGTAACCTGCTGTCCCAAAGCCTTTTTCAGGAAAGAGATGTGGAATACGTTGTGTACCTTGCTCCCCAGTAGGAGCTCCAACTCATATATGCTAACTCCCGAAATCATCTGGCTACCCTCTTAGGCCCATAGAAATGTGGCTTGAGTTTCTTTGTGCCTTTCTACTTCAATGTGGACTTCCTATACGATTGCAGTCTCAAAAAGACGAAGTCCCCAACCTCAAAGTGCCTCTTAACCTACGAAACCGGATTCGTTCCTCATCCCTATCGTGTCCCGAATCGGTCGAATCAGACACGATTCACTGGGCACGTGTCCTCCGGTCATGTCCGATCGTGTCCCATCAGGACACCACGTGTCCTGATAGTGTCCTGATTTTGGGACACCTATCCGACTTTTAAGAGTGTCACGTGGCCCATAAATGGTCTTTTTGGCCCACTTAAACTTCACAGTTAACTCTCTCTTGATGTGGGTTTGTTGTGGGTGTGTGGGAGCAAAGAGAAAAGGGCAGTAGGGAAGGGACAAAGGAAGGGGAAGAATGTCTCTATTTTTTTGCATTTTTATTACAACAGTTTGCATGTGCATTTTTTTTACAAATTTGTGCACTTTTTCTTTATTTTTTTAAATCATTCATGGCTCAATCAAGGGCAGTAGGGAAGGGACAAAGGAAGGAGTCCCCATTGGAGATGCCCCTCCTATTCCAATTTCATTAGGGTCTGCAAGTGTTCCCTCTATTGGAAGTGGGGTTGCAACAACAAATTCAAATGTTGAGGGAAGACAACAACCTCAAGATAACAAATATCCCTTGGGGAAATATGTCACAAGAGAGCAAGGGCCAGACAGCAGAGGAGGATGCAACAGAGGAGAGCAGTGGTGACCATGATGATGACAATGATGCTGATTTTGATGACTCATGAGCTACCTACTCCCTTGAGGCTTGTAGTTGTTTTGTATTTGCTATTTCTATTTTCCATTGGCATTTCTACTACCTATGTAACACATTTTGATTTTGAAGACTTAATGAGAAAACTACAGTATCTTGTCTTTCTCCTATTTGATCAATGGTGAATATGTCACAATTGTATTTGTATGCATAATGTTACTTTGTAAAACTTACATCTAGATGAAGATCTATCTTTGACGCAATGAATTTGTGTCATGAATGGGAATTTGTGTAAGAAATATCTAATTTTTAACAAAATAATATATATATATTAACAAAATAATATATAACGTGTCATGTAAAGGGGGGTCAACGTGTCCGTGTACGACACTCAAATCCTCGTGTCCTTTCTGTCCCGTCTCCATGTGTCGGGTGACTTAGCTCTTAACTCCGCCCCTATCTGCATATAGCTTTGAGAGCTATAAGGATATCATGGCTCTCTTGTGTCCAATCCTTAGCCCCTAGAGCCCTGCTATCTCCAAAGATCATATAAGAAAAGTTTAGTGCATCATAACCATACAAAGCATGAAAAAGTGGCATATCTATGGACATGTGGTAGGTGGTTTTATAGTAGTACTCTCCAAGATGCAGCCACTTCACCCATGCACATTGTTGTCTTGTCACATAGTTATGTAAGTAGCCCTCCAGCCACTTATTCACTATCTTCATCTGGTCGTTTATCTATGGATGATAGCTACTGTTAGGTGTGAGCTCAATCCCGACAACACGAAATGGCTCTTGCCGAAATCCTCAGATGAATCGATTGTCCCTATCACTAACAAAGGTCTTAGGGAGACCATGTAGCCTAAACACCTCCTAGAAGAATAATTTAGCTACCTGTGAAGTTGAATACTGAGATGGAATGGCAAAAAAGTGGGCGAATTTAGTCAACCTGTCAACCACCACATAAATGCAATCTTGTCCCTGTATTATTGGCAACCCTGTGATGAAGTCCATAGAGATGCTCCCCCATTTCCTCTCAGGGATAGGGAAAGTCTAGAATAGGCTAGTTAAATGTGTCTGCTCACCCTTGTTCCTCTGACAAGTGTTACACTCCCAAACATCCCTCAAAACATCCTCCCTTAGGCCTCTCTAAGTGAATCGCTCTCTGATAGCCATGTATGTCTTGAGGAACCCATGATGCCCTGCCAACGGTGAATCATGTGCAGTCGGCATGATCTTCTCTCGCAATTGGGATCCCAGAACCAAATAGATCATGTCTTTGTAGCAATGTTGCGAACATCGAGGTCGGGATTAAATCAGCAAGGAGAAAAAATCAGAAAAATTCGTAAAAATCAGGAAAAAAACAGTAAAAATAGGGAAAAAATCGGCACATACAAAAATATTCATTTTTTATCAATTTTTTAATATCTAAAACATCCACAACATAGAATAAATGCATTGACACAAAGTCTCAAACTTTGCAGGGAGGCTTGGACAGCAGCATTCAAAAGAACCCAGAAATAGTTTGTGGAAATTTCACTCGGTTCAAGACTTATTAAAATAATTAATTATTTTAATGGAGACCTTTAGTCCAAACTTAAGGAAATGAAATAATTAAAGGGTATTAATAAGTCAAAGTGTGAATCGTCTAGAAAACACGGATCAAGTCAAGATTTAATCTTAGCCATTGATTAATCTTTTAATCTTGGTCGTTGGTTCTCCAACAGGAAGATTATAAAAGAAGGCTTGAGGGTCACTTGGAAGATAAGTTGGGCACACAGTTAGTACCCGAATGAGATCCATTCTAATGTAGAATTCGACCTTAGTGGGACAGTTGCAGGGCAAGAAGTTGCAAGAGCAGAAGCAAGAGGTCAGGGGTGATCGAGATCAGGGTCGGAGAGCAGCAGTGGGTCATTACAGGCAGCTTGAGGCTGAATCGCAGATACCCCATGCAGTCTCCACGCAGATTCACGCAATCCAGCGATGGCACTGCGCAAAGAATCACACAGACTGACGCAAGGGCTTGCAGGGGCTATTCTGGGTGTCAGAAAATTGTCCGAGTAAGCTGGATATTCAATCTTAGGTGGTTCAAAATTTATCTGCCGAATATTTTCCCTGTAAAAATATCATTTGCTAAAGAATTAATAAAACCCTCATCTGTTGCACCGGTTTTCGCACATTGGGTTTTTCCGGGGACAATTGTCCAAAAATAATTGGGTACATGTGATTGATTCTTGTGCTCATGTTCTCTACTGTTTATTTCTCTACATATATAATTATGAATGTAGTATTTATTTCGATATTTGCCAGAAGATTTCTGAATAATAACTTATTTAAATAATAAGGAGGAGAAATAAATCTATCACTGCAACTGTTTGTAATTTTCACAGTCCTGAATACTAACTTACTAAGTCCTCAGTCCCAACTCAGCCTCAAAATATCAACAAAAAATATAATAACGTATCTCATATCATGAGTCATAATGTCATATACAAAGGAATGCACCAAATAACCTATACTATTGATTTCCACTGCCCCTCTTGCGAGAAACTGTAATAGCTTTCCCTCTAGATGAAGAAGTTGGCAGGGCTGGCAATGGACTCTGTTGTGCTCTAGAACCTGAAGCACCAGGAGCTAAAGGAGGTAGACCACGTCCTCTACCGATGACAAGAGTAGGTGGTGTCACCTCCTCCTCCTATTGCTCCTCCTCCTCCTGTTGCTGCTCCTCCTCCTCCTCCTCCCCCTCCACTCCTCCTGCTCTATACAATCAAGGGTTGAATCCATGATAGGCCTCTTGGCCTCAACCCTCCATGCAGCACTCGTGTCAATCGCATCTAAAGAGAGAGGCCTCAAACCTCCATGCAGCGATCGTGCCAATCGCATCTAAAGAGATAGCATCCATATTAGGTGTCCTCTCAAGTTGTCTCACCCACAATCTAAGATTGTAGTAGACATAGACCATGTCATTGAGGCACGGGGACTCCAACCTGTACAAGGGTCATAAATTAATAAATTATATAATATATATTATAAATAATAAATTAATAATTCTAAAAAAAAAATATTTAATGAATTCAAAAAATCAATTGGAATATTTCAAGTTTTTAACCTGTTGCGCTTTTTGGTGCGTATTTTTTCAAGTACACTCCAGTTGTGCTCGCATCCTGGAGAGCTACATGTTTGACTGAGTACTCTAATGGCAAGCCTTTGGAGTTTTGGTATTTTGCCACCGTAGCTCCTCCACCATGCATATACAACAAATAAGATAAACTTATAAAGTTATAAACATAAGAAAATTTTTAAAATAATGAAAATTTGAAAATCGAAAGTTGAAGCAAATTATGAAGTTATGAACTTGAAGAGACAATGAATTTTGAAACAAACTAAATCTTACTTGGAATTTTAGTATTCCTATCCTGGATAGCCATGTCAAAACTCAATGTACCACCTGTCATTTTGTATATCTCCATTTCTTTGGAGATATCTGCACGTTATGATGGAGATGACACAATCTTCAGAGCACAAATGAAAAAGCCATCCATGACCTCAGCATCAAATAAGAAACCACATGAGTAAGCAAATTTGGGGTTCAGGAAGATCCCTGCAGCATGAATGGAACGATAGAGTGTGTTGTTCCATCGCTCATCAATCACTTCCCATACAAAAAGTTATTTTTGAAACCCCTCATCCCTCTTATCTTCATAGTAGCTCTGAATGGCTTCTTTGGCCCTATCCATGGCCTCATACAAGTAGTCCATTGCGGACTTCTCTCCATCAACTAATCTAAGAACATTTACCAAAGATTCAGTAATGTTGCACACCTCCTATACTCCCGCCCAGAATTTTTCCTAATATGAAACCAACCTGCATATGGCCTCTCCCTCTGGTTTGCGGTTGTATGTCAAAGCATGCCACTCCTAGGAAATAAACATTTTCTTCAAATCCCACATAGAATTCAAGAGAGATTGAAGAGATATGAAACTAGTGGCAAACCGTGTAATAGCAGGGTGCACCAACTCCTCCTTGTTGGTGAATGTTCTCATCAAATGAAGCACAGATGCATGATTATATATAAATTTTGTAATGTTCATTGATAACTCAACAATATGTTTGACAAAAGGAATATTTCCTATATCCTCCAACATCAAATCAATGCAGTGTGCAGCTAAAATGTCCAAAATATGCTAGAATGCCTCTCCATAAGCATCTTGTCAGCAGCAACATAATTTGCAGCATTGTCTGTTATGATTTGGACAATATTTTGTGGACCCACCTCTAAAATGAACACATCCAATAAATCCCATAATAATCGTGCATCTTTGACATGTGCAGATGCATCAACAGATTTCATAAACATCGTCTCCTTGGACTGCTGACCAAGAAGTTAATAAGGATTCTACCCTTTTGATCAGTCCAACCATCTAACATCATAGTGCATCCTGTGACTTCCTATGATGCCCTTAACTCCTCCAATCTCTTGGTGCAATCAACCTTTTCATTTTGAGCAATGCGCCCTCTATAGTCATCATATGAAGGGGCTTTGTATCCTGGGCTAACAACAGCGATAGCATCAATCACAGCCTGGTAAAAGGGATTATTCCTGGCAACATTGAAAGGAATATCACTCCAAAGAAAAAGCTTGCCCAACAACTTGTCAGCTTTTTCCTTCTCCCTTTTTTTAATAATTGAGGAGATAAATGGTTGTTCACAAGGTGTGGTTCTAGGAACAAAATATGATGAGGCAGCTACAGGGTTGGGTGTAGAAAATGTTGATGGTGAAAAACCACTACCACTCTCACGGTCACCTCCACACCCTGTTATGTGACTCCTCAGAGCTGCCTTGCTAAGTTTAGTTGTTTCTATTCCTTCTAATGATTTGAGTGCTCTTCGAATTATTTCTGGATTGGTATTTGTGCAAGGCCCTACTTCATGTTCCAGAACTTGTGCAAGGTGGTATTTCAATCTGTATACCCCCCTCCCTGTCATGTGGTGCCCACATAACTTGCAAGTCAAATTTAATCTGTCAAACCCCTGATTAGGTACACCAAATTCCCACATAGGGTCTAATTTCCTTGGCATGTTTGTAAATTTGTTGAACTCTTGAGTCTTATTGTAAGATGAAGTTTGAACTTCGAAATTTGAACCTAGGGCACAAGAAAAATTGCAAGTTAAAAAATAAAAATAAAAATTTACAATTTTATATACAACATTTGACTTTTTTCACAAAAAAAACCCTCAACTCAATGCAACAATAATGGGAAAAACTACACATTCAAACCCAAGCAAAAATAATGGAAAAAACCTAAAAGCACAAGATGAAATGAAAAACATCCAAATTTTTGCACTTTTTACCAAAACAAACCCTCTCCACTCAATAAAACAAAAAAAACAAAAAAAAAAAAACACAACCAAATGCAAACAAAAATGATGGAAAATACATGGATGATAGAAACCCATGGAATAACGAGAAAAAAAAACAAAAAAAGGGTCAAATTTGATGCCCAAACCTGGAAAAAAAAAATTGTTGAAGAAACTTGGTCTAAACTTGAATTTTGTAGGCTTGGGTTGCTCAATTCCTTCACTTTTCTCCTCTCTTGCCTTTGTAGATGACTTCTCCTCCTCCTTAGCTCTCTTTCTTGCCCTATATCTGCAAAAATGACAAAAAAACGATTTTTGAAGTTTATTGGGCCGTTGTTTGATGAGCCCGCAATTTTTTCGCGATTTTTTGAAAATAAAAAATTCGCTCAAAAAAATGTCGATTTTATCGTTTTACCAAAAAAATCTCGATTTTTTCAAAAACTCGTGATGTTAGTTTCACTGCTTTGTAGTAAATCACCTCATTCATCATCTTGTATCGATCATCCCCAAATATGTCATCTAGGATCTCACACGCATGTCAATCCTTGAAGTACTCAACCAACAATTGTGCTCTTCAATCTTGAGCAATGCTCATGAGTGAGATTGTCACAAACCTCCTAGATAGTGCATTCACCACAACATTTTGCTTGCCCTTGACATACTTTATGTCAAAACCATATACCTAGAACTTACTGACCCACTTTTGCTACCTCTCCTACAATTGTTCTTGCTCCAAGAAGAATCGAAGACTGTTGTGGTCAATATTCACCTTAAACCTATTTCCCACCAAGTACTATCAAAACTTGGCCAGTGCATGAATGATCGCATGCATCTCCTTGTCGTATATAGAATACAATCTCTCATGTGCCTGCAGCTTCTGGCTCTTGAAAGCAATCGAGTGCCCCCCCCGGGATCAAAACTGCCCCAATTCCCTCTCCAAATGCATCACACTCCAAAACAAAGGGTTGTGAGAAATCAGGTAAAGCCAACACTCGGAAATTGTTCATTACCCTCTTGAGGTGCTCAAAAGCCCCCTGTGCCATATTCGTCCACACAAGCGATCCCTTCTTTGTCAAATCTGTAAGGGTGCTGCCAGTTGGGAAAATTCCCTCACGAACCTCCTGTAATAAGTACATATGCCCAGGAATCCCCGTAACTCTGTCACATTCTTGGGTGAAGGCCAATCCAAGATGGCCTGATCTTATCCCAGTGAACTCTCACCCCATCCTCCCTAATGACATGGCCAAGATAGAATATCTTTGTTAGTCCAAATTCACACTTGGACATATTCGCATACAGTTGTTGCTCCTTTAGGATGTGTAGCACCTGCTCCAAGTGTTGTAAATGCTCCTCCCATGTCCTACTATAAAACAAGATGTCATCAAAGAAAACCAACACATATCTACGTAACTGCTTGCGGAACACATGGTTCATCAAGACTGGAAGGTAGCTCGAGCGTTGGTTAGCCCGAAGGGCATCACCAAGAACTAAAAGTGTCCATAGTGACACTTGAACATCATCTTCGGGATATCTTGCTCCCTCACCCGAATCTGATGGTACCTCGAGCATAAATCTATCTTAGAGAAGTACCTGGCTCCTAGCTCATCCATCAACTCGTTGTTAGTTTTGTAGCATTGAACAGGTGTTCTAGTCTCGATTTTAGTTAGAGAGGCTAAGAAACACAAGAGCTCGAAAACCCGGAATAAATTTCAGGAGAAAACATCTAGAGATGCCTCAATTAAGTTAATTAGTCAGTAATTAAATTTTTCCTAAATTAAACTTAGGAAAAGTGATTAATTAACAGGAATTAATTGAAAAACGTGAGATTTCTCTAGAAACTCACATGGATCGACTCAGAAATGATCTTAGTCATTGACGAGGGTTTAATCATGGTCGTTGGTGAGCCAACGAGAGATTATAAGAGGAGGTTGATGGGGTTGGAGCAAGACACACTTGAGAGATCGATTTCCTTGGCAAATCGAGCTATCCAGATGTAGCAGTTGAGCAGGGAAGAGGAGTTTGAGCCAAAGGGGAAATAGAGTTAGTGAGGGGCAAAGATAGTGATTCCAGAGGAGATTCCAATTCTGGAGAGGTAGCAACAAGTGACTGAAATATTCCAGTGGAGCTGCCTAGGGGCTGTGCAGTAGCTTTAGTGAGCAATTTGATTTCGTTGAGAGGGATGTCAATTCAGCGCCCAAAGGTCGGGATAATTTTCCAGAGGGTCGAAGAGTCACTTCCAACAGATGAGATAGGCAAGACAGCTTGATCAGAGGTTGAATCGACCCACACATGTAAGGGTTTGCGTAGAAGGCTTGCGTAGGTGTTGGATGGCCTGAATTTCTGGGGGAGCTATTATCGGGATTGCTTGTGGAGAGACAAAATTTTCTCTCAAATATTTTTGCCAGATATTTGCTGATTGGATTGCCAGTTTTCGGCATCTAGATTGTACTCAGATTATTTCATTGTTGCGTAATAATAAAACCGTCATCTGCTACACCAGTTTTCCCACATTGGATTTTTTCGGAGACATTTGTCCAAAAATAATTGTCTCAATTTTATTGTGTGTGTGCTATCATTTTCTAAGTTTCCAACATTTTATATTCTGCAATGTTTTTATTGGTGAAAAATTGCAATGTGATTTATTCATTGTATGTCGTAGCAAATAAACTGTATAATAAATTGGTTAGAAGAATAAATTTCCAATTTCTACAATTAGACTTTAAATTTTCACACTCGTCAATACGCGAGTACCGGTTCTTCAAGATCTTCTTATTCGGATCCTTGTAGTCAATGCACATATGGAGGGTCCCATCCTTCTTCATCACCAACACTACAGATGAAGTGAAGGGACTAAAATTGGGCCTAATATGTCCCAAAGCCAGCAACCCTTGTATGGCTCGCTCAATCTCATCCCTATAAACCTTGGGATGCTTGTATGGTATAGTGATAATTGCGTACACGCCTTCCTCTAACTCAATCGTGTGCTCAAATCCTCTATCTGATCAACAACCTAGGGGAATGTCTCCAAAAATGTAATATCCCCAACGGGAAATAGACAGCAATACAAGCATACAACTATATAGAAAAATGCCGGAAACAGAATATAAAGCAAGTACACATAAAATGCCAGGAATGCTAAGCCATTTTATTAATCTGAGAATATAAATGGGTACAATGGATAATCAGAATAAGAGCACCTATCCTTGCACTAGGCAAGTGAAGAACCCTCTCAGAAACAGGAAATGGCTACTACAGAAACTACTTCCCAGCTGCTGGAAGAAACTGCCGTAAACTGCTGCTCCTGGAAAGAACTGGAACTAGAGGCTGATCCCCTCGCCGGAATGAGCTAAAAATCTACAGATCACCTGTACTCGCTGCTCCAGACAAAACCCAGAAATCATAGACAAAATGGACCACCTCCGAAAATCACCCCCAGAAACCACCCTCCTAGAAAAACGCTGTCCCTTCAGGACCAGCGCAGAAGCTCAAGGAACACGCCGAGAAAAGGGCCTGAATCCTCCTGCAAAACCTCCGGCTGACACAACAATCTCCCAAGACTGAAAAACGCTGAAAACCACCACCAAATCACCGCACAACTGCGCTGCACCACAATGACTGCGTCCTCCCTGCTGAAACTGCGTCCTCTCTCCTGAACTGCGCAGTCACTCCAAGGGGCTGCTCCTCTGCAACGTCCACCCAAAATCCACTGCAAATCACCTACAGAAACTGAAGGAAATACCTTGCTCGAGCAGGCACTCGAAGTCCCCCGGAGCCAAGGGTGAGATCTCCAACCGGAGACACTCAGTTCGCACTAAACAGTGCTGCAGACCGACTAAACAACCGGCGTGCTGAAGTAGACAGAAGTCTAGCTCTCAATATCAATAACATATCAATAATGCCAAAATGGAGTGAAACCCCCACCTTTTATAGTGCTAGCTCCCTCAAAACCCTAACTGCGTCCTTGAGTTCCTCCTTGATGTTATGAATATTTTATTAATTATTAGTTAGATATAGTTATATTAGGTTTTATTAGCTGAAAGGGCATGATCAAAGATCATGCCTCTTCGCCAAGGGACACCTTGAGGCTATTTAAAGCCTAGGCGATCCCTCATTGTAATCATCTCATCTTTTCATCATTAATAATATATATTTATCAAGTTTTACCAGAGTTTTTACACTCCATTGGTATCAGAGCCATCGCTCTTTGGATCTGTGTGTGATCCCCAGAATTAAGGAATCAAAGGAATTCCAAAAATTGCAGATTTTTACCCAACCCCTTCTGCTCTCACACTCATAATTTCCTTACAACCAAACGGCCTCCCCCTCACATTCAACGCAGTCAAGAAAATTACGTCTTGAAAAAATCGATTTGAACAGTGACCCATTAAATTCAAGTAACAGGTATTAAAATCGATATTAAAGAGCCACTGCGTCTTTCTGCCACCACCGCTACCTTTAGCCTCGATTCTCATTCCAATCGTGAGCCCTGTTGGCACTAGCAACCAAGCACCCCACCCCCAAATTTCTTTGCAGATATCGATACCATAGACCACCATTGCCATACTCTGACACCGCCGCCCATCCCAAATAAAATACGAGTTGAAAAAAATAACGTTTAAAAAATAAATACGACTTACTGTACGGGTACACTCCATTGGTATCGGTATTTAGAAGCCACTGCAGACAACATATCTCCGCAAAGTCCGTGAAACAGGTGACAGCAAGAATTACGTTCGCTGAGCCGGTCAAACAGCGAATTTTTTAAATACAAGTTCGGGTATTAAAATCGATTCTTCTGCCGCAGACCAAGTTTCGGGTATTAAAATCGATATATATATCATAACAGCATATAATAACCCGCTGACCGGTCTGAGATTCTCTGCATTCAAGAGCCCCGAGTTAAGCGGACGGTTCACCACCTACAGTCAACCATTCAGCACATAAACACGTTCGGTCAGCAAAAATAAACGACACGTCTTTTTCCAAATCGTGAAACAACGTGTAAAATTCAATCGGAAACAGCGTTTCACCATTCACTGAACCGGGTGACATTTTAATTCGTGACAGGTTTTTTTTATTAAGCAATCGCTGTTTCATAGCTGGCGGTCAACTATACAATCATTCCGTTTAACTCCGGTCTTCCGTGTACCCCATTTCGCTGCGCTGGACCCCCTTGCACCGTCGGCCTACCAGGAACCTGACGTGAATCGGACATGTGGTGAATCAGGCGTGAATCGGAAGCATTCATATTATTACAAGGAACGGTGTGTCTTTTGGTTCAGCGGAACGGCTCATTTTAAAAAAAAAACACGATTTCTTTTTTAATTATATAAAATATATATCATATAGTTTCAATTGGTAATTATATAAATATATTGTAATTCTATACTTATTTATATATTATATAGTTTTCAAAATTGATAATTATATATATATTTATAATTATATAATTTATTTATATTATATAATTTTCAATTAATAATTATATATATGTAATTATATAATTTTAAAAAGAAAATTATTATTATTATTAATTTAATTAATTAATTAATTAAATATTAATTAATTAATTAATTTTTAAAAAAAATTGATTAATTAAATATTTAATTAATTAATTTTAAAGAAAAAGAGGAAAAATTGGCAGAAAAATATCAGTATGTCTTTATCAATGATGACGATTGATCAGATAAAAAGGCAAATATGGCTTAAACAAATGGAGGCTAAGGACAAAGAGGACAAAATATTGCAGAAATTTAATGTGATCATGAACAATATGACAGAACTCTTCAGTAAGCTAAATGATAAAATAGATAAGTTAAGTCCGACACAATCCCCAATATCTCCTAACAGGGAACAAAATCAACAAAACAATTCCGCAGATTCAGGGAACTCAGAAGAGCATCAGGAAAAAACTGATTCCCCACATCACCATGAAGATACAGATGTTTGTAAGCAACAAACTGTTCCATCCCCAGAATTGAACGAAACATATGAAGCGACAAACACATCCGAAGCCACTGATATAACGACAGAAGCTGTTGAGGCCTTCGGTGATGAAGCAGATATGGTTGTTAAGAATGAAGCATGTGATGATGAGAAGTTACATCAGACAATAATTGTTGGTAACTTACCTCTAAATCTAAAAAGGAATCCCAAAAAATCACCAGAAGAACAAGGAATAACTGGGAAATATGAAAAAGTATTCCAAGATCTACCCATAAAAGTGCCTTCCGATAGGAAAATCAAACATCCAATAGAAGTCAAGACAGTATCCAACTCTGGCGATATCAGATCTTTTCACTATCCAGATCAACAAAAGATTGAACTCGAGAATTTGCTCCACGATCTTTTTAAAATATGGGAAGCAAGAACTCATCGCTTGAGAAAACCAGACATTCGTCAACGTTGCCCATCGATTACATATGCTTTGAGGACAAAGCATCTTTAAGAGAGGGGCAATGTTATGAATATTTTATTAATTATTAGTTAGATATAGTTATATTAGGTTTTATTAGCTGAAAGGGCATGATCAAAGATCATGCCTCTTCGCCAAGGGACACCTTGAGGCTATTTAAAGCCTAGGCGATCCCTCATTGTAATCATCTCATCTTTTCATCATTAATAATATATATTTATCAAGTTTTACCAGAGTTTTTACACTCCACTTGACCTGCGCAGTTACCTTAGGAGTCTACGTGAGGCCTCTCTCATGTGTGTGTGGACCCCCAAGGCTTTCCCCTTTAAGTTACAACGTTGCCTCTACTAGGGAAACACTTTATTTTATTTAAGTGAGTTAGACCCCTTTTTCTCACTTTTATTTATTAATTAACTATAGTCGGCAAAACTATACAAAAATCAAATATTCCAATTAGCGGTGCTAATTAGGAATATTACAGTCTCCCTCAGCAAAACGTTGCTTGTCCTCAAGAAACTGAAGTGATGGATGTTGTAAAGTCTGCTCGCTCTCCCAAGTGGCATCCTCATCCGGCAAAAATTGCTTGTTCTCAAGCAATGCTTGAACAAGCCTACTCTCTAGCTGATGCTCCCCACCGATACTGCAAAATGTGCCTGGGTCCCACTGAAACCTCTCTGTCTCCTGCATCACCCCGATACGAAGGGATATCTCAATGCCAGGATCCCAAACTGGCCTCTCACGGTACCAGCCAATCAATAGTCCTCCCGGATCCCATCGCCACTGTGGCCAATAATCGCACAAGTCCCACGGCTCGGACTGTGCACTGCCTCTGGCTATGACCAATGCTCTAAGAGGTGAAGACCACCAACAAGCATCAATGCTCTCGGGCTCCTGCTGCGCTGTACCTGTAGCCGCATATGCTACCCCTCCAACTGCATACCAACTCATCACCTCTCTCCAATCCAAGTTGTGACTCAACCCCATGCTGATCCTGCTCTCCTGAAATCGGGATGGGGTGCTGAAGAAATGATGACCTGTGTCCCCCTGCCAGCTGGAATCTAGAACATGTGCTATGTCCATGGGCCCCTGCTCCGCTGTGCTCCCTCCGAAGAATACCATAACATCAAGAGGGTACCAACTCATGGTCTCCCGCCAGTCCGTCATGGAAGAAGAATCTGTTGTAGTGATAACAACTGCATATGGAACATGCCGGGAGTGCTGTCGCCAACTCGTAATCAACTCCCACTGCTCTACCCTATCTGCCAGTGAAAACTGCCTGTAGAAGGAAGCCCCTCTCTCTATAATGGGCCAAAGTGGGCAAGATACGCTGCAAGCTCCATCGATGTACTCCTGGAGAGTGCTACACACTAAAAACACTGCAGCTTTGCTGACTGTGTGTGCACCTAACTGCGTCTCATCCCTGTGTCGATCCACAGATGGATGCTCCACCATATCCAACAACTCCTCCCACTCCTGATCAGGAATGTCATGCTCCCGCTGTCTCCTGGTCCCCTGCAGAACAATCCCATCAACCTCCAAAACCTCTAGAGAATATGGATCTGCATCTGCTGTCACCGTACTCGATGTCAATGCATATGACTGTCCCACCTCGATGGCTGACCCCAATGTTAGCCGCATATCCCTCATCGACTCAATGTGGGCACCCATCTGGCTCTCTCTCAAAGGAATATCATGCCTGATGTAAGTAGTGTCCTCCTCTGTCGACTCAGG
Source organism: Pinus albicaulis (assembly GCA_034641835.2). NCBI lineage: Eukaryota > Viridiplantae > Streptophyta > Pinopsida > Pinales > Pinaceae > Pinus > Pinus albicaulis. The sequence goes on from CM076581.1 coordinate 1,140,139,166, forward strand.
CTCCATCACCTGCTGCTCTAGCTGAATTGTCACAAGTGACTCTTCACCCACAGTATCTCCCGCAGAGTCCCGTGACTGCTCACCCTGGACACTAGAATGTAGCTCCAACCGACTGTCACCATCCATGCATGACTGCTCTCGCTCCCCAGAAGCATCCTCAACTGATCCTATGGACTCATATGAAAAAGAGTCCTCACCCTGGTATACAGAAGGAATGCCCTCCTGTTCTACCTCCGCCATCTCATCTATATCGAACATGCCACCTATCCTCTCGATAAAGTGTCGATACAGTGTCTGGAGCCCAAACACATACTGGGGTGTTACCTCTGCCGTACCCAGTATCCTCTGCCCATGCATGTTCTCGACATGCCGTGAGGGAAAAGTGATGCATGTCTCCCTCATGACCTGCTCCCCAAGCGTAGGCTCCGTGATGACTGATGCTCCACCTCTGCAAGGGATCATCTCATCCCCCAACCTGTGGCTGTCAACTAGCACACCAACCCAGTGCCACTGCTGAGAAGTCTCTCGCCTAGTGTACTGAGTGTCATCCAAATATCTTGGGTGAACCTCGCATACCCTGCTGCTCACGCCCAAAGTGCCAAAGATCGAAAACATAATCAACTGTACCTGTGAGTGATGTCGAAGCGAGTCAAGTGTGTGAGTCCCCACAGATACCGCCAAGTATTGCTCCTTTGTCTCTCCATCGATCCTGGGTGAACTACTACCAAAGGTAAGCCCGATGTCCCTGTCCATGAGCCTCTCTGGAAGCAATGCTCTAAGACCCTGCTGTGCAGCACCGTATGCCCTCGCATACCACTGATCATCCATATACTCCTCAACATGCCACTGCACACTGAGGCATACCTCGGTATGCTACTGGATACCATGTGCTACTGCTGTAGCACCCTGTACCGTCTCGTGCCCTGACTGTGTCCAGGCATCGGTCACTCTTCGCATGCTCTCAATGTGATGTAGGATACTCCTACTCCACAATGCAGTCCCACACACTATGGTACACCACCATGCTACTCCATGTCCACCGGCAATCCACCGCTCAATGCTAGAGGCTCCCACACATCCCTGGATGTGATGTCCTAGAGCTGTGCCTCTATATGTCCGACTACCACCAATCGGTAACATCGTCTCCACCGTCGCATCACTATACCTGCCGACGAAAGGATCATCACTCCAAATACTCCTCAAGGGGTCCGAGAAGTGAATCTCCCTGTGTGTCAGTAGTGTTACCACCACTGCTCGGCTCTGTTGCGTCCTCTGTGCCCCACACAAAGGTGAAGAATCCTTGGCCCCATACAAGGTGCCATCTGGTGGCCTGCCAATGCCACCTCCTCCGACAAGCTCCCGCCAAGGTGTGCTGACCACCCCGTGATCCCGTGTATGAATGTCATGCCAAGACAACCTAGGGAGTCTGCCCATAAACTGGTTGGCCACTGGAGCTGACCGAAACTGCACATGCTCTACTACGAGGCCAACTGTACTCTCCAAGACATAGTCAGCCGACCTGTCTGGGGAACAGTAGGTGATCCCACCTGGATCCCAATGCCAATCTGGGGTTCCTGTACTCCCCATGCATAGAAAATCCCGCTGAGCTACACTCGGATCCATCACTATCTCCATAGCCCGCTCCACCGAGTACCAACTCAAAATCTCTCTCCATCCAACCTCAACATGTGGATGCTGTGCCCTGTGCAACTCTGATCGTCTCATACCGCTATCCAAGTCAACATATGAGATCTGACTAGGTGGCTCTGCCTCTCTCTCTCTAATGGGAAGAGATGACTCAACAACACTGCTAGTCCCATCCATGCATGCCTGAAGGGGAATGATCTGACGCTGCAATGTGCCCTCGGGTTGTACCATCAGGGAATCCAGTTGTTCCCCAATGCGGGCCAACTTGGCCGCCGACTTGGCACAAGTCACTCTCATACCCTCCAGCTCCTGGTCCTGCAACAAAATGGTCTCCCGTACTGACGTGGCCTTCTCTCTCAAAACTCGAAGGTCCGCCCGAAGCCGATGATACTGCTGTCCGCGACCATCATCCAATACCTCTGTACCTGCTAGTGCCTCATCGAAGGTGGATACTTCTCCTGACACTGCACCCATCTGTGTGCTGCTACCACCCGAAGACTCGGACGCGACTCCGGTCATCACCTCAATGGATGGCTCTACTGAGGTAGGCTCTACCTTCTCCACTACCACATCAACCGACATGGCCAAGGAGGTCTCCAATGAGGGGGAATCCCGTGTCACACTAGGTGTAACCTCAGACTCCCTGCAATCCTATGTGCCCTCATCCTCCAAGTGCGAGGTAACCATTTTAATGGTTTCCCTCTCCGATACTCGGTCAAGCTGGAAAGAGGTATCCAACTTGTCCACCCAAGCTTTTCCTGAGCGCCTGGATGACCCGTCAAATGTCGGTAGATGGAATCTGTCCACTGTGCGCTGTAAGCCCCCATCATGTGAGCGCCTGTTCCCTCTGTGAAAGTTGTGAGGTCTACTATCACGCTGGAGCTGAACATAATCTCTGAATGAGAGAGCCTCCATGAACTCCTGCCCGTATGCCTGGTACTCTGCAAAATAGACACCCATGTGGCCCGGCTCCGGATCTCGCTGTGCTCCTGCCCCTATGTCTTCATCCAGAAAAGGGGGCATGGTAGGACGTGTGGGTGTATGTGATGCCATATGCTGAGTGGCATCATGCTTCGGCAAATGGTGGGATGTGCCTAATCCCTTACCAATCTGAAAACTAACCTCCAACGCAGTGAGTTTCTGTGACATCACCTGCATGTGTTGGAGGAGTGTCTCCCATCTCCTCGAATCATCACCACCTGCCATTGGCATTTTCTGCTAGGTGCCTACAGGCTCCTCAGAAACTGCACGGCTGCTGCAAAACCATACTGCTGCTTAACTTCGACCTCCGATTTACCCACCGAAAACTACTCAGAAAATTCCAGGAATTTGGGAAGGTGATCCTTGCCCAAAACCCAGAAAAACCCAGAAAGCGTTTCTTCTAATTCCAAACTTCAAAATTTGACCCTTTATATTTTGGCCCTTTTTCCAATTGCGTTTTTGGTACTGCAACTGCTATTGCTCTCCAAAATTCCAGCAAACCTCTGTATGATCTCTTTCCCAATGTCATAGACCACAGGCTGAGCCAGAATTATGCTCTGATACCACTGTAATATCCCCAACGGGAAATAGGCAGCAATACAAGCATACAACTATATAGAAAAATGCCGGAAACAGAATATAGAGCAAGTACACATAAAATTCCAGAAATGCTAAGCCATTTTATTAATCTGAGAATATAAAGGGGTACAATGGATAATCAGAATAAGAGCACCTATCCTTGCACCAGGCAAGTGAAGAACCCTCTCAGAAACAGGAAATGGCTACTACAGAAACTGCTTCCCAGCTGCTGGAAGAAACTGCCGTAAACTGCTGCTCCTGGAAAGAACTGGAACAAGAGGTTGATCCCCTCGCCGGAATGAGCTAAAAATCTACAGATCACCTGTACTCGCTGCTCCGGACAAAACCCAAAAATCATAGACAAAATGGACCACCTCCGAAAATCACCCCCAGAAACCACCCTCCTAGAAAAACGCTGTCCCTTCAGGACCAGCGCAGAAGCTCAAGGAACACGCTGAGAAAAGGGCCTGAATCCTCCTGCAAAACCTCCGGCTGACACAACAATCTCCCAAGACTGAAAAACGCTGAAAACCACCACCAAATCACCTCACGACTGCGCTGCACCACAATGACTGCGTCCTCCCTGCTGAAACTGCGTTCTCTCTCCTGAACTGCGCAGTCACTCCAAGGGGCTGCTCCTCTGCAAACGTCCACCCAAAATCCACTGCAAATCACCTACAGAAACTGAAGGAAATACCTTGCTCAAGCAGGCACTCGAAGTCCCCCGGAGCCAAGGGCGAGATCTCCGACCGGAGACACTCAGTTCGCACTAAACAGTGCTGCAGACCGACTAAACAACCGGCGTGCTGAAGTAGACAGAAGTCTAGCTCTCAATATCAATAACATATCAATAATGCCAAAATGGAGTGAAACCCCCACCTTTTATAGTGCTAGCTCCCTCAAAACCCTAACTGCGTCCTTGAGTTCCTCCTTGACCTGCGCAGTTACCTTAGGAGTCTACGTGAGGCCTCTCTCATGTGTGTGGACCCCTAAGGCTTTCCCTTTAAGTTACAACGTTGCCTCTACTAGGGAAACACTTTATTTTATTTAAGTGAGTTGGACCCCTTTTCTCACTTTTATTTATTAATTAACTATAGTCGGCAAAACTATACAAAAATCAAATATTCCAATTAGCGGTGCTAATTAGGAATATTACAAAAAACTGTCAAGTGCCCGTCCAATATTGCTTGAATATTGAGATGTGGCAGTCGTTGTAGGATATACTGAGAGGGGGGTGAATCAATATTTCTTAGCAATTAGCACTTTTTAATCCTTTTCAAAGCATTAATTATTCTTCAATTATTATTAATTTTCTTCTTCAACAATTATAAACACTATTCAGCAGTACACAACACCATACAACAATGCAGGAAGATAAAACAATAGACACAGATTTTTAGGTGGAAAACCCCCTTTGGGTCAAAAACCACTGAACGCTTCTCTAGTAATTATCTTCTTCTCTCTTTAAAAAAAATATTAATTACATCAAGATTTCAGCTACAACTAGGGGATGTGCCAACCCCTAATTCACAGGCCACAGCCTGTAGGACGTTAATAAACCCTAATATCATATTGCAACCAGAAGGATGCCCCAACGCCCTGTAGATTAGGCCACAACCTGATGAGTGCCCCAACACTTTGTTTACTAGCTGTTGTTGGAAAGGATGCTTCACTAACCTATTAACTTATCAGCCACAACTGAATGGACGCCACAACGCCCTGTGCAAGCAACAACTTGCCCTAGCACCACCCTGCCGCCTTGAAGTGTTCTCAGGCCACAACCTGAAGGTGACTCCAATCACCCCGAAGAGTCGGTTGATCACATTTCACAATTTTCACACTGGATCCCCTGTACTCTGTAGAATAGTTGTAACAAAGATGTAGAATAAATGTCGAATCCTGGTAGTCGTTGATCACTGTTCCCACAAACCAATCACTGCACAATGCTACACATCAAGCTATCACTATTCAACTGCACATCACTTTCATTGCACATTGTATATCATTGTCACTACAAATTCACTGCACAATTGTTGGCTATCACTACATGTCACTGTCATCATTGTATCAAGTTGCAATCGATTCTACAACGATTTGGTACAACTATCAACTAATGGCACAAACCAAGGTGCCTCAGGTCATCCCGATGACCTGCAATCAGTGCTTTCAAACCCTAGAGAGCTACTAGCATATAAGTAAACATCGTTGTTTGACTAGTCAAGCCCTGTTATCCATCCTTCTCCAATAGGTTGTATAACAGAATGAAATTTTCATTATAGACCTTCGATCTTCACCTAGCAAAATAGTTGCTCAACAGAAATTTAATCCTTGTGCATAGAGATGTTGACCTTGAGAGGGTAGAATTTCAGAAATAAAAGATAGGGTTGCTTCAGATCCAATCAAAACCCTTTTAGGCCACTATCAACAGAGATAGATTAACTTTTGTTGGTCTATAATGATAGTCCTTGCTCAAAGATCATTGCCCTAGAGGGCTGAAGACATCCTTCCCTCTCTTTTAAAAAACGGCCTAACCGAAATCGACCAGGCCTGGTCGACCGAGCCGGTAGGGCGCCGGTCCGACCAGTTAGAAAACTAACCAGGCTAGCCGGTTTTTGTAATGGCTCGGCCGGCTCGGTAATAAACCGGCCGACCAGGCCGAGCCCGATTCAACCAGGCCTGGTCATAACAACCGGCCGGTGTTTCGAAAGCTTATAAACTTATGTGCTAAATTTCGGAGTCCTTCAAAATTTGAGGCGTCTGAAGAGTATCTCAGAATGGATAAAATAAAATAAACTTCCAACATGACTCCAAAATATTCCAGTATAATAGAAGGAAAACTAAGACAGACAGTCAGCGAACAAAAGGGTTCAGTCTTCTGCTTAGAAGTCTGTATGAAATGTACTCTGTGAACAGCACCTTAAATGATCAAACTTGTGTAACTCAAGAACTTCTTCTAGCAGTAATTGGTAAATTATCAATTAATTTAAATTATCAAAGTATTACAAGGAATATACAAGTTTTCCTGAAGGAACTTTCTTGTGGGACTTCTAAGGTTGTCCTCCATGATTGTTTTAAAGAGTTAAATCAACACAGTTTAAGTATTTTATCTCATGAAAAAGATAAAACGGTATACAAGAGACTAGAAATAAATAAAAACATTCCTAAAACAGGTTGTACATCAAATACATAGAACGATTGCCAACATCCAACACAAGGGTGATGATTACAAGTATGGACCTTTCTTAACATGTCGTAATACTTGGTAGTAACTGTCCATGGTTATGCAAATTTTAAGGCAAGCCACATTAATCAGACTCCGAAACGACTCAGAAAAACATTAACTAGAGAAACTTGACCACCCAGCAAAACTCAACAGTAACTCATCATATTAGAAAACACATTAATATTCAAAATTTCAAAAGAAAAATCAAGGAATTTATGTTTCATGAAAAATCCATAAAATTAGATTATACAACATAGACATAAGTTCATGTAAAAAGTTAAGCTGAAGGGATTAGCTCAACCGCTTGTTGAAAATTTCGCCAGATCCATTCTAAATTGTCATAGGAAAGAGAGGTGGAACCTGGAAGTGGGAGGCAACAATTTTCAAAAGCTTCCAGGAGTGGACCGTTCCAGTAGTATTTTTTATATAAATTCATTTTAATATATTTCAATGCATATATATTTCACCAAAAAAAAATAGGTGCCAAATTAGTTGCAGAAAACATGAAAAATAAAATTTCACTATTAGATGAATGAAGATCACTAAAGCATTGATCATTTGGTGCAAATCTAACATCATTCATCTAGTAGTTAGAACTTATAACATTGTCATCAAATGATCAACCATAACATCAACCTTCAAGTTTCAACAAATAACATTCGTCATCAAAAAATTGTAAAGATAACGTCAACCATGAAATGAACTTCTTCTAGCTTTGTGTTTGGAAACATGAATAAAAATCTTTAAATTTATGTTTTTGTACAAAAAAATTAATATTTAATGTATTTTTTACAAAAACCGAGTCATGACCGAGTCATTGAAACCTGGTCGACCGAGCCATTACCGATTCCAAGTCATTACCGAGTCATTACCTCGACCTGGTAGCTGACCGATTCCGTTTTTTAAAACATTGATCCTTCCTGCAGTAAAACCAACGATCACCCAAGTACCAAACCAAAACAAATGTAAAACTCCCAAAAACCCTCTCGCTTGATTTTTTGTTCTTCTAATGGGCCAAATATCATAATTTTAGAAGTTGACTTCTTTTTACCCAAAAACCTCTCACTTGATTTTTGTTATGAATGTAATTCATAACTAATAGAAGACGTAAATGTAAATAATAATCAAATGATGATTATCTTAAGTAGTAATTAGTTAAGTGAAAAGGCATGTCTAAAAGACATGCCCAATCATGAAAGGCCACCTGCCTAGGTATATTAGCAGGGCCTCATTGTAACATTTCTCATCACTTATACATTTTTTATATAATAAATTATTATTACAAAATACCTCTCGTGTATTTTTACTTTCAAGTCAACAAGCCTACAGTTTTGTTGCTTCAATGGTATTAGAGCCATGCCGCACAATATAGTCTTGCGAGCCTTTGAATGAAGTTTACCATACCATATGCCATTATGTGTAGATCCAGAAGAAATTGAGCAGATTAGAAAAATTCAAGAAAAGCTTCAGCAATTAGAAAAGTCATGTGCAGAAGCTACAGCCTGTTTTAAGAAAGGTTATGAAGAAATCCATAATAAGGATGAAAATAACGAAGCAACCTCAATTGATAAACATAACCAGTCCTCTATTGCAACGGAAAAAAATGTTCTACACACTCTTCTTTCTCAAAGGGTTTCAAGTGATCATAGAACAGATGAAAGTTCCAGAATCTGACACTCGACCTCAACCTAAACGTCCAAACCAAACATCCTTTGTTATTAGGAAATCAAAGACCGAGCCAACAAAAGACGATTCAAGATCCGGAAAAGCCAGTGATCAAGTGATTGCATCATCTACTAGTGAGAGGGAACCTACCTCTCGTACATCAAAAACTTGGCAAGGATCAGCTACTGGTATAGCTGCAAGCAATGGTGGCACAGGTAAAGCATCAAGTACCTCAGCAAAGGTTCCCCAAGAGACAACAACAAATTTTCTTAAAACGAATATCACAGACTACAGTAAGTATATCAGTGAATCTAAAAACACCTGAAGGACAGGATGTTAAAGCTCAAGAAGCATCAGGACTCCAGAAAGGTTATCCTCCCAGGCCATCTCACGATGAAGAAGGTTTGCTTCCAAAATCTGCAGACGATATCCAAAATGATAAGCAGCAAAAACAACCGAATCCATAATTGGTAGAAAAGAGTAACTGCGCCTTTGTTAAAAGTAGAAGCAGTTGCCCATTTTCACACTAGCGAATGGAAAGAAGAGAAAGAAGGATTTCCAACGCTGGAAGACCACCATATCCTGATGATGTCTCTCCCTTCAAGTTCACAACCAAATTAGATGACACACATCTATGCAACAGGTCCTCTCAAACACGTTGGCTCCATCATACCTGCCACCGCACGAATACTCACTTGGGGCACGATGTTTCCTCCGGCATTGTCACTTGCCACGAATACCTTGCTATAAACAGCATGCGAAGCAATCCACGAGTCCACAGACACCCCATCCATCCCTCACTTTGTCCACATTGTGCCGCCAAGAAATTCGGCCTTCTATCAGCATTGTTGCTCCGGTGGTATCAAACGCTGCCCTACGCTTCCACCATCATCCCCTCCGCATGCTGGTCATGCCACATTCCAATCCCGCTATGTCCCTGGCACCTGCTCGCTCCTGTCTACCCAATTCATCATTCTCGACAGACCGACGACCTTCTGCTCGACACCGCACCCCTTCCACCACAACAACGCATTTGTTGTCGTCGTCGAGCCTACTGCCCACTGCAATCGCCTGTCGCCCACTGCAATCGTCCATGCTGTCGTTCGACATCGGCACTCTCGTTGACATTTTCTGCAGGTAAATTATTATGGGTGGGTATGTCATAAGTCATGCCTTTCGAAAGGCAGCTCACCATATCATATATATGCATTACGATATAGCTTGATTAATTTTATTAATTAAGTTTATATAAATTTATTAATTTAATTAAAAATAATATATATATATATATATATATATATATATATATATATATATATATATATTATTTATAAAAAAAATAGATACCCCTAAATTCAAGGCAATATCTCCCGCAAAATTATACAAGACAAGGTACCAGTGACGTCAAGTTATAGTTATATATGACAAGATGATAAGCACAGGATTATTAGCGATAAGCTTTGAGGACAAAGCTTTTTGAAGGAGGAGGCAATGTTATGAATGTAATTCATAACTAATAGAAGAAATAAATGTAAATAATAATCAAATGATGATTATCTTAGGTAGTAGTTAGTTAAGTGAAAAGGCATGTCTAAAAGACATGCCCAGTCATGAAAGGCCACCTGCCTAGGTATATAAGCAGGGCCTCGTTGTAACATTTCTCATCACTTGTACATTTTTTATATAATAAATTATTACTACAAAATACCTCTCGTGCATTTTTACTTTCAAGTCAACAAGCCTACAGTTTTGTTGCTTCAATTTTCTGTTCTTCTGACGGGTTGAAGGTTATAATTTTAGAACTTGACCTCTTTTTACCCAAAAACCTCTCGCTTGATCTTTTGTTTTTCTAAAGGGTCGAAGGTTATAATTTCAATTTTTTACTCCTTTTTAATTCGCATTAACATTCATAACTAAGAAGAGAGCTATGAACCTCTTTTTATAGGTCTAGGAGGGGTTCTAATGATGATCGTTTGAGGACTTAGGAAGGGGCTTATTAGATGGATGTTAGAGTAGGGATTAGTAGGAATTAAAGGATTAAAAAAATTATATTAAATGAGCCTTGTAATTAAAGGAAGGTGGGTTATGAGTCTTATGTGGGCTTTTTGGTCTTTTGAAATGATGGACTTGTCGAAATAATCTTTACTTTAAGAATAATATATCTATCTAAATAATCTTTAAATTAAATATTTTTGTTAAGAATCTTTCCTAGAAATATTTTCATTACCACTAGAAATTTAAAATCATTGATTGGCTTAGTGCATATGGCCCTACCAAGGTTGTGAAGTCAGTGATTGGTTTATTGCCTTTGGTTCTTGAAGTTATTCAACTTATACGTGGTGAGATTACAGTGATAAACAATGTCATATATTGACAACCGTAGGAGGAGGTGTCATGTCAGTACCCCCTGGGGATTTAGCCCACAAAATTGTGTCTACAATTTGAAACACAATTTTCTCACAAACCAGGAGGAACCACGAGGCGTACCACATATCAACAGAAACATCTCTTTGAGGAGAATCTAATGACCTAGATCTCCAACACAAACTCAATTTGACCCTTCAAAAACCCTCGACAAGGTCGGGGTACATCCTCAGTCCAAGATACCCAAACCCTAGGACTTGGGTTCAATGTTGCAGGAAACGTCCCCCCCCCCCCGGCTCCAAGCCCCGAAACGCGTCCCGTACGGATCCGTACGGGATCCGCACCCCGAACCGCGGATCCGAATTTCGGAAACGCGGTTCGCAAAAAAATTTGCGATTCCTGGAAAATCCGGATCCGTACGTCCGGATCCGTGTTTCCGTATAGCGGATCCGCGGATCGTACGGCGGATCGCCAAACGGAAGCGCCGCGATTCTTATACGGATCCGTACGGATCGCCAACGGTTTCGTACAGCGTCGTACGGATCCGACTAATGTAGGTCAAAAAAACGATTTTTTTGATTTCTTTTTTTTGTCTTTGGTTGGGTTAGTAGGTGAGTTAGTGCTGAGTTAGGGATAGGATGAAAAAAATATAAGCTCTCTTTTACCTCCTTAGATGTTTCTTAGATGCTCCCTCATGGTAATGTTAAATTCTTAAAGTAAAAGGATGAAAATGAAATGAAAATGAAAAATAAATGAGAATGTCACTTTTACTTAAATTTTTAACATTACCATGAAATGACTCAGGATGTTTGAGAGTGGTTCCAGCCTGATCGGACTTCATATGGAGAAAATAGAATTTCATATCCTATTCAAAATTCAGCAGACTTAATAGTTTTCAGGAATTCAGGATCAATGGTATGGTGGCATGTCATTAGATTATATCATGTATGAGGGTATGTGATTAGCATTTAATCAAGAGCACTAAGCCCTATATGTACCCTAGTGTTGGTGGTGTTAATTGTTGAACTCCTTTGTCATGTCGTTAGCAAAAAATTACATTTCAATCAAGTCAAAATAATCGATCAAGCATGTTAAGTTCTTTCTACCATATTTTAAGGCTTGCATTAGGGTTTGATCAAAATTGGGCAATTTTGACTAATGTCCCTAGAAAATCGAGGTAGAGGCAAAGGCTAGACAAGAGGAGAAGAATATAGATTATAGATGGTTGATGCATCTAAATGGTTGATGCTCAAATAATTAATCATTAATGTACAATGGATGTCATATCTATCTTGATTTATGTACAAATATGCATGCTTCCATATCTTCTACAATTAATTTGGTATTTTGGATATTTTTTTTAATATAAATGCAAAAAAATAAAAATAAAAAAATATATATATAGTAGACGCTTCCGAGACGCTTTGCTTCCTAGATTTTTTGGAAATGACGCTTCCGCGTCCCCGCTTCCAAAAAACGTCCCCGCTTCGTCCCCGCTTCGTCCCCGCTTCGTGCAACGTTGCTTGGGTTTTCAACCATCCAACAGTATAGCTACCATCTTGATGTAATCTGACAATTAATAAGAAGCATTCCTTAACCATTAGACATCAATGATTGGTGATTTGGTCAAAGTCAAACCCAATCAACTCCATGGGTTGACATCAATGACAACACCATCCAACAATCTCCCCCTTTGTCATTGATGGCAACACACATAATCATCCTACGAGTACAAGTCCCCTTGACATCATGCTTCACCTCATTATCAAGATTTAAATCTCCTTCTCATGTTTTTCTCTCCCCCTTTGACATCAATGGCAAAGGGTTTTTATTATTATGCAACAGTGAAAATCTGAGTACAATCTATGGATGCCCAGCTGGCAATCCAATCAGCAAGTATCTGAAAGAAATAAATAGAGAGAAAATTTCTCTCACCCCACAAGCAATCCTGGCACTGGCTTCTAAAGAAAATCGGTCGTCCAAATCTCAATGTGAGCCCTTATGCACTGCCTCTGCGTTGTCTCTCACATGTGTGGCTCGATTCTGCCACTGAGCAAGTCATCTAGCCTACCTCTGTCGCTGGAAGTGACTCTCCGACACTATGGAAGACTTCCCCGACCTCTGGAAACTTAATCGACCTCCTCCTCAGCTAAATCGAACTACTTTGCGTCAGCTTCTGCACAGTCTCTCCGTTGCTTCTGTGTGGATCACTTCTATAACTTGTTGCTACCTATCCAGTTCAGGAAAACTTCCTTCGGATCACTGTCCCTACCCCTCACTAACTTTGTTGCCTCACTGAAGCTCGAACTCTCAGACAATTGACTGTTGCTACTCTGGAAAATCAAATTCTCCAAGTGACTCTGGTGTATTCTCCATCACCACATCAATTCCTTCTTATGTCTTCTTGTTGGAACTCCATCAGCCAAGATTAAATCTTAATTGATGGCTCAGATCATTTCTGGATCGATCTGTGTGGGTTTCTAGAGAATTTTCACATTGACTTAATTAATTCTGATTAATTAGCTATATTCCTTAAGTTTAGACTCAGGAAATATTTAAAAATCGGCTAATAATCTAATTAAGCCATCTCTAGGTGGAATTTTTAGAAACGATTTATGGGTTTTGGAGATCCCATGTATTCTAGCCTCTCCACCAAATTTCGTAGCTAGAACACATTTGATGCTATAAAATGGAGTGTAAAAACTCTGGTAAACTTGAATAAGTATATATTATTATTGATAAAAGATGAGATGATTACAAGTGAGGATCACCAAGGCTTTAAATATAGCCTTATGGTGTCCCTTGGCGAAGAGACATGATCGTTGATCATGCCCTTCCACATTAATAAACCTAAGATAACTATATTTAACTAATAATTAATAAAATATACATAACATTGCCCCTTTCTTAAGATGCTTTGTCCTCAAAGCATACATAATGCTGGACAACGTTGACGAATGCATGGGTTTCTCGAGCGGCGAGCTCTTGCTTCCCACATTTTAAAAAGATCGTGGAGCATTTTCTCGAGTTCAATCTTTTGGTGATGTGGATAGCGACAAGATTTGATATTGACAGGGTCGAGTCCTTTCTTGACTTCTATTGGATGTTCGTGTTCCTTATTAGGAGGTATTTTCATTGGCAGGTCTTGGAATACTTTTGCATGTGTCTGAACTATTCCTTGTACTGCTGGTGATTCTTCTTGGTTTCTTTTTAGATTTAGAGGTAATTTACCAACAATTGTCGTCCGATGCAACTTCTCGCCATCATCAGATGCTTCATTCTTAACAACCATATATGCTTCATCATTGAAGGCCTCAACAGCTTCTGGCGCTATATTAGTGGCTTCAGATGTGTGTGTCTCTTCACATTTTTCTTTCAAATCTAGGGATGAAACATTTTGCTGTTTATAAGCATCTGCATTTTCATGGTTTCTTTTATTTTCAATGACTATGTCTGTTGTTGCATCTGTGATAGCAATCACGTTGAATTCTTTTTCTGCCATTGGATTTTCATTTATATAAAAGTTCTCAATAACTTCTGTTGCTGCATCATTGGCTTTATTAGTGGATTGAGTTGCATTTGCTTCTCTTGACTTCTCAGCTCTATAACTTTCATGGTTGATTTCAGAGTCTCTGCTTCTAGGTATTTCAACACTATAGTTTTCATGTGAGCTGATTTCCAATTCAACCTCATTTAATTGCTCTTTTCCAAACATGTTATATTCATGATTATGATCTAAATTAGCTGCATTGTTCAGTTGATTATGTTCAACATTCAGGAATATTGGTTCTTGTGTCTGACTTATCTTATCTATCTTATCATTTAAATTATCGAACAGTTCTGTCATCTTTTTCATTCTTTGCTATGATTTTCTGTGGCCTCGTAATGATTTCACCACATTTGTTTTTCTATTCGATTTGTCGTATCATGAACCTTTTTGATATTGTTGGAGTTTCCTGCAACTGTACCTTTGAGACCGACTAATCTTTTTCCAAAGTCATCTGAATTATTATTGACCTGTTTCTCGAGATGCAGCAACTTTTTCTGGAATCCGGCCATCGACATTGATGACAACATACTCCTCATACTCCTTGTTAAGGCTTATCCCCTTTTCCTTAAAAGCTTTGTCCTCAAAGCTGTATTTTTTGACAAGTTTCTTCACTTAAGATTTATCTTTTTTTGCGTATGTCATTCACCACTGGTACCTTCTCTTGTAATGTCTTTGAAAATAGGATATTTTTTTTAATTAATTAATTAATTAATAATAATTAAAAAAAAATTAAATAATAATAATTATTATTATTTTATGATTTGAATATATATATATATATATATATATATATATATATAATTACTAATTGTAATTCTGATATATATATTAAAAAAAATTGTTTATTAAGAAATGTAGTTGTTCCAAAAGACACCTGTTTTAAAACAATATCGTTTTAGTTTAAAAAAAAAATTGCGGCGGGGAGACAGTGGAAAGACAGCTGCGGAGTGGGACAGCGGGGATTGGCGGAGGAAAGAATGCGGCGGCGGGAAGGTTGGCTGTGACGGTGGCGGTGACAATGGACAGGGGCGGAGAAGGTAGGCAGGGGACGAAGAGGTAGACGTCGGGCCGAAGGCGAAAGGCGCGAGTAGGGAGGCGGGGGATAGCAGAGGGGGAGGGTCGCGGTAAGATGAGGGAAAGCGGGGTAAGGGGTGACGAGAGACGGCGGCGGAAGACGCGGGGGGTAGGGGAGAGGTAAGCGGGGAGGTAGAGGAGCGCAGGGATGAGGGTAAGGGGAGCCGGGGCAGGAGTGGAGGCGGCAGGGAGGATAGACGTCGGGATGGTGGTGGGGGGGGGGGCGAGGGGACTGGGAAAGAGGTAGGAGGCGGAAGGAAGGGTGGTGGGGCGGGGCCGCACGGGAAAAGGTGGAAAGGGGTGGGGACAGGGAGGAGGTGACGGGGGAGGACCGCACAGGAAAAGGCGACAAGGAATGGTGGGGACGGGGTGTGCAGAAGAGGGGAAGGTTGTGGCGTGAGAATGTGTGGAACGTGAGTGCAGTGAGGGGGTGAGGGACTGTAGGGAGGGGGGGAAATTTGTAAAAAAAAAATTTATTTATTTATTTTTTACGTGAGGGAGTTGGGAATCGAGGGTTGGTGAGCGAACGCGGAGTGGGAGTGATGGGAAAAAATCTGCAAAAATTCAAGGGAGGAAAGATTTGTAAAAAAAAATTTTAAACAAATGCTGCTTACAAGCACTCGAAAAAATTTCTGCTATTCTGGAATTCCTTGTAATTCCTTAATTCTGGACAATCACACAGATCCTGAAGAGCGACTGCTCCGATACCAATGGAGTGTAAAAACTCTAGTAAACTTGAATAAGTATATATTATTATTGATAAAAGATGAGATGATTACAAGTGAGGATCACCAAGGCTTTAAATATAGCCTTATGGTGTCCCTTGGTGAAGAGGCATGATCGTTGATCATGCCCTTCCACATTAATAAACCTAAGATAACTATATTTAACTAATAATTAATAAAATATACATAACATAAAAAATAACATTGCTTTGGCTCATCCACAAAATGGGGCATCGTAGGACGGCCTGTTTGGCTACGCAAAGGGGTGTGAGGTGGCTGAAACATAAAACTCCCTCCCCTTGCTCTGGAACTGCAATCACCTTGGGGTTCTGCCTCTGGCCTATCATTCACATGTAAGCCCATCACCTGTTGCATCATGTCCATCATAAGCTAACCTTGCCTCAACGTTTGTTGGGTTATCCTTAGTAACTCTCTCGAATCTGGTTTTGTCCTCCCTGTCTAGGTTGCTTAGGACCCTCTTGGTTCTCCATGTGCCCTCTGAAATTTTCCAACTCTGTGTCAGAAAATGGGTCTTGTGCTCCCTCTCTACCTCGATCTCTAACTCTTCCTCTTCCACGACCTCTCTGAAAGACAACTCCTTGGTACTTGGGTGGCATCACTTGCTCTTATCTCTCCACACTAGCCAAGAACATGCTCTGATACCATTGTAATATGCCTAATGAATTATTTAGTGTATAACAGAAGCATGCACTATACAATAGCAAAGAAATTGTAAACAACATAAGGGCAATCACACCACAGAAAATTTTAGAACAATTGTTGAGCCATTTTATTAAATTTTGAACTACATGGAGTACATATAGCAAGGAATAAGTGCACCTGGGCTTGCATAAGCAAGTTGAAGCAAACCCAGGTGAGAGAGATGCCTCCAACAGCTGGAAACTTCGACCCCCATATGGCTTCTGTGCAAACCCAAAAAATGGCAGGTGCTACTACCTGAAAATGGTGCAAATCTCCCATTGTAGTGCCCGAAATTACCTAAAAACATTGTTGTAGCCTCTTCCAAAAATATCCCACCAAACCGAGAAAGGTATTGGCCCAACTCCTAGCCACCAACAAACCCACAAATTGGTGTGAATTACCCAGTGACACAGGGAACAAGCACTCCTAGAAATTCAACTGTAAATTCCCTCAAAATGACACAAGAAATCAACCCAGCTCCTGAGGAATTCTTCTCCAAAAATTTCCTACTTGATCCCAGCCCCTTCACATAGCAAAATCTCCCTGCTTCAAGCCCTGCGAATTTGCCTAGAATGGATGTCTCCGCAAGCCCTAGGAACCAAAATTCACTCACCCAAATTACCACACTCCCTAGGCTACAAACCACCACAAATATTCAGCAATCTACCCTTTGGTCTAGCCACGAATTTCCCATAAATTATCTTTTCCTCCAGATGACACCCCAAGTGGTACGACTTCCCTTCTACGTCCAGGACTCACAAAACTGGGCACAAAACACTAACCCTTACTCCAAAATCTTGTTGAAGTGCTAGGAAAACTCCCCTAGGGTGGCACTCTAGGTCCACCGAAGAAAGAGCTAAGATCTCCGCTTGGAAATCTCTTGTGCTAAGAAGCACTGTGTTGGAGAGGTTGAACAACTCAAGCAAACAACTAGTTTCAGAAATAAAATTTTCAAAAGGCCCCAAATGTTGCACCCCGTCTCCTATTTATAATAGTTGCCTCACTTTTCCCTTGTGGGTCCTGTAAGAGAAATGACAATTAATCAATTTCTCTTATGATGACATTATCTTGTGATGTTTAGTTATTATTATATGTTCTTTAGTTATTATTATATGTTCTTTCTTTTATCATCAAGAGTAATGCCAATAAACAAATAGAAGAAGACACAAGATGTAGGCACATGCCAGGGAAAAACCCCTCTCTTTGCGGAAAACCTGACCAAAATTATTCCTTCAATAGTTTCAAGATGAGATGACCAAGACCCTTAGACTATAGGCTTCCTCCATCAAGTCATCCCTTCACTGTGTAAGCACCAAGATCTCCTCACTATCAAAACATCGAGATCTCCTTTGCTTGCTCTGAAACTTCATCCTCATCCCTTCTATCTTGACATCGAAACATTCTTTATATTGACTATAGTAGCATCAAGTTTGTAGCACCGAGATATTATATTTGTGATAGCATCATAGCACTGAGATATTATAACTGTGATAGCATCATAGCACCAAGATATTATGACTGTGATAGCATTATAGCACTGAGGTAATATATCTGAGTTTCATGACTGTGACACCATCAATTTTTATGACTGAGATGCCACCAAGTTTCATGACTGAAAATAGAACTGAGTGTAATAGCAGAGATAAGTATATAAATGTCATAACCCAAGACTGTAGTATCACCATGATCTGAGCTTCTTTCTGATGTAGCCCTAAAACAGGGATGGAACCGAGACTATGGCTTTCATCATCTTCAAGTTGCATCATATTTGAACTGTACTATATCATAACTGCACCATATCTGAACTGTAATATTATAGTCTTGATGAAGTCCGAACTGTAATTGCATACAATGATCCGAGATTTCAAAGAAGTCTAAATTATGTGTTGTCATTTGAACGAAGGGTAGCCTCCTTTATATAGTTGCTTGTTGTTTATTTTTGTAGCTTCGGAAAGTGATCTAAGTCTCAAATTTGGTGAGGAGGCTTAAACACCAGTGTTCCAAAGAAACCAGAAACCGTTTGTGGAAATTCCACTTGGTTCATGTTTTATTAAAATAATTAATTATTTTAATGGAGATCCTAAGTCTAAACTTAGGGAAATTAAATAATTGATGGTTATTAATAAAACAGAGTGTGAATCTTCTAGAGAACGAAGTTCAAGTCAAGTTTTAATCTTAGCCATTGATTAGACTTCTAATCTGGGCCGTTGATTCATCAATGAGAAGATTATAAAAGAAGGGTTGAGGGTCATTTGGAAAGCAAGTCGGGCAAGCGTTTAGTAACCCGAGGGAAGTCGATTTTGAAGGAATAGAATTCGATTTCAGAGGGACATGTTGCAAGGGCAGAGGAAGCAAAGGGCATCAGCAGTGTCAAGGCACGATGGAAGGAGGAAGCAGGGAAGCAGAGAGACAGCACTCCAGAGTAGTGCAAAGGCCTCAGGCAGTAGTGACACAGGCTTACGTTGGCTCTGTGCAGAAAGCTATGCAAGAGGCATGCAGAGTGACACAGGGAGGGTTAGGGAACCCCTCAGGTGCCAAAAATTCTTTGGAGGACTGAAGGAGAATCATCTCAGGTGTATCTCGAGAAAATTTCTCAGATGTTTCTGCCAGACTTTCCTTCTAAAGATTTCACTGTTGAAGATTAATATATAAGCCCTCATTTGTTGCACCGGTTTTCCCACATTGGGTTTTTCCGGGGACAATTTTCCAAAAATAACTTTTTCTATGTGGTTGATTCTTATGCTTGTATTCTTTACTGTTTTGTTCTCTACATTGACTTGGGTGATTACTGTAGTAGAGTTTATTTCAAAATTTACTGGAAGAATTTTGTAAATAACTTATTGAAAGAATAAGTAGGAGAAATAAATCTATCACTACAGTAGTATTTCAGGATTGAAATTTTCACATTTCCAATAATAAACGAGCCGACATGTATTGAGTGAAGAGACACATCCATATAATAGGCCGACATGTCTTAGTGAAGAGATGTGTCTCTTATTTGAGCCGACTTGAGTATGTTGCCTTGTAGGTACTTTGAGGCCAACTTAAAGGAGTTTGTTGAGGAAGACTTGTTGAAGAGACCGAGGATGATGACCTTGAAGAAGATGACTTGATGGAGGAGCCACTTTGACCAACCTAATATTACATGATTTAAAAACCCAAGATGGATCAATTTAAATTTGTAATGACTAACTTAGAAGTCCACAATTGGAACCTTAAACTAAAATATGACCCAAGCATGAAACCCGTGCTTTAATAAGTCATTTAATAATAATAATAAATTATTTTCATAAATACATTGATAATGAAGACCAAACCTAGTTACATTCTTCAACAGGTCCCTCATTCCACTAATTCGACCTCCCTCCTCGGCCCCTTCTCCACAAGTTTGAATTTTTCCTCCAAGCGGTGTGTATTTCCTTGAGGGGTGGCCCCCCACAACCAACATTATTTTTTACCCACTTCTCCCAAGTTTGACACCAAAATTGTATTAATTTCAAAATTGAAAATTGTGGAACTCCATCAACAAATTTATTGAGAACGGGCATTACATTTTGTAAACCTTAAACTTCCAATTTGCAAGTGCCCAAATGCAAGACCCTAGATTCTTTACATCATTAATTAATCAATAGTTAACCTTCATTACATTAAGAAAAGAAACTTGGCTTCTTAGAGTCACTGTATTTTATCAAGGTAGATTTCAATACCCAAACACATATGTCATTGATACTTTAGAAGTTCAGATACCCTTCGAAACTCAACATCTTTTAGTCCAAAACCCATGGCTTGTAGTGATGAGGCAACATTAGATCTCACAAGTCAAAATTCAAATTGTATAGATCAAAAGGTTTCTACCACAGAAGATCAAACTTCCACAATTTTGTCCAACAAGTTCAAGAACATCTTCCAATTCCAATTTCCTTGTACTACTGTTTATAAATTTTCCTTGTCAAGAGAGAGGAACACGGTCTCTTATATAATGATTCTCTCTCATTTAGGACTTAATTATATCTTATCACTAGCACATACAATGTATCCTATACAGGACTTTAGATGTTACAATGAAGCATAAGATTGTTAGTTCATACTTCATGTTATTTCTTATCTTGTTCTTGACAATACCTGTATGTGATTCCCTTATAACGTAGCAAATCTAGTATACCATACAATGTGTGTAGCCTTTTAAGAGCACACATCCTTGCATTAGGGGAATTTTGATGTCTAAAATGGGCCTCCTAAGGAAATAATAAAATAATAGCTAAAGCAATAAAATAATGTTTATGAATTTTCAATTCACTTTTTGTACCACAATCCATGTAACCATAGTTAAATTCAATTCAAAAGTTGTACCAAAATAAAATTAATAAAAAAATTGTATTGATGTGACTATAAATAAGAATGAGTTTTTCAAGAAGAAGTCATTATCATTAAACAACTAATGCATTTGTTCTTTGTACTTAAATAACTTAAAATAAAATATAAATATAAATTTATAAATTCTTAATTATATTATATGCTATTAATTAAAATTTATATTATTTAAATTGTATAATAATATGTAATTAATATACTATATAAAAATAATATAATATAATAAATGTATAGGGATATGCATTATTTCTTTCAAGAAATATGAAATGACAATAATATATTTTTTTTCAAAAAGTGTGAAATGGCATTTATTATGAGTACTTTACTTTGACTTTAAAAGTACTTAGAGCACTACCATGGTTAACCATGAGTTTTTATCCACCATTGAGAATGTGACAACTAAGTACCTTTAACTCAATAAATGCCACCTCAACCATTAGGGATGATGTCATCCCCTAAAATGTGATTTCTTCTCATAAAGTGAATTTTGATTGTACATTTTCCTTAGGAGGCCCATTTTAGACCTCAAAATTCCCCTGATGAGATCATCTTCGCTTTGTCGAGCTCATTTGTGATCAACTATCTTAAGATTTTGATAGTTGATCTCTAACCCATATTGCAGAGCATGAGTAATACTTCAACTTTACTGGTCCTCAATCTTTGAGTATTCTGGTAAAGAAAAATTTTTGCAAGTTGCTTATCAAGTCAGCTCCAAGCACTATCCTCTCGGCTTCTTCTCAGGTTCTCCCTTTTCTTCAGCTATGTGAGCTTCACTTCTTTCCTTAATTTTGTTGTTCTTCTTGTTTGGACAATCCCTCTTAAAGTGTCCATGATCATTGCAACAAATGCATTGAATCTTGGACATATCTAGCTTTCCTTTAGACTTTCCAAACTTCCCTTTCTTCTTCTTCTTGGACTTTGTAAAAAGGTTTGAGACCTATGATTTGATTCGATGTCATCCTTTTCCTTTATTCTAGTTTCTTCCAAGATACATTGAGCCCATAACTCATTAAAAGGAGTAGTGCCCTTTTTTGAGAAGATACTAGTTGCAAAATTGCTCCAATCAGGTGGCAAAGCAGTCAATACAGAAGTAGTCATTTCTAAATCAGAAACAACTTCCCCAAACCCTTGCAATTGATCTCTTATTTGTGAGATCTTCATAAGATAAGTTGCCATGTCTTCATTCTTTTATTTCCTTATTCTATATAGTTGATTCCTCAAGGAAATATTTTGACCTAATGTACTTATACAGTACAACTTCACCAACTTATCATACATAGCCTTGGATGTCTTCAAATCAACAACAAAGGGAAATAGATGATCCTTTATGGATTCAACAAAGATCCTTAGTGTCCTCACTTCTCCCTTCTTGTATTTTGCTAACCCTCGACTCTTCTCTTTGTCTGGTATAACAACTTCACCAAGAACATATTCCATGACTTCAATTTTTGTGAGTGCTAAATCAATCCTCTTCTTCCATGCTAGGAAGTTTGTTGATCCTATTATCACTCAGGGAAAACCCTGGTTGCAAGGAAAAACCCTAAGGTAACCTCAAAACCTCTTTTAGGTTGAAGTTGGCCCTTCAAGCCGAAAGGGGACCTTTCCGTAAAACTCAACTACTCTACGGTCACTGTAGTAGAAGGTCTTCTGCAATTGAGTTCAGGTGGCCAGATCTAGATCTAGGGATAAATTGATTGGGAGATCTTCGAAAACTATCATTGGGCTTGGATTCTAGTTCTTAAACAAATGAAATCACAGATCTAACGTGTGAGTTGTATAAAGCATGGAAGCAACAAGTCCTTTGATTGTTTAAGAGATTTAAAAGAAAGGGATACTGGAGGAAAACAGAGTTTATAAATGACTAGAGTAACAAATATTAATGACTAATAATTTAAAAGAGGAGCATCAATGAAATCCAATCTCATAAACTAACATTTTCAGACATGGAATACAACAATTAAATGACAGAGAAATATTGATCTGACGTAGGCACTGCGTAGAGAGACACGCAGAGTGACGCAGAGGGAATTAGTGGGTCTTCTAGGTGTCAGAAAATCTCCAGAGGGTACCGGAGAATTTATCTTTGGTGTTATCTAAAGAAGTCTACCAATCTTTTCCTTGTAAAGAATTTCATTGCTAAAGAATAATATATAAACCCTCATCTGTTGCACCGGTTTTCCTGCATTGGGTTTTTCCGGGGGACAATTTTCCAAAAATAAGTGTGTATATGTGATTGATTCTTATGCTTGTATTTCTTACTGTTCCTTTCTCTGCATATACTTAAGTGAATACTGCAGTAGTATTTATTTCGAAATTTACTAGAAAAATTATGTAAATAACTTATTGGAAGTAATAAGTAGGAGAAATAAATCTATCACTGCAGAAATATTTTCTGGATTGAAATTTTCACACAAGCTAGGCCTGATTTGTGGCATGTATAACACTACTCTTTTACCTTACATATTCATGCACTCACCCTCTTACATCCATGCTTCTCATTTTTCCCAAGACTAGGTAGGCACTAGTCTTCGGGTCTCCATCACTTTATTTTTTCCAATCCATTAATCATTTCACTATTGCTACAACCACTTGCTATGTTAAGGCTTACTCTTCAAAGTTCAAACATCACATACAGCCTCCACTTCATAACCTTGGTAATCCTACTAAGGGGTAACCCCCTTGTGTTGAAGAAGAGCTAACCTAAAGTGAGAGGAAGAGCGACTAAGGTGACAGTGTGTATCCGTCCTGAATTACATAAAGTTGTCAACTTGGTGCTTGGGACTTTTATTGTCAAAGAATCAACCTGTTTGACAATCCACTCATGAAGGAGAGTGCTCCAATTTGGAGAGAATTGAGGAAAAATACACTTATGCATTTGTTTTTTGGGACCTTGTCTAGTTTATTTTGAGCCGAAGAAGAGCATCTCACATAGGAGAAAGTTCACTTCGCCTAATACATACACCATTTAGTTTATTTTTGGCAATGACAACACAAAAGGAGATTTATCTCTACTGCTCAATTAACAAACTCATGCAGGGAAAACTTGTATTTTTGATGCTTCAGTTCAGTTTTATCTTTCACATTCAATTCAATTCTATTTAGGTACAGGGGCACTCCATCTAGGGGCTATTTTGAGTTTTCTTTCCGTTTATCATGTAAATCTCCTAGATAAAGATATGGAAAACCACTTGAGCTGCCTTCAATGTTATTCCAACCAAAACCTGCCTATTCCTCAACAATTAGAGTGCCCTATTCCTGGGGCACTTGTGCAACACATATTTTAGTTGTTTGGAGAATTTTTTCCCCTTTAGTACTTTTTATTTGAGGTTAGGCAAGGTGCACCACTTATGGTGAATGAATCTAAATAATACAGGTTTGAAGAGTAGAGGAGGATTCCATCGTTTTCCAAGTAGTACATCTGAGGATTTTAGACAAATAGCAAGGATGAGTTACATCCTAAGATGGCCTCTTATGGAAAGCACTTCATGGAGGTGAGAGGCAGTCTCATTTTTCAACCCTCATACATGTATAGAGTGTGTTCACATAGACTAAGGGTGGAGGCAGAGCACCAACGCAGTCATTCAGACAGAATTTGCTAATTATGGCATCTTCCAGACATCAAGATAGAGAAGCATTTCATCTTTCAATACCCCATTTCAAGTTTCAACAACTCGTGGTACAATATAAGTCCATGCAACAATCCCATATTCCATGGCAAACCTACTATTCAACCTACTTTAAGTTCAATAGAAAGATCAGTACCCTTGTTTTGTACGTTGAACAGATAAAAACTCGTTGCATGGATTCAAATTCTAGATGAACAGATGACAATAAAGAATATTATTTTTTGATTTATTATTTCAAGTTTTTAATTCTAACCCTGATTTCTAATTTTCTGTATATAAATATATAATAAAGAATCTGAAATTATTATCCATTTAACTATTTATTTGTTTATCAAAATCTTGTATTTCTTTGTTCAACTTAACTTAACCCTTTAAAAAAATTTCCTTTTCATTTTTTAAATTTTATCTTTAATTATTTATTTGTTTTCAAAATTTCTATTTGGTTAATTTATTTGTTTCTTATCTTTTATTTTCATCATGTACATATTCTAGAAGTGAATTACATAATTCTAAAATAAATATCTTAAAGAGCCTAGAAAGCCCAAGTTTAAGTACGTTACTTGACAGTGGACATTAATAACCAGCAGATTATTCGGTCCCACCATCAATAATTACATATGTACATACAAACAACTTCTTTAAGTATAGAAATCGAGCAGACGAAGATAGTAGATATTTAGCAATAATGTTAAATAACACACATCCAACTTTAGTTGTTAATGACTAATATATAACTTGAACCTAACCATGTTTGATGCATGACCAATCATACCATATATACGACTCTAAGCTCATACGTTGCTTATTATAAATTTGCCAAGACACACACTGCCGACAGAAACACAATTTCACATGAATATGAAATCTATGATTATCAAATGAGATTAATCTTTGCAGAGTCTTATATGACCCAATAGAGAGAAGTTTACGTAGAAATTTCATTTATGACATTTCCATTGAATCTGAGATGTTAACAGGCATAGTCTTAGTTAAGTAGAGATCAGCAGATAATTTCTAACTACATGTGACAATCTAAAGTCCAAAAAGAAATTCTATAATATACATTCTTACAGTCTCTGTGCTAAGTATCAAGATTCTCACCATCCACCTCTGATAGCATGCTGAACAAGTCTAATACTCAAAGGAGCATATCCAGAGAATACATATGCAATATCACTGGGACTGCAAAAGAACATTATTGCATTAGTAAGAAGTTAAAAACCCAAAATTGTCAACATTCCATTGATTTTCAGACCAAAAGAAATTTTCATCATGCATGTTTATTTAGAAATTAGATCCATAAAATAGCAAATCATTCCAAGGTGCTAGGAACCAAAACATCTGAGATTGCAAAGGTGGTAGCTTTTTCAAAATGTAAACATTAGACAGCAATTTCATTTTCATCACCATGTCACATATTATATTTACATGATCCAGAAATGCTCTATGTGCTCTTCCCCTTGATCAATTTTGTCTGTCACAATAAATTAGAACTAAAGAAAACTTAGAAGTGCCTTACCCTCTGTCCAAAATAAACTTGGAGAGAGAGCATTTTCATCAAGCTTTTACACAAAGCATACAAACAATGATTTTCTGATATTATTATGAGCATATCCATAGCATATACATGCAACTGATGGACAAAAAAAATAGACATGTTGACCACTAGAGTGGCACCTGATGATTATATGAACACTCCATGCCCAAGAATGTACCAAAGGACACTTGTACCACGAGATATCATCAGATTACCAGAGTTTTTAAACTCTACTTCTACTTTTCATCATTTTCTCTTGTACCCAGATTCCACGCCCTACGGGGAATTGCAATAAGTGATGCTAGTAATGATGAGTTTTGAGTCTGTACAGAATCTGTAACAAGCCTAAGTAGCTTGGGACCTTGCCAACAAGTGAGTATTACTCTGGGAGGTTTTTTTCACTCGGTTAATTATCATCTTCCTACTAGGACTTAATAATTAATTTAGTTTTTTCCTCCAAATTTACCCCAAAGCTGGAGTACGGGTTGATAGTGAGGCCTTGGGTGAGTCCTAGTGTCTAGAGTCGATGTATATTACCCAATGTTGTGAACATCGGCATCGGAATAAAATCAGCAAGGGTCTGGAAAACCAAAAAATCGTAAAAATCGGGGAAGTATCGGTAAAAAATCGGCAAATATCGGCAGAATAAATATACCATAAAAATACCTTTAAAAATCGGCAAACATCGGCAAAATAAAGATACCATAAAAATACCTTTAAAAATTGGCAAACATTGGCTAGGCCAAAAAATCGTGATTTCAAGATAAAATCGGGATGTTATCGAGATGTTCGCAACACTGATATTACCATACTAGATCACACAAAAAAATCTGTGGAATTTGGCTAGGTCTAGATAGTCATTTTTTAATTTTTTTAGATTTCCGCAGGTCAAAAATTGCAATAATAATTGTAAATGAAATGTAATTAGTGTTGTCTAGAGAAGTTGTATGGGGTATGAGTAATAAAAATTACACCTCTCACCCTCAACTTTCTACTATGACACACTTTGAGGGGTTAACAATGTGCTTTGGACCCTCAAAACCCACATTTCCTAAGTTTAGTGGAAAATGTGGCAAATAATTAGTCTAGAATTAAATAAGATAGAGAGAAATAAATTATTCCATGTGACAAAATGACGTGGAAATGACATGGAAATTATCCTAAGTCAAAGAGTTGAGTCAATGGACATGTGGAGGATGACTCAGCACACTGCATCATTAATACACCATTATTTCATAAAATCGAATTTCCCAGAGATAAAGCAATAGTTGAACATGTGGAAAATCAAATTAATTAGAGGAACTCATGTGCTGAAGGAATATTCAATGGAATATTTGGACCAAAGATTATGTGGGGACTTCTCTTGCAGTTATCTTGAGTGCTTCAACACGTAGCACTTCACTCTAGAGGATTACGAGTTTCCCTTGGGCAAAGTATGAGTTTCACTTGGAGGAATCAAGCAGTTCCTGGGGACCTAGGTAGAGCTACCTTGGGATAATCTATAGATGTGGCATCACTTAGTTCAAGTTTGCATTGGTTGTCTGGGGTTATCACAGTACTTTGATTGACTCATGGATGAGTTTACTATGCCATCTATGGAATTCAATTTCCCTTGAGGTGCACATATGGAATTCAATTTTGCTCTGGTGTCTCTATCTTCTCCACATCGAACTTGACTTACCTTTCCTTGGGAATTGCTCCATGTTCATTTTTCACATGCATTCTTCCTTGGGATTTGCTCCCAACTCTCTATATAATAGAGCCATGGGCTCTCACTATTGTATCATGTTATGAGATATTGGAATTGAGGAAACTCTGTCATTTTGTACTTGCATACTTGCTAATATAATCAAGACTTTGGGCCTATTTGGCTGGCCTATGAGGTGATGCCCTTCCATGATCTTGCTATTATGTTTATTTTTTTTTGCATATTTGATTGTTATTAGTTTATATTTTCCATCTAGCTTGGATTGTTGATTTAGAATAGCATTCTAGAAATAAGCTTGCCAATTCATTTTCGGAGGAATGTTTGGCTTATCTTATACATTATGCTGCTCTAATCCTTTTGCAAACTAATATGTGTTCAAGTGTGTAGGGATTATCTATTTGTATTTGTGTGCAGGAATCCATCTAGGCATGGGAGAAGTCTCACATAGATAAGCTCACTCCTAGATTCAAAGCGACTTAAGAACCGGCGATTTTACACCCAAAGAAGAGCAAGAGTGAGTTTTCTTACTCACTAGCTACTTGATCATCTATTTCATTCAAATTTAAAATACTTATTTGATTTTAGAGTTTTAAAAGTTATATAAGCTATTCAAGAGCAATTTCCGAAGCTAGGCAAGTATGGGGGTTCACTCCCATTACTTGAGCTAGTGTTTTGTATATTAGTTTGTAATTTAATCTTGTTTATTTTTCTCTCTTTTTACTGTTTACACGAATACTTGTTTTTCTTTTGCAGCCCATAGGTTTGAGCATTGGACAACAAAGAGCTTAAAGAAGAGGTGTCGGAAAACTATTAATTATCTTGCATGCAGGACCTTCCACGTATTCAAGGACTGATTTTTCAAGGAGGTTGGTCATAAGCACTATAGTGACAACGACAAGTTATCTAGGTTGTGGGCCTTTGAGGCTTGCAAAATTTCTTATTTAGAGAGTTTTTTTTTCCATTTGTTTTTGTTGTCATATTTGAGAGGGAGATTCTAGCTTTGCTAAGCTCTTATCTTTGGAAAGATTTCCTTCATCTCTTGGGCAGCCTTCTTAGAGGATTTTCTACTCATTGTAACCACTAATAAAAGATAATTTTTTGCTTGACAGAGCTTGGGATTTTTCCCATGGCATCCCCCTTCCTCATTTAAGAGGAAGGACCTTTTTGGGTGGTTTGACTTTGTTTCTAGTTTTTCTAGCTTTTCATGCTTATTTCCATCTCATGCATGCTTACAATTAACACATATTCACTCCACTTTCCATTTTGATCAATTTTGTGTCTAAAAATCTAGCATGCATAAGTTTCAACATTTACAAACTTGAGAAAATCTCTTTTTATGTGTGAATGTTTTATCTTATTGGCAAGTTTTAATTGTTTCATAGTTATTTAGACACATACTTCACTATTTGGTCAAATTTATGCTACATGTTTTGGTAACTATTAGAGCATTGTCTCTCACTCGAACAAATTGTATCTTAAAGCAAATCTATTCCATTTAGCTTGTTTGCTTTCATTATATTGGTACAACACATATGAGCTTATTTCCACTTTAGTTTCTCAAGTTTAATTCGTTATTGCAATGAGCACTATCTCATTTCTCTTTCTTTTGAAGCATTGCATGTAGTATTTAATTGGGAGATTAACACAACTTGCATCTCACTTAGGCATATTAGCATAGAAAGATCCCAAGCCTCACTAAAATTTTACCTCCAAGATAAGTTGGTTGAACAGACATTTTACGGACCCTCTAGTCCTCTAATGACTCCTCACTGTGAGATCCATATCTTTGGCGAGGGTGAGGTCTGACGATTGAAGAGTTTAATTTCAATCTTGTTGTAGGGGTAACTAATAAAATTAACCAAGAGCACTATTCCATCACATTTACCTTACTTGTCTCTTGATGGTTTCAGTTTTCATATGCAAAGTTTATTTTCAAGAAACATTTCAAAAGCAAGTATTGTGATTCTTCAATTTCGTAAGAAGTGCTTTCATTTCATGCTTCAAGTCTAATTTCACATTGATATCTTGATTTGGCAATTAGCTTCTCTTTTTCACATTTTCCAAGTTAATTACTAATTGTTGAGTTTTGTAAAGATATGGCTCACATGTTTTGAATCATAATTTGATTATCTCAAAAACATCTTTTGTTTCTTGCAATATTTTTGTGCTAACAATATTTTGTTTACATTTCAAGGTTACTTTTCTTTCTCTTTTGGGAGCATTGCATTTTACTTGAGCAAATATATCTTTTGATTTTTGAGCAAATTCTTTATAAGGCATCGGTTTTATGATTTTCTCATGTTAATGATTGTCATTGTTATTTCAAGTTGCTCACATCATATTTACTTATAAAATCCTTAAAAGTAATCTATTTTCACTATAACACTCTCCTAGAACATCACATCTTTAACCTAGTTTTCTCTAAGGACCACCCCCCATAGCTAACCTAGGAGATAGCTTAAACGGAGAGAGTCGGGATTACTGTGACAGCCCCTTCTCGGAGTTCTTTGCCACCAACCACATCTTGTGAGGTTAAAGGCTTTTCTCACTGACTTGTAGGTAGGTGTAGGAGCCAAGGCCAACAAGACAGATTATAATTAATCAAAAGGAGAATAGTAAATCAGAATAGTAGAAGCATGGAAGTTAAACCATGACAAAGATATCAAACCCTATTCTCTAATCCACAAAAATGAGAAAATCACATATTTTCCTGAAAAGCAGGAAATACCTTAAAAGATCAAAATGTTTATGAACCCATGAATTATACCATACAAGATTGTCAACAAATGATCTAAGGGGAAACTAGCGAAGGCTTCTCGCTATATTATGTCACCAATAAATCCACATGCTACTCGTTGATTTTCTAGTGCTAATTAGATAAGCACAATTTTCTACAACTGATAATTACTTCCAATGATATATGATATTACTTTAGCACAACCCCAGAACATCATTAAGCAATTACAATCGGAAAATTCAACTTCCTCGAAACTTCAGCCTCTTCCTCACATTACTTTCCATGTCTGAGACACAGAGGAAAATGTGAGTGATGAGTGAGTGAGTAAATGAAAAGTTCAAGTGTCTTTTTATAGTGATTTTAGGGTGTCTCAAGAGGCACATCTCTTTGCAAATCAAATTTAAATTTAATTTTCTTTCATGAGCCTACTTGTGTAGTTGGGGAATACCTCCCATTCCTACTCAATAATCAACATGAATTAGGTTATAATCCACCGACATAGTCTTTCACTTTGTTAAATTGTTCCTCCATAATTTATGTGAATATTTGCATAAATTTTGGTAGAATTAAGAGCAAATATGTTGTACATTGTTTATATTTCAGTAATTAAACATATTTAACAGGGATTACTTCGCACCATAATTTATGCAGTTTTTTGCATAAATTTAGGTAGGAATAAAAGTAAATATGTTGTACATAAAGATTGTAACAACCCTAAAAATTAACAGTCCCTCTTATCTACAGAGATATTTACCTTGACTTCTTTAGACGTATACTTCACTGAAAATTTAGCCATCCCAAGAAAAGATTGAATGAACCTACTATGTCAATGCATCCATCCACTTCATGTTTTATTCTAGAACCACGTGGAAGGCAATCCACATCAGCATCATACAAAAGATCTAGTCACCCACTATCCAAATACCCTTTAGTGATAAGGTCAGGTACCCCTTAACTGAGGTAAAAACAAAACTAGTATTGGGTTGCCAACTAACCAAGTCATCTCTTGGAACAAGGTCAATTTTGCCTGACCAATGGTGAAACCTTGGGCCCATTTACCATTCCCTTGTGTCACATAGCACTTGAATGGTAAAAAATACTTTCCCAATGCTTTGAGGCACTCTCTGTACACACTAGCCAAGTTACCCTTGGCAATATGGTCAGAACCTTCTGACCATGGGAGCACTCTGATCCCTAATCCTATTTGGGCCATTCTCCTTCTAAAGATGTGTCTTCCTCAACCGTGAAAATTGAACATAGTCAAATTGGGAAAGCTCCATTGTTCAATGGAAACTTTGATATATGAAAGATGAGAATGAGGAATTTCTTAATGGATCAAGTCGTTGAAGTCTGGGAATCAGTGATTACTGAAAACTCGATGGAAGAAGAGTCCAAGGAATATAATGCAAGAGCAATGAAATCAATCTTGAGAGGGCTACCATATCCTATAAAGGCCAAAGTGGAGAAATATTCATTGGAAAAAGGTATGTGGGACAAACTTCAAGATCTTCACTCAAAAGGAGCATTGACCATGACTATTAGTCAAAAATATGATGGAAAGCAAGAGGGAAATCCAGAACCCATTAAGGAAGTTGAAAACAAGACTGAAGAGATCAAGACCAAGGAAGATCTGGAAGATGAAGAAAATAAATAAGACTTCGAGGAAAATCTCATGGCCAAACTTGTAGATGCCTTGGAAGAGATAAGCAGTTTGAAAGAGGAAAAATGAGGAGCTCAAGAAGAAAGCACAAGATAGTGACAATGACCTTGAAAAGACAAGGAAGAAAGTTGACCTATTTAAGCTTCAGGTACAAGAAAGAGATAAGGAGCTCACCAAGCTAGAGGAGGGTTGTCATCAAAACAAGAAAAGGCATCACGAAGAAGTCATATCCATGACAAATCAACTGGATAAAGCAAATAAAAAGGAAGACACTTTGTCAAGCCACCTTGAACAAAGACATAAGGACTTAAACAAACTTGAAGCGGAAATTGGTCAATACAAGAAATAGGTCTCCTCCCTCAGTTCTCAACCAGAAGAAGCAAAGAAACAAGCACAAGGAGCTGAGAAGGTGATGGAAACTTTGGCACTCATAGAAGGACAAGTTGATGAAGCAAAAAAGGAAAGAAACACCATGACATGCCAACTAGAAGAAAAGGATGATGACATCACCAAATCAAGATCATAAATCACCTCACTTAAGGCCCAATCATCTGAAGCAACCAAGATGAAGGAAGAAATGAAGATCCATCTAACAAAGAAGGATGAAGAATGCAAGAAAATGAAGGAAGAAATTGATATCCTTAAAAAGGAAGTTGTGTAGAAATTTATGAATCTTAATTCTTATGCATAAATTATTTCTGTTAATCCGGTTAAGCTTCTCCTACTTATACAAGTTATCAACTGAATAAATTCAACTTAACATCAAAGAAAAACACATAACAGATCTCTACCAATTCAGATCTAGAATAAGCACATGCACACATAGACAAAGTGAC
Organism: Pinus albicaulis; assembly: GCA_034641835.2. Taxonomy (NCBI): domain Eukaryota; kingdom Viridiplantae; phylum Streptophyta; class Pinopsida; order Pinales; family Pinaceae; genus Pinus; species Pinus albicaulis. The sequence continues at coordinate 1,140,172,151 of CM076581.1, forward strand.
ACAGTTATTTCTGGACAAACTGTCCCCGGAAAAACCCAATGTGGGAAAATCGGTCTCTGGCTGCTAGAGGGCTCTATTATTAAAAATATTTCTGAATACACAACTCCGGGTTCCAGATCTGGAAAACCCTACAAAGAAAACTCTAGATCTGCAGCACTTGGATGATCTAAGACCACAAATACTAACTGATCCACACCCTCAAACGGGATTTACAGAACTCAGCCAGATCTAGGCCTAGAAACCCCATATCTGCCCCTGAAAGACACTGTGACAGCCTCTGAAGGCCCTGTTGGGCTCTGCGTCAGCCTTGGATGGCCTCCAAATGCTCAGCGCTGCCACTAGAAGGGACTGTGATACCCCAGACTAGGTGACGCAGTCACTACACTACCCCTAAGGTTCTCTGCGTAAACCCTCAAGGGCTTCCTGAAAAATCATGTTGTCCTCGCTATTGTTGCTGCTGCTGCCTTCCTCTGCGTTGTCTTTGCTGATCTCTTTTCTGCCCCTTGTGTATTCTAAACCCCGAGATCAGATCATCCCTTGGTCTAAATTGCCCTCTCTGCAACTGAAACACTTCTGAGAATTCTGAGCAACCCCGCCCTAGAATCTCAGCTTAGCTTCAGTGCTCTGCCTCTGTGTGTGTTACAAATGACCCCAAGCCTTTCCTTTATACTTTTCTCGTTGACAAATCAATGGCCAAGATTAAATCTTTAGTCAATGGCTAAGATTAAAAGAAAGCTTAATCCGTGTGACTTAAGACAATTTCATCACATGTTTAATTAAATTCACTTTAATTATTTTATTTTCCTAAGTTTAACTTAGGAAATACATTAAAATTATAATTAATTTAATATCTCCTAAACCAAATGAAATTTCCCAAATCCATTTCTGGGTCTTGTAGATCATGTGAACTCTAGTCTTTCCTCAAAATTTGGGACCTAGAGCACAACTGATGCTACCCCAAATACACAAAATCTCAACACTCCCTCTTAGCATCAAGAGTATGCTCTAGCAATACATCACACTTATGCACTACATGATTTTGGGCACTGGTTCTGTGTTGTTGAAGCTTGGCCTCCTGCCAACTCAACTTTGCACTGTTGCTGCCATTCTGTACTCCTGCCCATGACTCTGCCACTGCCACTGCAACCACTGAACTGCAACTCCCTCTCAATATCCTACATTTGTGCTATTCATAGCACTGCCACTACTAATCTGTTGCACTACAACTTCAGTTGCTGAGAGTAACAACTGAATCTCCTGCCCAATCTTTGACAGACAAATCAAATGGGTTGCATCCTCATCACTAAAGCTCCATAGGCTACAGATCTGTGCTGGCATCTAAAGAATGATGCACAGCTACAGCTCTGCTAGCGTAATCAGACTCCCTCTACACTACTGAAGTCACATCAACTCCTTGTGCTGAAATCTATCACGTTGCTGCTACACTGCGTTGTCGCTCTAAAGCTCTTTGCATTGCTGCAACTTTGCACTACGTAAGCATTACTGCACTATGTTGTTGAAGTCACATCAACATCTGCGCTGCTACTGCTTCCACGTTGTTGCTGCTATGCTCTACACTGCTCCTCCCAGCCTTCATATATGACTTTGCTTATGCCTCATTTGTGATCTATGCACCCACTGCTCCACTTGTCCTGCTACTGTCTTAAGGCTGTCGTAGCTCGCTTGTGATCCAAGAGATAAGTTGCTCAAGGATAGCGCCTTACTTCCATGTAGCTCCTCTACTTGTCCATGTCACCCCACCTCTGTGGTTCATGAGCACTCATCATCTCCGGACCCATCATCTGCCACCGCTGCTTTGGAAAAATATGCTTCCTTGTCCTTCTTCTTTTCTGGACAATGGTTGGCAAAATGTCCCATTTCACTACACTGGAAGCACTTGATCTTAGAAAAGATCCTTCTTCTTCTTCGGCTGCTTCTTCGATGCCAATGCTACATCTTCCTCCTCTTCCTTCTTAACCTTGCTCAATGCAAATATAACATCTACAAAACTTGGTCGCCAGCGTCGTGAACCTTCGTAGTTCTTCTTGCCGTAGGATCGACCACAAGCTGTCCCAATCTGGAAGGTTCGCTTTGCCCAAGATACTTTGCACAAAGGTTTCCCACTCATCTGTGACTGCATTGAGGGCAGTCCTGACTATCACTGCATCATCTACGGTTGCACCTGTTGCAGTCAGTTGATCCCTGATTGACTGCAATCTGAAGAGGAAATGCTCGATGTCTTCTCCCTTGGTCATCATGAATGACCTCATTTAGGCCTCCAACGGCATCTTTCTTTGGAGTGATTTTCCCTCATATAGGGAATTCAAAGCCTTCCACATCTCATTGGTTATCTTCTTCTCAGCTATGTGTGGTATAATATGGTCCTTGATACTGTCCATTATCAGCCGCTTGGCATGCCCAGTTGCTTCTCTATGCTTTCGTAGGAGATCGGCATCTGATGATGTGGCTAGGGTCTACTCTACATGGTCTCTTAGACCGTATGCCTCAAGGACAATCAAGATCCTAGCTTTCCACACCGAAAATTTTGAGAGGCCCTCTAGTCTATTCTGATCACGCAGTCCATGAGGAGCCATCTGCTCAGAATGTGTCGAAGCTCCTCTTCTCTATGCTAGAGATTTTGGATCTAGGGTCCTTTTCGAACTGAGAACCCTCTGCTCCCTCTGACACTTGATTTCCCTCCTTGGAAATCTACCAAATCAACTATGATTCAGCTTCTTCTTTGATCCTCTGACCAAACTGCAAGTTTCCTTTGGCAAGAAACTCTTTGAGAAGCTTATCTCTTCCCAAACTTTGTCACTTGTGCTACAGTTAAAAATCTGAAAACTTAAGAAGTTTAACCCCACCATCTCTTCTGAATTTCTGCAACTTTTCTGCAGACTTTTTCTGGATTTGACAGATTCAAATCTGAATCACATTGGCTGGCTTCAGACCCAACCAGCATTGTTTCTAAGCTGCCTCTGCGCAATAATTGTGTGGGCTTGCTAGGACACAGCGCTGGACAGCGTCACCCTTTCCTGTGTGTGAATCTCCTCCTGAAAACTTCGTTGTCCCTTCAGATCTGCTTTTATGTTGCCTTTCCAACTGCTTTTTGCAGCTAGATCCTTCAGATGCTTCAGTTGGTGACCCTTCTAGATCTGCGATGGCTCTGATACCATGTAGAAATTCCTGAATCTTAATTCTTATGTAGAAATTATTTCTGTTAATCCGGTTAAGCTTCTCCTACTAATACAAGTTATCAACTGAATAAATTCAAGTTAACATCAAAGCAAAACACATAACAGATCTCTACTAATTCAAATCTAGAATAAGCACATGCACACATAGACAAAGTGACACAGTTATTTCTGGACAAACTGTCCCCGAAAAAAACCAATGTGGGAAAACCGGTCTCTGGCTTTTGGAGGGCTCTATTATTAAGAATATTTCTGAATACACAACTCTGGGTTCCGTGTGACTTGAGACAATTTCATCACATGTTTAATTAAATTCATTTTAATTATTTTATTTTCCTAAGTTTTAACTTAGGAAATACATTAAAATAATTAATTAATTTAATATCTCCTAAACGAGATGAAATTTCCCAAATCCATTTATGGGTCTTGTAGATCAAGTGAACTCTAGTCCTTCCTCAAAATTTGGGACCTGGAGAACAATTGATGCTACCCCAAATACACAAAATCTCAACAAGTTGATCATCTGAACAAGAGCCTAAAGAGCTCTCAAACCCTAGATGACATCCTAAGTAATCAAAGATCTCCTCTTGATAAATCAAGTCTTGATTATGCAGGTGAACCTTCAAACAAGAATGATGCAATCCTTAATGCTTCAAACAACAAGGATGTGGAGAAGCTTGGAAGAAATGTTGATGCACCCAATTCCAGCAAAGACAAGGAGATGAGTCAAGATGACATTGGAAGAAACCCTACTTCAAGAAGATATGTTGATGGTGTCAAGAATGCTAGAGGCAATAAATTTAAGCAAAGGATCCCAAGACAGAATGATTTTAAAAGTACATCAAAGTAATCTCTATCTTCCAGGTACAAAAGTATATTTTTTGGTTATTGTTATTCTTGTACAAATTTTGGGCATATGGCAAAGGATTGTAGGGCATACCACAAGGACAAATATAATGGTCGCCATCAGCTCCCTAGAACAAACTTTTAAAGAAGTCATGATTCCTCATTTAGGAACAAGATGAAATGCTTCAGTTGCAATAAAATTGGACATATGGCTCGTAATTGTAATTTGACTTGGGTCCCTAAACACGCTAAAACCATGACAACCATGCCAGAGAAGAAAGTTACACAAGTATGGAGAAAGAAGCAGATCGGATCAGGAAGTCTCTTAAACACTCAAGTCATCAACTCATGTTGTTGATTTGATGAAGACATCTTTAGCGTGTTTAGGGATTTGATATTTCAAGTATTTGATGATGAGACTCTACCAAAAAGGAGACCATGGATACTGTTAGAGGGAGGTCGTGATTCTTGACCATTCTTGCAGAAGCTAGTCTCCAAAGGAAACTTTGGAAATAATTTCGGTGCCCTCCAAAGCGATAATTGCAATTGTAATGACCCAACTCGAATTATAGGGAACATATAAATATTAGCATGCATATGAGACATACATATGATAGCTACATATGTATGTATCACGTGTACTACACTAATATATGCACTAATCAATTATGAAAAGTCTCAGTGTAGGGTAATGAGTGAATTATTGAAGTATTGAGTAAATACCTAACTCGCGAGAATATAATGAATGTATTGTGAGGTAAAAATTATACCTACCACTATCATAATATAACTAATATATTGTTCAAAGGAAAGTAAAAGCATTGACTTATGCAAATAAAATATGATATTTTAATAAAATCCAAGATATTTACTAAATGATGATATTTAATAATAAATCCAAGATATTTATTAAATAATATTTTAATATAAATCTAAGATATTTATTAAAAGAAGATATTCTAATAAACATCTTGAAAGGGGATTGGACTAAGATATTTATTAAAAGAGGATATTTTAATAAATATCTTGAAAGGGGATTTGTGTATAAAAGGAGAAGGGGGGGAAACTTGATGGGCATGGGTGAGTGAGGTGGGAAAACTGACCCGAATGTTGTCAGAGAATTTCTAACTGTGGAAGACAAGAGCAGTGGGTTCTAACAAAGTCATAGAGTGATCTTGATTGTTGTTGGAGCTTTGGGCACGGAGGTCAGAAGACTTGTCTTCTAGATTTGGGAACGGAGAGGCTGACCCCCGTTTCCTCGCCCGCATTGGTCAAGGCACCGCGATAACGGCTCGCATTGGGGGTCAGCTACCTTTATCTCCAATCTCTCTATTTAAGCTGTCTCCTTGCAAGCTAAGGGAGGTAGACCCTATTAGAAATGAGGATGAAGAATCCAGGAGACACAACTAAGACATCAAATACTTGATAAAATGAACGAGATTCCACAGATCTAAATTAGATTTCACGTTTAAGACCAGTGCCTTATGGAGTCAAACAAAATCCCGTTATGCAATTATAAACAAGTGACGATTAACTGCTGCTTATTAAAACACAATTGATCACAATGATATATAATTGAAAAACACCACAACCATGCATTAAAATATCTTAAACCCACAGCAATATTATCACAAGATGAAAATGCCCGAGATTTGCAATATTTCCAGATTTATGATGCTTCAATTAATTTTGATCCAGAAAATGTTTCTATAGTCAAAACTTTAGATAGAAAAATTTAGCACACTTGACTATAAAAAATTTGAAATTTTTTATATTTTTGTATTTTCTAAATTTTTTTAGAATTTTTGGAATTTTTTATTTTATTTTTATTTTATATCTAAACAGAAATTATTTCGTCATATCACTAATCATTTCATCTTTAGCACCTGGACATTTCAGTTGGCTTCTTGTTTGGGTGGCGACTCCACTTATTCATCTTTCTAGTCCTAGACAAGAATCCGCCCCTCATATCCATCTGCTATCTCTCGATTATTTCCCCTGTTTTAGAATTAGTTTCATGTTCAAGTGGCGACTCCATTTCTTTCATTTCTTACAAGAGTTCCTGCTAAGAAGTTCGCTTCTTGAGGACCTTTTGACTATTCTTGAACACGGATCTGTTTCTAAAATCTTAAAAACGATATCATGGATATTTTTGCCCCGTGTAATTTTGCTAATATTCAGGGTTATCCCCATGATCTCCCTCAAATGGACAAATTACCTTCTTTTCAAGGAAATGATGCAGTTAGTGTTAAATCTCATTTGTTTGCTTTCACTAACTGGTGGAATAGATTTGCAGTTGCAAGTAATAATTTCGATGATGTAAAAATGAAAACTTTTGTTCTTACTTTTGGCGAAGATGTTGCTGAATGGTTTACGGAAAAGCCTGATAATTCATTCAATACTTTTGAATCCATTGTAACTGCTTTTAAGGAAAAGTATGGTGATAAAAGGGAAGATCGGCATTTGGTAATAGATATCAGTACCATAAAAAAGAAAGAAAATGAAACGACTGAAGATTTTAACAGGAGATTTAATGGTATCCTTAGAGAAATATCTCAAACTCATAAACCTCCCGATGGATCTCTTCTGAATTTTTACATTGATGCTTTTGATTCTGATACTTCATATGAGTTAAGGCGGGCTAAAACTGCAAATTATAAGGCTTGTCAATCTTTAGCCGAGGAGATTGAAAAGGATAAGAAAGCATCTGGAATGTCCAAAACTCCAGATTTTGATAGATCTTTGACAGATACTAAGTTAAAAGAACCTCTAGAAGATGATGATGACCCTGTGAAAAGGTTAATGCAAAAGCTTGAAAGCATGGAGCTTAATCATGCTAAGGAAATAAGTGTCTTACAGGCTAGGTTGGTCCAAATGGAAAGAGCTCAAACGCAGAATTCCCAACCTAGAAATAATAATGCTTTGCAGAAAAGAGACCTATCTTATGAGCAGAGACCGACAAATCAACTTGAGTTTGCAAATCTTGTGGATGAAGCTCTGCCTTATTGTAGAGCCTATAATGATCTTCATGAAGAGGTTACTTGCCATGTTGTCAAAAGAATCATAGCTAGTAGAATGGCAGGGTCGAGCCATCAAATTAATGTTGTTGGTAAGGACTATCACATGCATATAGAAGATCATGAAAGTCAGGTTAAGGAACCAGCTCAGATGATTAAGGATGTGCAACCCAATCATACGCAAATAATTCAAAACATGGAATCTAACCAAATCAGTCTTCAAAATAAGATAACTTCCATGGAAGAAAGTCATGTTAAGGAAATAAATGTCATGGAAAACAGGTTAAAGATAATGATTAATCAGATGTCCATTATACAGAATCATATGATTGCAATGGAAGCAAGACATACCCAGGAAATGACTGCCATGAAGGAAAATCACTTGTTGGAAATAAAAAATATGGAGGCAAATCAGACGAAATTAATAGTAAGGCATGCCAGGGAGATGAGTTCCATACAAAAGAAATTGGAAAAAATGGAAGAATTACAAATATTTCAACCGAAATTTAATTATGAAGATTAATCAACAGATCATAAGACTTCTTGTCTACTAAAGCCATTCCCATCTCATCACACAGAAAACTTAACTATGGTTTCAAAGGATGTTGAGAAAGACCAAGCTTATGTGTCACCATTGAAAGATTATATCTAGAATAATATTGGTCACACTCCAGGTTCTTCAAATATTTTGTACAAACATCTTCAAGATGAGAACAAGGATTTTACAGTGGTCTCATTACTGACATCACAGCCCACTCAGAAGAAGAGAAAGAAGCAAAAAAGAAGTTAGTGGTTTGATTCGTTTGATGGTCGAGAGCAGCTTGACAATCAGATAAGACAGAGTCCTACAATTAGCAAGATTGGACATGGCACATCTGAAAAGCAGCCTACAGACTTGCCTGAAAGTAGGCAAATGCTCGGCATACACTATATTGAGCACATCTGATGCCACAGGGCATCCTCTGTATCGTATTTCTAACCCTACTCCTCGTTATTTCAGCATTTCATTTTGCAGTTAGAGTAGATTTATTTTTCATGTTAAATAGAATAATGAATAAAAGAAGAGCTTCTATTTTTCATGTGCTTAATGTTATATGATGATATTTGGATGGACGCTACTTATGTAATCTTGTGTGTTGCTTGGATGCAGATTCTGGATTCTCACATTCCTTCAATGAAGCAACGTGTCCCCAAGTAGAGCCAGATGTTGACCACACTTTGTCAACGACCCCATAGCAGTACACCCCCATTTTTTCAAATGGGATTCGTCATGTTCGACGTGGTTGCGCCATTCAGATTCCATCATCAGTCAACAGTCGACAGTTTTACAAATGATGTAAACCCATTCTGCATGTAATGATGTAAATGATCTAAGTAAGACCGTCCATGTATGTAACAACCTAGGTAAGCCTAGTATGTTGTTGATGACTTCCATCCTAGGAGGTTTTTTGTCTCACCGATTCACGAAAGTGATCGGCAGAGTTTTTCCCTCCAGCCTCACCCCAAAGCTAGGGTGGAATTTGTCATCAGCATGCTAAGTGAGTCCTAGTGTTTTTTATCGAGTCCTTGTAAAAGTAGTTTCAACTACTTGGTCTACTAGATCATGTTTTGAGTCGCAGAATTGGGTATTTATTTGAGGGTCTATACGAATGGGTTTTCCTCCTTCATGTATGTAAATGTATTATCTCATGTAAAAGAGGGTTGGAAAAATAATTATAATCCCCTCTTAGTCAATTAATTAAATTTTCTGGTCAATTAATTAATAAAATCCTAAACCAAAAATTTAATTAATTTAGGGTCCTAAATTAGGATTAAATCTTTAAAGGAAAAATTTGTGGGTCCTTGGAAAATTATTTTGAAAGCCCCAGGCCAAGGGAATATTGAGAATTTTAAGAAATATTGGACCCTTGGGCCTTGGTGGTTAAGTCAAGGTCAAAATTTTGGGGTAATTAACTCAAAAATAATATTTTGAGTTAATTAAAATTGAATTAAATGATAAATTCGTTTTTTCCCCAAAATTTTAATTTCAACGCTCCGGATTAAAAGATAATTAAATCTTTTGGACGGTTGAGATTATTTTGATGAGGATCATCCAAACTAGCCGTTAGAGATCTGGTCCTATAAATTTAGAGGTCTTTGTCATTCTTGAGTCATCCGATCTCAGAATCGTGCACTTGCTCTTAGAAGCTCTTGTAAACTTTTTGAGGAATAAAGCTAAAGACTTTGGGGTTACAAATCTGGATGTTCCTTCTCAAATCTATGTGGTGAATTGTCTCTAAACTCTGCTACTTGGTTTCTTGCATTTTATGGTTGATGGCCTACATGGATTAATCTGCATACAGGTATCTTGTGCAGTTTTCTGGGTTTATAAAATAACATTCTGATTTTTCTAAGAGTCTCATGTTTTTTTTTTAAATCTCTATCGATCTAAGATTCAGATCTAAGTGTGCAAGGAAATTTTTTTAGATTGGGCGTCTGGGGAAGTCTTTGGTTGGACCAGCCGACTCTCAATAAACATAAATCTGATAAGCTCTTTATTTGTTAAATTCCAGGTCTATCTTACGATATTTGTGATTTTGCAGGGTTTCGAAGACTTGTGCCTCTCACTAAAACTTTAAATCTCTGAAAATTGTGCTAAAACGGATTCAGATCTGACCATGAGGGTTTTAAAACTATAAACTAGTTGTAAACTTGTAAATTTTCTTTTAGGACTGTAAGGGTTTGATCGTGTCTTGGTGCGTGTACCTTCAGATCTGGCTAGTTTCTTGTAGGTTCAGGGTTCAAATCGGAATTTTTTTTTAGATCTAAGGCAGATCTAGCCTCCAAAGGCCAGATCTGGCCTCAAGTTACAACTGTGGACGAAATTGGACATTGTTTCGATTTAAAGAGCACAACAATTGAGCTTAAACGTTGATAATTTTATGAAAATTGAATGTACTGGGTTTATTCGTTGTTCTATCCCATTTGAGCTGCTATCCCTTGGTTTTCAGTATTTCTTTGCCATTGAAAAGGCTTATCGATCTCTAAACGCTGCCCTGACTTCTCTATTCACCAAGTTACAAATCGACCCCCATCTCCTTATTTGCTTGCATCACTTTCCCGCTGCCTTTTCCATCCTGCAATTATCTTCAAGTCTGCCTGTCGTCCTACCTTGCTTCATTTGCAAGCCCACAAACTTCCATTTTCTTTGCCGTCCCCTTATTTCTTTGACTGGCGTCTTTGAAATCAAACACTGCCTTGATCCTCTTGCACCTATTTCTCTGCCCTGTCCGAGCTCCATATTCTCTGCATTAAACATTGATTGCATTTCTTCCGCCGCTGTCCAATCCATCTGCATTCTCATCCCCTTCGACCAACCTGCGTCCTCCAATCTTTCTCTTGTCGTCCGATTTCTCTTCTCAACCCTCCATCGAGCCCTTACCATCCTGCTTTCTTGCAACCTGAAACAAAGGAAACAAAATAAAACGCGAATTGTTGCCGTCCGACCTGACCTGCAAAACAAATAAAACGACAAACAAAAACATATGTATTTGTTAACCTTTGTATATGCGTAGTGTATTTTAACGTGGTTTCAGATTTTGTAATAGCGTTTTAGATTTTCGTTTTCCTTTTTTCTTTTTTCTTTTTTTTGTAGTGTTTCAATGTAGTTTTATTTTAGTAATAGTGTGTGTTTGTTTTTGTTTTACTTTTCGATTTAATAGGATAGCCTTTGTTTTAATTAGGTTTTAAATTTTCGATTTTGTTAGTCGTAGTCTTAGTTTAGTTTAATTTTATTTTGTTTTAGTTTTAGTTTAAGTTTAATTTTAACTTAGTTTAATTTTTTTTTAGTTTGTTTAGCTTTAGAGAGTTTAAATTTTAGTTTTAGATTTCTCTTAGTTTTAAGTTTAATTTTTTAGATTAGCTGTAGAGTTAAATTTTGATTTTAGTTTTTGTTCAGATTTAATTTAGATTTTAGATTAGAACTTTTGTATTTTGATTTAAAAATAAAATAACAAAAAATATAAAAAAACTTTCAAAATCTTAAAAAAATAGAAAATAGAAAAATATAAAAAATTTTAAATTTTCCATAGTCAAATGAGCTTTTGAAATTTTTTTATCTAAAGTTTTGACTATAGAAACATTTTCTGGATCAAAATTAATTGGAGCATCATAAATCTAGAAATATTGCAAATGTCTAATATCGCTGTGGGTTTAAGATATTTTCATGCATGGTTGTGGTGTCTTTAAATTGGATATCATTGTGATAAATCGTGTTTTAATAAGCAACAGTTAATCGTCACTTACTTGTTTATAATTGCATAACGAGATTTTATTTGACTCCATAAGGCACTGGTTTTAAATGTGAAATCTAATTCAGATCTGTGGAATCTCGTTCATTTTATCAAGTATTTGATGTTTTAGCTGTGTCTCCTGGATTCTTCATCCTCATTTCTAAAAGGGTCTACCTCCCTTAGCTTGCAAGGAGACAGCTTAAATAGAGAGATTGGGGATAAAGGTGACAGCCCCCAGTCTGAGCCGTTGTCGCGTGCCCTGAACAATCTCAGGCATAAATGCACCCTAAATAGGCTGAGAGGAAAATGGAAGTTTGGTAATGGGAGCGAGAGCCATATCGGGTCAGGAACATCTTCAAACACGGTTCCAGGTAAGTATTCAATAGTGAATTGATATATTCTGCTTCAAAAATTTCACGCTAAATTGTGTAGTATCAATTTTGTTAATGATTTTTAATTGTGAAAATTAAGGTCATTACACATGTTATCAAAGCCCGGTTGAACCTTCAAGACCTTAGGGCATTAAAATTACAAAATAGGGCCTTCAACATATCGCTCTTATTATATGAAATTATTTAATTTATTATTCATATTTTCTAAATTCACATAAACCATTACATATGTTGGACTAACATTGAAAATTTGATGGATAAATTACACTAAAAATGCTAGTGGGTAGGGAACGGTGACTTTGACGTACGCAGCATGAACGAAGAGGAGAAACCTTTCTTATTCGAGCGGAGATCAACCACGGGGGAATTTTAGGAGCCCTATCTGCTGCAGTTGGATTATTGAGCTTATAGATGGCGGGATAATACAGGCGGTGTACGGATGAAGCATGTTGTGGCATCAGCTCAAAAATATTGAGCATTAGACGATTTTGGCACAATGTTTGAAGCTCATGTTTTGCATTTGCTTCGTAGATATCTGGGAGAATATGTGCATGGTCTCTCCACTGAGGCTCTAAAGATCAACGTCTGGAAAGAACCTGCACAAGATGAATGCTCTTTCACGGAGGAGGATAAGGAAAGGCTTTTTGAAGAAAAACGACGACAAATTGAGGAAGCAGAGATGGCAATGCTGGAAGCAAAAGATAAGGGGAAAAAAAGCGGAAAATTCATCAGAAACAAATTCATGGATCGGTTCTATAATTGCAACAGTGGTTGGAAATTTAAAAATATCTATCAGTAATGTACATGTACGCTAAGAGGATGCAATGAGCAACCCAAGACATCCATTTTGTTCTCGGATTACTTTGGCAAAGCTTGTTACTGTGACAACAAATGAGAATGGCATGGAAACATTCAACACTAGTGGAGCATTAGATAGGCTACGCAAGTCTTGCAGCTTGAGCGTTTTGCAGTTTACCATGATTCTGATAGTGTCCCATGGAAGTTGGATAAGGGATTGGAAGAATTGACTGCTAGCGAATGGAGCAAGAATTTTGAAGTTGGCATTCAAGAAACAGAACATGAGAGAAATTCAGCATCAAAAATGGGCTCTAGGGTGCTAGTATTTGCTATATCCTATGAATGGAACTCTCAAGTATTATCGTTTTGAAAAGCAAGATAAGCGAGATGCAAGTGTTCCTTCTCAAAAAATGTCCCTCACTCTAAATGATGTGTCAGTGACAGTGTCAAAGGTTTGTATGCAGGCTCAATATTGTGATGGAATATGAAACTATGGGAAACAGTCTCAAGATATCGAACCCGCATTGAGGTCTCACACTTCCGGCGATTGGTTTCAATGTCTAAAGACACTCGAGTTTGGTGGCATTATGCCTGTCAGGCAAGCCTGCAACGATAGAACAAGACATGGCACCGTCTATCATGGGAAAATGTTTCTCGTCTTTGTCACCTTCGTAGGGTGTATGTTCAGCTCTATGCAGGGTATTTGCAACAAGTACGCAGTCTGGAGAACAAAGAAATCATAGAAATTGAGGAGGAGCTAGATGCAAAGGTTATCCTTTTATGGAGGTTACTTGCTCATGCTAGAGTTGAAAGTGCAAGGTTAAAGGAAATGGCATTAGAGAGAGCACGCGTGAGGAAGTCTAGTTGGTGGTCTTTTGGATGAGGGTCACTAACATGCCATGTCCAGGACAGTTGTCTAAAGAGGAGTGGAAGAAGCTTAATGAACTTTTAAGCTACCATTCCACAGAGAACTTTGTCCTTTCTGATAAGGAGCCTCCTGACATGCTGCAAGTCTCATTGGATGCCACTGTTGGGAAAAGTGTAGCTCGAATTGTAGACAACCAAAATTTGGAAATCATCTGTGGGAAGATTGAGAGTCTTCATGTTGGTCTTAGGCTATATCCCAAGAGCATTCATTGTGATACAAAACTGAAGTTATATGGTGATTTTTCTCCTGAAGGATCCCTTATACAAGTCATGTTTTCCTTCCCTTTCGAGTCGATCTCAAAATTTGGCTTACCTAGCGTCCCTGAATACTTCATATAGAGGAAATTTAATTATTGATTCTCAGTATGCATTAATTTTGCCCCATAGTGTCAGCAGTGAGGAGAAGGAGTATGCACTTGCTGCTACATTAGTGCACTCTCCTAATTGGCGAAAACTTAGATTGGAAACTCTCTACAACCATGTCTCCTAGTCATGTCATGGTTTAGATGACAAGCTTTGAATGGTGTCTACAATTCCTGGGGAGCAATTTTTTCAATCCTGAGGTAGCATTGGAAACTGCAGCAGCTTTGCAGATGAAGTTGGAGAAAGTGACTCGATGAGCCTGTTGACCACTGGAGTGGCACCTGATGATAATGAGAAGACGCCATGCCCAAGGATGAACTAGAAGACATTTGTACCATCAGATATCATTAGATATCATCAGTTCAATAGAGTTTCTAAACTCTACTTCTACTTCTTATCATTTTCTCTTAGTACCCAGATTCCACGCCTTACGGGGAATTGTAATAAGTGATGCTAGTAATGATGACTTTTGAGTCAGTATTGAGTCTGTAACAGGCCTAGGTAGCCCAGGACCTTGCCAACAAGTGAGTATTACTCTGGGAAGTTTCTTTTACTTGGTTAATTATCATCTCCCTACCAAGAGTTAATAATTAATTGAGTTTTTTTTTCCAATTTTACTCCAAAGCCGGAGTACGACTTGATGGTGAGGCCTTAGGTGAGTCCTAGTGTCTAAAGTCAATGTATATTACCATACCAGATCACACAAAAAATTTCGTGGAATTTGGTTAGGGCTAGGTAGTGATTTTTTAATTTTTTAGATTTCCCGCAAGTCGAAAATTGTAATAAAAATTGTAATTGAATTGTAATAAGTGTTGTCAAGAGAAGTTGTATGTGGTATGAGTAATCAAAATTACACCTCTCACACTCAAATTTCTACTATGACACACTTTGAGGGGTTAAAAATGTATTTTGAACCCTCAAAACCCACTTTTCCTAAGTTTAGTGGGAAATCTGGCAATTAATTAAGCCAGAAATTAAATAAATGGAGAAAAATAAATATCCACACATGCTAAATGAGGTGGAAAATTATGAAGGAGTTAAAGTGAAGTCACAAGGTATTGTGGACTCCTAAAATCAAAGAAAAGACGTGCTCAAATAAAATTGAATTTCTAGCATTAAATGAGAGTTGCTTACTTGGAAATTCGAATTTGTGAAGTTAGTGCATATTTGGAAGGATTTGGGAGAATATTTGGTAGATATTTTTTGTGGGAAATTGTCTCCACATGGGTTACCAACCATATACACATATCATTCCATCATAAAATTCGAATTTGGCACATAAGGGAAGAAGAAAATGATGTCCACTTGCCAGAATTCAATTTTTACACTTGGCATTGGAGCTCCACTTACCAAATTCGAATTTGCATTGTGATCTCCTCCCTCTCACCACTTGGCATATGGTTCTTCATTGGAATTTGCTCCCAACTTTCTATATAATGGGGCCATGGGCTCTCATATTGATTCATTGGATACGAGCTATTGTGCTTGCAGAAGCGCTGCTATTTTGTACACTTTTCAAGAATATCAATAAAAAGACTTTGGGGGTCCATTCATGGGTGTTCTTCCTTTGGAGCATGGTGCATTTGGAGCTATTAGTATAATCTTTTCTATGCTTTCAGTTATTTCATTTTCCATGTATTCCTGTGAATTTGCTAGTGCACAGCTATCTTGTATTAGCATTTGATTTGAAAGTAGGCCCTAGAGGTTGAAAGTTCTAGTTTATTTTCAAATAAACTTCTAGAAGTTTCAATTCATTGTTTGCTTATCTAAATCTACATGGACTAATTTGTGACTTGAGTATTGTAGAAGAATTCTTTTTGGATCAAGCGTGAGAGGAAGTCTTTGAGAGACCAACCCACTCTTGAAGCATCTTCAAAGAAACTCTCATTTGTTATTTGGATTTTCATTCTTTATCTTACGAAAAAGTGTCTTGCAGGGATTCGTGTGGACATAGTTTGTGTACATGCAATCATTTAAAAATATTTTACTTTTCATTGTGCGTCAGTAGATCATATTCTGCTATTTAAAAAGCTTAAGGATGGCTAGACAAAAAGGAGAGTTTACTCATCCTCTTTGGCTTAGCTCTTTGTAGATTATTGTGCAATATTTTGTGATTTTCTTTGTCTAACACTTGGTTGGTTTTTGTAGCCTTTTTTTCTAACTTGTTTTCTTGTAGCAACTTGTGGGATTCACCTTCAAGAAACTACTAACAAATTGCTGCAGGACCTTTGAACTCTAATGTCAAAACGAGGAGGACTCTCTCTTTTTCCTTTGGTCGTGGGCAGTTAAGGAGCTTCCTTGAGGAAGGTTGAGTTCCTTTTGTGGCTTCTTCCCTCTCTCTTGGCCGTGAGGATTTAGGAGGATTAGCCTCTCTTCTTCACTTGTAAAAATCTGATTTCTATTGAGTCTTTATATTGCAAGAATTTCTCATCAAGGATAAATCTAAGACATCAAGTTTCATTTGTCAAGGTTTTCCTTGAGCTTGTAGGAGGCTTCATAGTCTCTTACCTCTAACAACCAATAAAATTTGTGATTTTGGGAGTGTGGGTTTTACCCATTGGCATCTCAATCTCTCCACTTTTGGAGAGGAATTGTGGTGTGATTTGTTGATCTCTTTAAATTGCATGCATATCATTTAATTGGTCAATTAACACAACCATGCATTTCATTCATTTCACTAGCTATTCACTTTGATTTGCTACAAGTTTTAAAAGCATTTGCTTTCATAGCAAATTCAGATTTTTTTTAATATGCAAGCATCTTTACTTGAGCTTATTTAGCTTGAATCATACTTCAAACTTGCTTATGCTTCACCATTGAGCACACTCTATAATCTTAAGTTTGATGCATTAAGTAAAACTACATTTTATTTCATGACAAACAAATATATTTCAAGTTGGAGTTGAATTTTCATGTTAATTTACTTTGTGATCTTACATGCCCCAAGTATCACTAAAATTCACCACCAACTTAAGTTGGTTGAATAGACATTTTAGAGACCCTCTACCGCTATGGAATCCTCACTTTGAAATCCAAATATTTGGACAAGGGTGAGGTTTGAGGATTAGAGTTCAATTGTAACTTTTCTTTAGAACTAATTAATTAAATAAACCAAGAGCACTATCTCATCACATTTACTTGCAAATTTCTCAAATTTTATGCTATCTTGATGGTTTGAAATTTCACATGCAAATATTATCTCAAAAAGCACTTTGGATGCAAGCATTTTAATTCCTTAAATTTTGCAACAAATTTAATTCTATGGTACTTGGAAATTTGCTTACTTTTGCAACTTCATTGCATGTTGTCATTTTAATGGTCATTATGCTTATGGATGATTGATATATCTTGTTTCATTTTCAAATACCCTTATTTGGTGTTGCAAATTTAATTGCATGTTGTTATCTTGGTCTAACATTTGAGTTTTTCTATCATCTCATTTACATTCTCCAAAATAGAACCTAATTGTTTCATTTTGAGCAAGATATTTTCTCATGCTTTGATTCATAAATCTATTTATCTTGAAAGCATTTACAATATCTTGTGCTAACATTTTCTTGTTTCACTTTTTAGGATTATTTTTGTTTTCCATTTGAAAGCATTTTACTTCATTTAAGCAAATACATTCTCATTTCAAAGAGCAATACTATGAAGGCACTGGTGTTCATATGCTTTATGCTTATTTAAATTATGTATTGATGGTTATTGTTCATATCACTTTTTGCTTATAAATCTTAAGAAGTAATCTATTTAACTCTAACAACTCTCCTAGAAACTCACATCTTTAACTTAGTTTTTCTTTAGGGACCACCCCCCATAGCTAACCTAGGAGATAGCTTAAACGGAGAGAGTCGGGAATAGGTGACAGCCCCTTCTCTGAATTCCTTGCCACCAACTACACATTGTGGGGTTAAAGGTTTTTCTCACTAACTAGTAGGTACGTGTAGGCGGCGAGCGATAATAGAGCCCAGGAACAATTTCAGCTTGTATTAGAAGAACAAAGCAGGTTTTCTCTTAACATTGATTTGGATGCTCCAAAACTAAGAGTACCGTTTCGGAGGACAGAGTGTTATGGAAGTTGCAGTCAGCTTCTAGTAGATTTTGGTCATTTTACATTGTGTACAATGAACGGAGATGAAGTTCATCCTCAAATACCATGTCTTTACTCACGGTTTACATATCAGGAAGAGACACCACTGTGTTTTTCTTGGATGGAAGCTTTCACTGCACAGAGGTTAAACATGTTTATTTGGATTCTGAATGTATAAAGACTAACTATGAAGTACCTCCTACAGCAAAAAATCAGTCAACACCGTTTCCAGTCCTTGACAAATGTGGCATGTTAGCTATTATTGACCAGATTAAACTTCCATATCCAAAATACCCTAATACACGAGTTGTAATTCAAGTGCCAAACCTTGGCTTCCACTTTTCGCCTTCAAGATATAGTAGGATCATGAATCTCCTAGCAATATTTAATGAGAGAGATATAATAAAGGATGGATTAGCTGGCACAAATTCAAGAATGGGACATACATCTTAGCATCCTTCAGATCTGGAAGGGGATGCTAGGGTTCTCTTTTTTTTTTGGGGGGGGGGAGGGGGTGGGGAATTGGTAATTCTATTGCCGAGTGGCAATCTTGTTGGCTAGCCCTTGTTGGGTCTGTCTTATATGTCTTGGAGTCTAAAACATCTCAAACTTATTAGTGGTGCTGCAGCATGAGTGTTAGGCAAATTATGGAAATCCCGCCAGCAAGTGTTGGCGGATCAGACTTCACTGTTGCCATAAGCAACAGAGGCTTTGATATCCAAAAGGCATTGGAGTACTCTGGCACAATTGTCCTGCAGTTCAAAGATGAGAATTTAAAGGCAAAATGGATGAAGGCTTTTGTTCACGCTATATATAAAGCATTTGCCCCTCTATCCATAAGCATACCTGGAAATCTTAGGGGTGATGAATCTGAAGATGAAAGCTATCAAACAGTGGTTGTGTCAGAGAAGATAAACTTGTTTGTTGTCGGTACTCTGCTTGAAATAAAACTTCTAATCTGTGGGAAGGAAGAGGAGAAAAAGGACAGAGTTGGTGAAGAAAGAATGCTTTTGGCATTATTTGTTGGTGGAGCCAAGCTTGGTGGGACTACATCTTCATCATGTCCAATATATTATCCAAATCAGGGTGGAAAATTGACCGGTGACTTCACATCAAGGAGTGCCTTAACAGAGCACCTCATCATGGAAAAGTTGACATTATTACTTAAATATCTATGAAGACAAGTTGCCACTCACTATGATTTCTCATTTTGTCTTTTCCTCGGTAAGTTGGCATTATTATTAAAATCTTTTATGGTAGGGTTCTCATTCTCTTTCCCTAGTGCAATTTCAATAGTTAATATGTAATTAAATATTGAAATTTCAACAAGCATCTAGGTTAGGATGACTAATATATATTTATACAGAATAAATAACTATATCTACGTTTTATATATATATATATATATATATATATATATATATATATATATATATATATATATATATATTCGTACATAGCCACCTTGGTGGAATATCGAGTAAAGAACTTAAGTTTCCACACTTATCTTGGACTACCTTTCATTAGGTGTTGTGTATAATAGGGATAGCTAGAAATAATTAATTTAAATATGTCCCATGAGACTAAAAAAATTGGGATAAATAAAGTGCAGCCAAATTGAAGACATCTCAAAGTCTCGGAACCAAAACAACCGGATAAAAGAACAACTAAAATCCCTTAAATTATATAGAATCATAGGCACTATACTAGGATGAATGATCACATCGAGAAATAACTTAGTTTCCAAATATTTGTCGAGATATTGTGTTAATTCTTGGATATCACCGCCTTATTTTCATAATTATAGCAACCATCATAATATAACCCTGGGTTTATTACTGTGAGTCATCCTTGATAATTTACCCAAGGTATTTAGTGTTATGTAATATTCAATAACAAGGAAAAAGGTTTTTCGACTTTTGGAAGAAAATGAAGCTTGTAACAATCATGATAAAATGAAGTTTTATATAATTCGATATTCGAAAGCTATGAAGCCTAGGGTGATACATTTTATTAGAAGAGATGGGATAATTAATGTGAATGTAGGTATCAAAGACATATACCAATTGTTCGTATTATGGGTCTTTGATGATAACAATCATACCTCCACTAAAAATAAAGAAAGTTGTATTTTCTAAGCTCAATCCCACTCCATTGCTAAACCGTTACTTTTATTTTACATTCCACCCGACAAAGGAGTTGAGTTAACTCGTGGATATCAGCTGAAAATTTTTCCAGAAGGAAGTTTAACAATTTGTATACCGTGCAAGTAAAGTTTGAAGTACATTCAAATTATTATATTAAAATGAGCACATTGATATCACTTTAGACATTAAACTTTTTTGTAACTTTTGAACATTAGAATGGAAACTATCCTAATTGTTTTTTTTTATGCAATCGAAACATTTCATTCTTCAAGTGACAAGCTTTCCATATATATATCTTACTAGTTGATAACTATAACCATTGATGATATGAATTTATGCAAATATTTTTATACCGTTTTCTTATGTCGATACTTTAATTACTATCCAAGTATAAGTGTAAGTGGTTTAAGGAGTAGAGTGAAGGTTTAAATTTTTATGGT
Organism: Pinus albicaulis; assembly: GCA_034641835.2. Classification (NCBI taxonomy): domain Eukaryota; kingdom Viridiplantae; phylum Streptophyta; class Pinopsida; order Pinales; family Pinaceae; genus Pinus; species Pinus albicaulis. The sequence continues at coordinate 1,140,192,636 of CM076581.1, forward strand.
TTAATATACACTAAATTGAACATTTTGATATTCAACCATTATGTCGTTATTGAGATGGATGATTAGCCTATTTGCAACCATAAGGATATATTGATGTCCGAAACAAAATAATATGGCAACATAGCATTGTTCATAGAATTTAAATACCCCTTAGGGATAACAATGTGAATTAGGAAAGGGAAATTTATTGTTGATATGAACGATTGAAGCTATATAAGATGATTCGTGGTGATTATTTAGGCATATATAAAGATTATTTGATTGATTTTGCTCCAAAGAAGTCAACTCTTGAAGGGAGGAAGAATGGTAATGAAAGCATGACTATGGACATTATGACAAGACTGTTAGATGTAAAGTAAGATACAACCACCTAAAATGAAAACCTAGTTGAAGGTAAAATGATGGATGGAAGAAGCCACTAGCCATTCGAGAAATGTTTGGAGGAATTATGAGTAATCAAATTGAGAGTACAAGTTTAGTTCACTAAAGGTACACATCGAACGAAGACAAAATGGATGAAATATATGTTAAAACACCCTGTAAGTTAGTAAACACAAATGGAAAATTTTCTAAATTTGATATCCAATATTAACATAATATCATCGACATAGTTACCTAAGGAGGATGGGAAAAGAAAGAAATTACAAACTTCTAATGATGATAATGAATGTTAGTTATCATATCCTTGATCAATTTAGAATAATGAGATCAATAAAAATAGCACCAGAGTAATGAGTGGAAGTCTCACAAAGCAATATAAGAAGTCAAGGACTTTATATTAAATAGTGAATCTATAATAAAATTGATCAATTATAGGATAATTTATGTGCATGGCAATATCTATAATAGTTTCTCCCTCTAATGGGAGAGTCACATTATAAAATTTTCCTAAAGTGACTAACTATATCCATGGATTATGGACATCATGGAGTCTAATTAGGAAATTCTATCCTGAGATGCCTTAAAACCTGAAATGATAAGTAGATTACATTCAACATCCACGTTATTGAATTTATTTATAGGGTCTTACCCAAGTTGTAGAATAGTAATGACATTTCCAAGTGCAATAATTTTATGCATTAAGAGAGAAGGAAAGAAAACCATCATGACTAGAGGTGAGAAAACAAAGTCAATTTGATAATATGTTCTTTTTCAAATCAAAGTAGACATGGAATATTAGGAATATCTGGTATAAGGAGGTGAAGGGATGTTTTCTATCAAGAAGAATTTTCTCAAGGATATGAGCAACCTGATTGGTTAGGTTCAAAGCAATGACCTATAAGAGTTGTAAACACTCCTAAATTGTTAAGAATAACAAGTGATAAACTGGGAAAATGTTTAAAGGTAAATATTAAAGATAATAATTGTACACAATTAAAAAAAAAAATTTAAAAGATTGGCTGGATCCATATATAGTTTTGTGTTTTAGAGTTCTTAATCAACCTATATCAAGAAATTAGATCATGCTTCAACTAAGCAGTAAGTGCGGTGCTCTTGTTTCAATACATTTCGTTTCTATATATGCAATCATAAAGATTGGAGCATCCATCCATTTAGATTTAGAGTCTCAACCTGTGACTTTTTATAAGGTTAATCGGGTAATATAGTATAAAAAATAATAGCTACACCTATATCCATGTTCGATTCTTCTATGTGACATTTATAATTGTGAGTTATATTTATAAGCATTTAAAAACTTATTTTGTGTAACCTTACCTTATTTTGGATGTATACTTAAGACTGTCATTTTGTACTATGACGTAAGAATATATTATCTGCTTAAACATTGCTGGTACATGGATACCAATATGAGGAAAGTTTTGCTTAAACATTGTTGGTACAGGGACACTGATATAAATTATGAATTATGTTATGGATATGGTATCTATAATTTTTCATATCAACATAAATGATGAGATAGAAATAAAATAGTGATTACACTTGTCTATTTAAGGTGAAAATTAATTTACAAACCTATTGGATAAACATAACCAAGTATGTTATATGAACTCAAGGATCAATATCGTAGATAGCAACATATTTGAAATGTGTAGAAATTGTTATTTGAGTAACAATTTGCTTTGAATATATTGATACATATGTTATAATTTGTGGACAAGTGTTTACATTGCAGATGGTATCATTACCAAACCGACCGCGTAATAACAAAACTCCAAGAACAATTGAGATTCATTGAGGTTCCATGATAGGGTGTTAACCCTGGTCCTACTAGGAGAGGTGGAGGTGTTTCCCACCGTTTATCCTCCAAAACCTGGAGTCATGGGAGGACTATGCGAGTCACGCTCCCCTAGACATGTGATGATGACTGTCAGATGCCTAGCAATGAATCAGGTCAATATAGTTGACGTTGTAACCCTTGAGGTCTATGAAGGGTTAGGTCAGTATAGCTGACGCCATGTCATATTCTTGTAGAGGACGAATAGGATGGGAGCGGAAGAGATTAGGAAAGATAGGATGATTCTAGAATAGCTTGGGAACTCTGTTGGGGCAAGACGTGACTACTAAATTTGTAAATCAATAAATGATCAAAACATAAATGTTAAAGTGTTCTCACACATAAACGAAAATTCAATTATGATACACCACCCTTATATGATTATACTAATCACTTAAATAATTAATGATATACGACATAAAACTTAACTTCGGGACGAAGTTTTCTGAAAGAGGGTTGTATGTAATGACCCAACTCAAGTTATAGGGAACATATAAATATTAACATGCATATGAGACATACATATGATAGCTACATATGCATGTATCACATGTACTGCACTAGTATATGCACTAAGCAATTATGAAAAGTCTCAGTGTAGGGTAATGAGTGAATTATTGAAGTATTGAGTAAATACGTAACTCACCAGAATATAATGAATGTATTGTGAAGTAAAAGTTATCCCTACCACTATCATAATATAACTAATATATTGTTCAAAGGAAAGTAAAAGCATTGACTTCTGCAAATAAAAGATGATAATTGATAAAATCCAAGATATTTACTAAATTATGATATTTAATAATAAATCCAAGATATTTACTAAATAATGATATTTAATAATAAATCCAAGATTTTTAGGAAACCAAGATATTTGTTGAATAATAATATTTTAATATAAATCTAAGATATTTATTTAAAAGAGGATATTTTAATAAATATCTTGAAAGGGGATTTGACTAAGATATTTATTAAAAGAGGATATTTAATAAATATCTTGAAAGGAGATTTGTGTATAAAAGGAGAAGGGGGGAACTTGATGGGCATGGGTGAGTGAGGTGGGAAAACTGATCCGGATGCTGTCAGAAGATTTCTAACCATGGGAGACCTAAGCAGTGAGTTCTAACACAGTCATAGAGTAATCTTGATTGTTAATGGAGTTTTGGGCACAGGGGCCAGAAGACTTGCCTTCTAGATCTGGGGACCGGAGAGGTTGACCCCAGATAGGCTGGGAGGAAAATGGCAATTTGGTAATGGGAGCGGGAGCCATGGCAGGTGAGGAACATCTTCAAACACAGTTCCAGGTAAGTATTCAATAGTGAATTGATATATTTTGCTTCAAAAATTTCACGCTGAATTGTGTAGTATCAATTTTGTTAATGATTGTTAATTGTGAAAATTAAGGTCATTACAGTAATTACTCTTCGATTGTGTGGAGATAGTGTATACCATATCAATTTATGTCATTCAATTAGTCAGCTTCTCCTATAAATTTCCATTGTGGAGAATACTCTAATTGGTGACCAATTTTTCCAAGACCAATTAAGCACTTCAATTAATGTACAAGATGTTACTTAATTAATGTATATAAACGTGTGGCACTTAAAAATCAAATCATACGACGTTCCAAATTTGACTATATAGTGCAATAAGTAATGGGTTAAAATGTGCAGCATTTTTTTCAACTTGTACAGATCAATACTAATTTTACAATTAGCATATAATGTTGTATAACGGTAGCAGCACCTGATATAATGATTGGTTCTAGTAGTAGATGCTATGGTGATACATAGTTGTAAATCTCAATTTGATGCACAAACGGTTGTTGACTGTTGATTTTTGGGTCGCATCAGATGTGCTCTAGCTCCAAAACTTTGTGGAACGGCTAGAACACATGAGATCTCCAAAATCCATAAATCGTTTGGAGAAATTCCACCAGGAGCTTAAGTTATTCAAATAATTAATTATTTTAATGGGGGCCCTAAGTCTAAACTTAGGGAAATTAAATAATTAAATTGAATTAATTTAACATGTGGGTGAGAATGTTCTAAGTGACGAGGATCAAGTCTTTTCTAATCTTAGTTGTCGATTAGAGATTAGATCACGGTTATTGATTAATCAACTGGAAAAGTATTAAAGGAAGGCTTGGGGTCACTTGGAGAATACCCACAGTGGATCTAAGGGATCGAATTCTTCTGACGGAGTAGTGCTCGGACGAAGATTAGATCTAAGTGATTCAGTGCAATGAGGGGCAGTTTGGCAGCGGGATTTTCATCCAAGGCAGAGAATACAATAGCAGAGAGGCAGATCAACACCTGGGGGACAGCACAGCTCAAAGAGGGTGACCTAGAGCCAGCAGGGCTCACACAGGAGTGAAGCAGAGCCAGAGAGGGTGACGCAACCACTCGAGGAGCAGCGCTGGGGTTTCTATGGGGCAGATCGGGCAGTTATCCAGCAGATCGATTTCTGAGCCGGGAAGGCTCACAGAGAAGGTGACACAGCCACTAAGAGAGGTGACACAGTCCCAGCACAAAGTTAGCTGCAGCCATCGCTGCGCAGTACTGGGGACTGTGTAGGCACCTGTGGGGCTTCTTCATTCTGTTGTTGGATCCGCCAAAATATCTGTCTCCGGATAGAGGTACTTCTGCCAAGGATTTTCTCTGTTCGGTGAGCCAGATTTGGCACCCTCGATTGTATTCAGAAGTCTGCTTAATAATATAAACCCTTAGAACAATTGCACTGGTCTTCCCGCAATGGGTTTTTCCGAGGACATTTGTCCAAAAAAATTGTGTCCTTTGTCTGTGTGCTTTACATACTTTTCAACACTTGATCTGTATAATTGTGTAGCTTGCAGTGTATTTAATTTGATGTTTTCCTGAATTATTTAGAAAATAACTTGTTAATTAAAGAAATACAAGTAGGAGAAGTAAATAAGATTCACTGCAGTAGGGTTTCTAGTTTGGATTCAGATATTTTCACATGGTATCAGAAATATTGCATATCAGGTAGAGCTGAAGCCATCAATGAAGAGACGAAGAGAAAATTTTGTTGCAAGAAGGCAAATGTCCCGACTGAAAGCGTAGATCCAGGAAGAGGCAAGGGTGGCACAGTCACCAAAGGGACTCACGCAGAGCCTGTGTCAGCCAGCTAGGGTGACGTTGTAGCTGCAGCAGAGGCAGTGCATTGTTTGTTGGGCCAGCGCAGAGGTTTGAGCCTCCGTCTTTCCAGTTGTCGTGGCTGGAAAAGCAGTTCGTTTTTCTTCAGGAGTTGTTGGTGGGGAATTGTTTCTGTCGGTGCAGAACAGTCCCTAGTCGAGCTATGACAAAGTAGAGGGAACCAGTTCCTCAAAAGACTTCTCGCCAAGAAGTCTAAATCCAGTGTTGATCAGTAGCAAAGAGTGATCGGAGAGCGTTGATTCGACATCAGTTGGTAGAGGATTTCCCGGAGGGAAATCATTTTTCAGAGGGAGTGTAGTTCCTTGGAGGGTTTCTAGTGCCAAGAAACCTAGATCTGAGTTTTTGCTGGGGTGGCAGCAGAAGAGGGAGAAGAGAACCAGTTCGACATCTTTTGTTGAGCAAAGATGGCCACACATGGACTGAGGGATCAAGACAGGTTGGATGGAGCATCCAGATTTGTCATCTGGAAGGCCAGAATCCTGTTAGTACTAGTTGAGCATCGTATCAAGCATCTCGCCAAGAGCGCAGTTGTTGTTCCTGTTGACGTTGATCCCCTTAAGAAGTATGAAGAAGCTCAAGCGAAGGCTAAGCGCTTAATCATGGACGGAGTCAAGGATCATGTGGTCCCACACATTGCTAAGAAGAACACAGCACATGAGAGGTGGACTTCTTTGACCACATTGTATCAGGGGAATTTTGTTCAGAGGAGGATGCTTCTTGAGAATCAGCTCTAAATATTCGAGATGTTGAAGGGAGAAGAGATCGACCCCTTCCTCATTAGATTGAAAGTGATCCATGATTAGCTGGTTGGCGTGGAGTCCATGTGAAAATTTCTGAATAGAAACCCTACTGTTAATTTTTTGATTTACTTCTCCTACTTACATTAAGTTATTAATGTGAAATATTCAGCATTAACATCGAAGTAAATACATCAACAACCTACACATACAGATCTAAACTGAATACATGCACAATGACAAAGCGACACACAAGGATTTTCTGGACAACTATCCCCAGAAAAAACCAATGCAGGAAAACCAGTCTTCTAGCTGCTGGAGGGTTTTATTATTAAGTAGAGTCTAAGTACAACAAATCTGGGCACCAATTGGTTAACCCGACAGAGAAATAAAATGCAGCTATACCTCCATTCTAGAGACAAAAAACTGACTAATTCACACCCTCAAATGGAATTTATAGAACTCAGCCCTTTTCAGTCTTCAGAAACCTCAGTGTTGCTCTGAAGCCCTCTACGTCAACTCTGCTATTCTGCGTCAGCCCCTGTGCTGCTCAGGAAGGGCCTGCATCATCCCAGACTAGGTTACGTTGCACTTGCGTTGCCCTGGTTGGGCATGCGTCAGCCCTACTAGCCTCCTGTTGCCCCTGCGTCAGCCCTACGTAGCCCCTAAAGCCTTTGCGCTACCTCTGTTGGGTTGTGGTTGCGCTACGTAGCTGCTACTCCCTATGCACTGCTCAGTCTGTTGCTTCTCTTCCCTTGTTTTACTCTTGGCCTGGGATCAGATCATCCCTTCCGCCAATACTACCCCTTGCTGCAGCTAAAACACTTCTGGAAATTCTTAGCAAACCACACCCTAGAATTCCAGCTTAGTCTCAATGCTCTGCCACTGTGTGTGTTTTCCAACTGACCCCAAGTCTTTCCTTTATACTTTTCTCGTTGGGAAACCAATGGTCGTGATCTAACCTTGAATCAACAGCTAAGATAGAAGGAAAGCTTGATCCGTGTGACTTAAGTCATTTTCATCACATGTTTAATTTAATTAACTTTAATCTTTTAATTTTCCTAAGTTTCACTTAGGGTCCTTAATTAAAAAGATTAATTATTAAATAACTCTTAAACAAGAAGGAATTTCTTAAATCGCTTTCTGGGTCTTGGAGATCTCATGTACTATAGTCCTTCCACAAAGTTTGAGAGCTAGAGCACATCTCATGCCAACCCAACACTCAAAAATCTCAACAGTCCACACCTGATTAAGGTCTTATGGTGAGGACTGCTCTGAATGCATTTTCCGATGAGTGGGAAAACTTTGTCCAAGGCATCTTGGGCAGAGCAACGCTTCCAAGTTGGGAAAACATGTGGGCAGCTCTTCGACAAGAAGAGACCGGGAGGATGACCAAGGCAGGCATCAGCAGCAAAGGGATCAAGATCAAGAAGGAGGACGAGGAAGATGCATCTCTCACATCCAAAGGACAACATGGGTAGTAGAGGAAGAAGAAGAAAGACCTTTCAAAGGTCAGATACTTCAGGTGTGGTGAATTAGGACATTTCGGCACAACATGCCCTATGAAAAGGAAGGGCAAAGAAGATTTTGATTCGAAGGTTGTTGCAGCTAAGGACGATGATGGAGATGATGACGATGTGGCCATGAGTGCTCATGTTTTTGGGGAGAAGAGATGGGGTGACATTGATCTGTAGTTCTTTCGAACTGCAGTGAAAACGGGCCAGGCCGCAGGATGCTTGAGGTGTTCAAACTCTTGGATCACATACGAGCTACTGGAGCCCTTAATGACAATAGCAGGATGACTGGAATCAGTTGGTGCGAGGGATGATGGAGCAACATTGGCAGAGCTAGAACGCTGAAGACTGGAGCAGTGCAGAGCAGAGGCAGCAGCAGCACAAACGTTGATGGACTTCAACAGCGCAGAGGCAGTGCTTACGCAATGCAGAGCAGCAGCGGCGCAAAGGCACTAGAGGGACAACGCAGATTAGTAGCAGAGGGTGCTTCAATATCGAGGTGCACCCAGACTAAGTTGCAGTGCAGTAGTTAGCAATGGCAGTGCTATGGGCAGCATGATGCAGCACTTGAGAAGGAGCTACAGTACAGATGAGGCAGTGTCAGTGGTAGTGACATGGGCAGTAGTACAAATAGCAGCAGTGCAGTCGATGAGGGGCAACAGTCAAGCATCAACAGTGCAGACGACCGACGCGAGGGATCAGAGTAATGCTTCTGGTGAGAAGTGTTGGTAGAGCACATTCCTCGCTAAGAGGGAGTGTTGATTTTTGGGTAGCATCGGATGTGCTATAGCTCTGAAACTTTGTGGAGGGGCTAAAACACATGAGATTTCCAAGACCTAGAAATCGTTTGGAGAAATTCCACCAGGAGCTTAAGTTATTCAAATAATTAATTATTTTAATGGGGACCCTAAGTCTAAATTTAGGGAAATTAAATAATTAAAGTGAATTAATTTAACATGTGGGTGAGAATGTTCTAAGTGATGAGGATCAAGTCTTTTCTAATCTTAGCCATCGATTAGAGATTAGATCATGGTCGTTGATTCATCAACTGGAAAAGTATTAAAGGAAGGCTTGGAGTAAGTTGGAGAATACACACAGTGGATCTAAGAGATTGAATTCTTCTAACGGAGCAGTGCTCGGACAAAGATTAGATCTAATTGATTCAGCACAATGAAGGGTAGTTCAGCAACGGGATTTTCATCCAAGGCCGAGAATACAATAGCAGAGAGGCAAATCAGCACCTGGGGGACAGCGCAGCTCACATAGGGTGACCCAAAGCCAGCAGGGCTCACGCAGGAGTGACGCAGAGCCAGAGAGGGTGACACAGTTAGTCGAGGAGCAGCGTTGGGGTTTCTGTGGGGCAGATCAGGCAGCTATCCAGCAAATCGATTTCTGAGCCGAGAAGGCCGAAAGAGAGGGTGACGCAGCCACTAGGAGGTGAAGCAGTCCCAGCACAGAGCTAGTTGCAGTCATCGTTGTGCAGCACTGGGGACTGCGTACGCACCTGTGGGGTTTCTTCATTATGTCATTGGATCCACCAAAATATCTGTCTTCGGATAGAAGTACTTTTGCCAAGTATTTTCTCTGTTGGGTGAGCCAAATTTGGCACCCTAGATTGTATTCAGAAATCTGCTTAATAATATAAACCCTCAAAACTGCTGCACCGATTTTCCCGCATTGTGTTTTTCTGGGGACATCTGTCCGAAAATTTTGTGTACTTTGTCTATGTGCTTTACTTATTTTCCATCACTTGTTCTGTACAATTGTGTAGCTGCAGTGTATTTACTTTGATGTTTTCCTGAATTATTCAAGAAATAACTTGTTAATTAAAGAAACACATGTAGGAGAAGTAAATCAGATTTGTTGCAATAGGGTTTCTGGTTTAGATTCAAAAACTTTCACACTGACATGGAGAGCCGAGCGATGACGTTTGTATGGATTTTGGCACAATGGCAATGGTACAAACAATGGATGGGTATGCATTGGTTAGTGACTATGTACAAACAATCAAAAGGTGGGTGTACAAGCAACATAATCGTACGACAACTTGGCAGTTACAGGTACTAAAAAGTAACGTTGGATAGAGCTTGAATTAGCATTTGTTTAAGTGGTTAACTATCTCAATTTGAAGCTATACACATTCTACAAATTTCTTTTTCTCTTCTTCCGTCTTGGTTTGTAACCTCTGTTTTTTTCTTTTTTGTAAGCAAAATTTCTAGAATATAGATGGCCAAGGGCTAGTTATGGTCAAGGGCCAGACATATAGAGAAACTCTGAAAATTTGTTGGGCATAATATGAATTATAAAGGCTCTGATAAGAGCATGGACAAAGGATGGGATTAGAAACGAAGCTTCGATACCAAATGTGATAACCAATATGGCTCATTATTAAGATATCGAAACTATTTGCAATACGAAGAGATTCATTTTGGATAAAATGGCAATATATTGAATAATATACAAAAAATGATATGATAGGATTACAAATGAGGACCCTGCATATATACCTACGCAAGAATGCCCTTCCATTAAGAGTCAAGTTCTTCAGCAGAGAGATGTCCTTTCAAAAGATGTATCTCTTCACTAACTATTGATTATTATTTATTATTTATTGATATTATTACATATGTTGATTACCAAAATTGGACTAGCACAAACCCTTGATATGGTCAAAGAAGCAACATTGAGAAGAGTGCCCAATGAGGAAAGTATCCGCATGTAGTATTTTATTTTTTCTCCTTGGATAAACTTTTGCGATCACTAACTTTGTGCAAGAAGCACATGTATTGAAAAAAGGATCCACGTTTTAAGAAATGTTTAGACTCCTTTTGAGGAGTTAACATATGTGACATATCCACCTAGTAAGGAGTTTGTTGCATTATTCCAAGGACATGTTCACATCGGAGTTAACATTATAAATCCAAGTGTTAATCTATAGTTCATTATTCATGAATATCAATTGTGGTCAGCTTATTGTTATAGAATTTAATATTCATCATTCATAGTTCCTAAATTCATCAAAGGGTGGATTGGCTAATCGATCCATTGATGCAACATTGAGAGTTCATTGAGTGCCTTTCAAATTTTCCAGATGATTGTGTGTCATTGTTATTCAACGATAGAAGGTTTGAGAAAGTTCAAAAAGGTTAATCCTATATAGGTAAATGCATATGACACATCAAAGGCATCTATTGGAAGTTCATATAATTGTAGCAATTGCCCCATGCTTACAAATTCAATGCAGTATTCTAAATCAATATGGGAGATCAATGACCCCAAAGAGTGTGATCAAGGTGAATTCATTATTTTAGAACCTACTACAATTAAGAGATTTTGGAAAGTGTCTCGTTACTGCAAAATATAGCACTTTAGTGCAAAGCCTCCCTAAGCAATCTAGACTGAGAGCAACAACGAGATTAGCCATCACTATCACCTTAGCAATTATTCCCCTGCTATTCTATGTTTGGATACGATCCCCACAAGGGAGGCATCTCCAACATATCTTAAGGATTAATTAATCCAATTAATTTAGAATAAATAGCCCCTAAGAATTCTACCACAAAATCACGCAAGGATAAATACTAAAAGATAAGGGTTTCAGGTGATTTAAGATATAATTCCCAAATAGTGTGTTCAAAGGACACCATGGCTAAATCTAGAAGGCTTAGTAAGTCATAAAGAGGCTCAAACACATTCCAAAACACATGTAATCCCAAAAAAAAGTCTTTTTCTTGCTATAAACTAGGGTTTTAATTAGCAAAATAATAAATTACATGTAACTATTTATAACAACAGCAATAAAACAATCCCAAAAGCCTATGATAAACAAAAATTAGGGATATTCAATGAGCAAACAAGGAATTAAGTTACAACCACATCTTCAATAGCAAAAAACACAAAAAACAGCTGTAGAAGTTCTAGACGCCAGCCCTAATTAATGACTGAATAAATGCATGTAAAACAATATTTTCATTTGTCCAATTGGCTGCATGCAAAGTCTAACCCTAGAACAATAAGGTCCAAGATAAATAATGTTGATTTTGTTATAACTTAACATAATATACCTTAGAAAACATTAAAAGAAGATTTTGAGTTTTATTTTATTAATTTATGGGATCGACCCAAAATAATGGACTATTGTGTTTCTCAATCAAGGGCTAATAGAGTCTAAGGCTAAAAATCTATGAAAGAGGACCAATGGAGACGATTCCAAGGAGAGAGAGAAAGCTACACTTCGGTTTCTCAATCCATTAAACACTAGCGTCCTTCTATATTTTGTAGAGATAAAATGGAAGGAAGCTACACATAGGTTCCTCGAGAGAAACTTGATGACAGTCTTATTAAGGAGATGTCAGAGCCACAAAAGGTTCAATGACACTTTGGTGAAATTTTAATTAAAACCATATATTCTATAACAAGTAGAAGATGGAAGAAGATACAATAAATTGCCCCAAATCATCATAGAATCATTATAAATCATCCAAGAGAGAGAACCTTCCAATCACAATATCCTCCCCAAGACATTTTTTCTCATTTAATGCTCCACAGCAACCAAGAGAGAATGAATAAGCTAGAGGACACTACTCTCCAAGTGTGTGTGACAATCATCCAAGGATAAATCGACTTCCCTCTACTTAGATGAGGATAACCAAGTCGATTTAGTCTAAAATTAGACTAAAAGCCATAAAAATAACATAAAATATGATTACAAGTTTGATAGATCACAAGCCGACCCCCAAACATAGATAACTCAATGATAAAACACAAAAAGAGCCTCTTTAAATCCACATGTGTAAACTAAAATGCCTCCAAGGCTAACATCAGCCTCCAAAAAGGTTTGTTTCTAATCCAAGAGTGCCATGGATGACCTAGGAGGAGCACCTCATCACAAAAATCACATGCAATCAAAAGGTTTCCAATCACCAAGGGAAGGTTCCCTCAACAAGGCAATATCATCAAATCTGCCCATCTCAACAATCCAAGCCACATGAAGGGGGCGTCATGGAAATAAGGCATGACATTATCATGTAGAGAAATGTACCATCCCCAAGCATCTCAAATCATCATTGTTGTCAAATCATCTCTGGAAGAGGGCAATGCCAGCCTAGGGCACCCTATCATCTCTAGAGTACATCAACTCTCTATGCAAAGCCTTCACGCAGATTTGCAACATATCAAGCTTCGAAGGGAAAGGAGAGTGTCATCAATAGTGTTGAAGGAATCTCAATGTCAACGCTCCTTAAATGATAAAGCATGTCACTCATTTGAAAGGAACATTCTCTTTACCGACAACATACATCTCAGGAGAGACTGAAGAGAAATGAAGCTAGTGGCAAAACATGTGATCGCAGGATGCACCAATTCTTTGTTTTTTGTGAATTGTCTCGTTTCTATTAGTGAAACAATATTTTGATTTAACAATGAGAAAGATGAATTTATCTCCAGTAATATTAATGTATCACAACAATTACCAGAGTAGGTCCAAAAATAGAAGAACACGAAGCAAAGGTTGTTTTGCTAAATAGCTTACTGTCCAAATATAATAACAGTGTCTTTAATAAGAAAAATACCATCACAGAGTTTGAAGACAATGACTTCAACTCTTATTGCAACAGAAACTTGCAGTCTCATGAAGAAAAAGTTTCGTTATCAAAATAAAAAGAAAATTTGCTAACAAAGAAGACAGCAACAACAGAAAAATGCGAAGATCCTCCTATTATTGTGGGAAACTAGGCAATACTACCTTGGATTGTAAATGTTGGGAAAATCATGTAATAAAAATCAAGAGCAAGAAAGGTGGAAAGCTGCTATATTGCTTGGAAATCAAAAACAGAAGAAGAAGAACCAAATGAGGATGATTACTCCCAAATAAAACATAAAAATCAACAGCCTAAAGAAATGTCCAACAGTGTATGTGAGTCGATTCCATCATTCAAGTTGAATGCAATCATGGTTCATTAATGAGAGCTAGCGAGTTGTTAACGGATTAAAACTTCATTATGAAGAGATGACAATATGTTAGGTGGATTCATGATGCAGTAAGAACAGATGGCAACAAAATTCCTTAGAGGGGTCTACATAAAGTTCTCCTTTGAAAAAAGGAGGATACATTAGTTTGATGAAGCACCAATACAGGTCAGAGCAGGGTTGCGGGGAAACGTATATCCTTTTGACAAAAAGAAGGATATATCCTAATACCACTACATGCCTTGGCATATATCCTTATGCCAAAATACTACTCTCCATCTTGGTTGGGCCAACCTGCACCTGGGGGTGGGGTTAGGATCAAACCTCATACAGATCCAGAGGTACAAGAGGGATATATGAAAGCATTAGAAAAGTTGATTCCTGACAGGGAGGAGTGTGCTAATATGTGCCTTGAGTTAGGTAGATACTTCAGTTGCACTGGTTTGTTGGGTTCTTTGCATGCAATGGAAGATAGAGACAGATTTGATGCTCTCACATGGTGGAAAGCATATGGCGACATGTGACTTTTGCCAAAATTGGCAAAGAAAGTTCTCTCACAGGTTGCAAATACTTCTTCTACAAAGAGGTGTTGAAGCACCTACAACTTCATCCATAATGTGAGTATAATACTAGAAACAGATTCAATGAAAACCGAGCAGAAGGTTTGGTTTATGTGCACTACAACTTGAGGTTCTTGAGTCATTATTGTGATCGGGCTTATGAGGATCTATCATATAAAGTTTGGGACAACAACCCAGAGGCCGATAATTTGGAGGACGACACTAGACATCTAGAAGAATTGGAAGCAAAACTTTTGAGAGATGAGGATGAAGCAACAACAACCATACCACCGCCACACCCACCATCCAGTAGCAATGCCAATGCCAGTGTTCGACTTCCAACTATTGTTCCTTTGCTGACGCAGCCTCCACCTACATCCTGACGTGGAGGGCATGTGCCTTCTAGTTATGGTCGTCGTACTATGCGGGAGGAGACTGCTAGAAAACCACCATTACCACGAACTACTCAAAAATTAGACATTTCTTGTGGGCATGGCAAGGGGCCAGCCGCCAGACAATAGATAAAATAGATTTACAGTTTACTAGTCTTTTCTATTTTCTAGTAGTTTTTAACTTTTTATAACTATTGAAACTTGACTCTTTCATATTTATAATGATAAATTTTGTAAACAATTTATGAAAATTTAAGTTTGAAGTTTGAAACTTTAAAGTTGGCAATTATGAGTTTATAAGTCATTATGAATTATGAATATGATGCTTCATGAAAGTCGAAACTTGTTTCATTTCATTTCATTTTATAACATTTCATTTCATGTTAAATATTCTTTGTTGTAATGGTTACACTTAGCTTACAAGTACAACAATGGTGATCAATGAATCAATGATGATAAATGTTATATATTGAATTTTGAAAGCTTGAAACTTTAAGATTGATGAATCATGAGACTCAAGAATCAATATGTTGTATGTTTCTAACTTGTGGACCTGGCTGATGAAGATCAAAACTTCTAGATGATTGATGTTATATGGTTCAATCTTCTTTTTTATGTTTTTTATATCTAATTCATCATTCTACATGCTTTTGTTGACATATATGCATCAAAATATAGAAAATATATATATTATAAAAAACGCTCCCCGAAATGCTCCCGGACTAGGAGCTTCTGAAAATGTTGCTCCCGCTCCCGCTCCCAAGTAACCTTGGGTTAGAGGATTTGAAAATATGAGCAGCCCAAAAGATAAAATAGTGGTTTCTTATATTAT
The DNA here is from genome assembly GCA_034641835.2 of Pinus albicaulis. Taxonomy (NCBI): domain Eukaryota; kingdom Viridiplantae; phylum Streptophyta; class Pinopsida; order Pinales; family Pinaceae; genus Pinus; species Pinus albicaulis. The sequence goes on from CM076581.1 coordinate 1,140,208,050, forward strand.
CATAGTTACCATCTTTCTAAGATTTTGAATCTTTGAGGTATGTGGCATAGATAGCTAAAAAATAGTATTGTCATGTTAGAGGGGGTTGTTAGAGTTTAAAACTCCAATACAAAAGTTCAATGTAATAATGTCACAATATTATTGTCATTATTAAAGAGTAAGTAGTGCAAAGAGACACACAACAGTTTTTTTAATTCATGTAGTCTTGCCATCCCTTTTGGAATGTTCCACTAGACTATTTGATTTTGACAATAACAAGAGCAAACCGGAATCATTACATAGTATATGCATTCAATCCTTGTCCCATGTGCACTAACAGAATAATTTGAAATTATTGCCTAAAATTGCTTCAAGGAAAAATGTTGCCGGTGGGCCTCTACAATATAGTTACTTCTGCAGCAGTTCTAGATTATGAAAAGACTAAACCAAAAAAAAATCACCTGCAATAAGAAAATACGCTTACTTTGCATCATCAACATCTTCCATAACTAGATTCAGCCCCCGCTTAATAGCCAGCCAGTTGCTCTTTGATTCCTGCTTTAGAAGGAGGAACTTTTCAAGGTCATGGACCAAATTTATAACACAACTTCTAGCTGACCTCTAAACATATATTTTTCTTGTAATTCAAAAGTAGATATGGATCACTAACAGAGATTTTAAAACTCCAATCAACTCTATACAAGGAGGTCTAAAAACCAAAACTAAAATCCCCTATGTATATAAATACCATACACTATGAAATCTTGCAAAAAATTCCTGAACCAAACCTGTTTCTTAACCAAACCAGCCTTTTCCAAGTTAATAAGTGTCGCCATGTGCTCAAAGCCATAGCTATGAAGCAGCTCTCTCCTACAATATCACTATAACCAAATTAATAAAATTTTGAAAATCTGCATTCCTCCTACAAAAAGACATTCTCACCAATTTTATCAGTTCCAAAGATATAAACCAACAGGCAAAAAGAACAAACTACACCGATGCTGAACAAAGTTTTTAAAAAAATGCATCATTTTTAAAGTAGGTATAAAATATTTCAGCAAAAATCACATTCCAACAGATTTTGTCGACGCGTTTCGAACCAGCTATTGTGGTTCATCATCAGGACAAGATAAGAAATTTGATCTAAGACACAGAACCCCCTTCTCCAAGTGGGCATTATTACCATATGCAAAAACGTGTATTTTTTACAAGCATCATTTACCCCTACAACATACTTCATAATCTTACAACTATTTCAACTGTTTGACATCAAAGTTCAGATCATCTAGAAGAGATTAGCCTGTTAAACTCTACTCCATTTATTTTGCACTGCATACAAATGAAATCAAAATATAACCACAAATGGTATCTATGCAAGGGCTCCTGAGCAATGCTGGAAAGAAATAATTTTCTAGCACAAATTACAATACAAGGCCATGCGCTAGAGATCGAACAGAAATCTCAATGATAAGGACAAGCACTGCATTATAAGCATGCTGTTCCAGATATACACTGGTCTTCAACCAATCGCAGCTGCCCATATCTGTCTCTGCTAGACTCTCAACAACCTGGACATTTCATCTAGTGGCTGATGCTGTCCTAGCCAAATCCACATCAATATAAGTGCCAGGCCTCCTGTATGGAATGATCCACACAATATATAACTGTGGGGAGACATTTGGAAATACCATTCACAAGTTGCTCTGTATCATGAAACCTTTCAGGTGTCATAGAAACATACATGTAAGATTGCCATCAATTATCTTCTTGAACATCATTCCCAAGTATATATACCCAACTCTATATTATTATCGATGTGATTGTTTCTCTTACATCCACTAGCATTTCCTACACTACTAGAAAACCCATCATTTGGCCACAAATGGATGACTCCAAAATATCTAGAATCACTTCAATGGGTACGATATTGCCCAAGTAAGCATATCAATGTTTGGTGCATGTTACCCCTTAATCTGGCATGAGGTTTAGTCCAGATAAATTTCTTCTCCACTTATTTTATTGAGCTTTGGACAGTGGGAAGACTTTCTTCCACTTGCCAGGCTGAGCCTGACGATTTGATAGCATGTTGGCTGGCCACTGCTAGTCATACAATGGGGCATAGTCCTTTTGTTGAGATGTCTTAATTTTTGAAAATGGAATTGCTTTCACTCAGCTTTCCTGGACATTGCACATCACACAAGGCATGCAATCAAAATAGTTTGGGGTTATCTCTTTATGCATTGGACTTACCATGTCATAGTTCCACATTTTAATTTCCCACCATGATGGCACATTTGGGGCTGCTCATTTGAAAGCTACAGGAAAAGGCAGCAGTATAGTCCAGCAATGAAAAACTTGTTTTGAGTGATCCAAGATGAATTTTCTTTCCACTAAATTGTGTATCAGTTTTTCATATCCTGACTGGCACACCCAGCCTAAATGCAGTATCTTTTAGCCAATTTGTAAGGAGGTGCAGTATACAGCTGGAACACATTAATTTTGGTTTCGTTAGTATGTAGCATGTCTTTACTCTTGCTGCTTGTTTGCAGAGGGCTGTTACTTGAAGAAGCTTATGGAAGGTACAAGATTTTTAATTGATTTTAAGCTTGTTTAGAAGCCAAGCACTGCTGATCCAAGAAAGCAAAAAAAGTGATCATGCCACTATACAACCTGTCCTTAAATTTTTGCAAATTTCCAATGCTAAAGAGCTCCATAGTTTAGTTGTCAAAGGAGGCACCAACTCTTGTTAAAGGAAATAAGGTAGGGCTCTTCAAAGTGCATAACAGAAGCAGTTCTGTCTGGAAATGAACCCAGCCAATGTAAAATAAAGACCATCTTTTGAATAGGTGAAGATGTTGACAAGATTTGAGGGGATTTTGCTCATGATCTAGAGGAACATGCCGCCTTAGAAGGAGACATGGTGACCCTTGTACGATTTGGGGAGGCTGCACCCCTTTGAAGCCTTTGGAGGCTACACATTGCACCTTGAAGACTCCAGATTCGACATCCTGATTCCTAATGCTGTGTTGAGGGGTTGTCCACCTTAGAAGGCTATAGTCATTACTTGTGGAGCTTTCCTCATCTTTCAAACCTATGTGTGTTAAATTTTGCAATTTTGAAATTAATTATTTGAGATCTTCAACCTTTTAGTGCAGACAGTAACCAATAACCATATAGAAGACAGTCAATGAACAGTAAGACAGCAGATTTGGTCCAAGACCAGGGAAAAACCCCACTGTGGGAGAAAACCCTTTAAGAATATTCTTCTATTAGATCTTCATCAAACGTTCAGCAGCGATATATAAGCAGAGTACAAAACCCTTTTCTCAATGACAGCAACATTACCCTTTTTCAAACTAGGACAGATATTCTGACGTGTGAAATCTGATCACAAATGTAGAATAACAGATCCTTCAATCCTTAAGCAAAGATCGTGCTTCAAGATGAGTGTTAATGAATTTAAAATCAGCTTCAGAATTGCAAGTGTGAGAAGGAGATAACCTTTCACAAATGAGATAGACAAGTCTCCAGATGTGTGCCAGAAATCCAAGACAATACGCCTTCACAATAAAACAATCTGGCCACAAATAATAAGTAAATCTTCTCCAGGTGCAAGAGGATGAAACTTGTAATACGAGATCTGCAAAAACTGATACAAGGGAGATTTGCTACAAATGATAATACAAGATACGAAATCTGCTAAACAATAATGCAAGAAAGAAATCTCCAGAAATGCGAGAGAGAAATCTCCACTAGATCTGCAATGAAATAACAGGCTTCCAATAAATCTGCTAACAGTGAGAGAGATAAAATATTGATGCAAGGGCTTTATCAGCAATGTGAAAGAGATCGCCAGTGATGATAAGAGATCTTCCACTGATAATCAGATCCGCCAATGGTGATAAGAGATCTGCCACTGATAATTAGATCTGCCAATGATAATAAGGGATTTACCACTGATAATCAGATCTGCAAATCTACAATAGATCTGCTAACAATAAGAGAGATAAATTACTGATGCAAGGGCTTCATCACCAATGTGAGAGCTAGATCACCAAAGCAAGAGAGAGAGAACTCGATGTGTTGCAAATGAATGCTTCTCTTCAATATATAGGAATTTTTGAGACAAAATCCCTAACTCGAATTAGGTTTTTGGAAGCTCCTAGAGTGGTCCATTTTTGCACATGTCGAATTAGATCACTTAACTGATTTTATTTTGCACTTGTCAAAATAACTTTATAAAATAATTTTGAAATAACTTTTGTACTCATAAAAATAATTTGCCCTTTGAGAAATAATTCGCTTCAAGGATGGAAGGGGTTAACTCATAGAGTGTTTTTCTAGGGAAATTTCTCCCTTAGTTGCACAAAGTTCAACAATGTTCCCACATTGGGATAACCTTAAGAGCTTTGTATTGTACATTCAGTAAGGTTTGGTGCAACTTGAAATCTTCACCCTTGGATTTTGTAGCTGAGGGGCCGCCCCATTAGGAGGGTTGTAGGTCAATGATTTGGAGGAACACTTCACCATTACAGGTCAAATGTCCACCTTGGAGGATTCTAGGGACCCTTGCTTGCATAATTTGTGGAGGAATTCACCCTTAGGGAGGCTCTAGAGACTAGACATTGCACCTCGTAGCCACTCACTTCTACATTAGCTGAGACGTCCTTCTCTTTAGAGATTATTTCACTTGATTATTATACCAGTGTTATTGGAACAAAACTAGTGGAACCAGCCAGTCCACCCAATTTGAAGGCAAAACTAGTCCAAATATAAGTGAAAGGATGAAAATGAAACATAAAGTAGAATGTCACTTTTACTTCAATTTTAAACATTGCCATTAATTGTTTCGGGATGTTTGAGAGTGCTTCCAACCTCACTGAATTTCATATGGAGAAAGTAGAATTTTAGATCCCATTTAAAATTCAACAGACTTGAAAAATTTTAGGATTTCAAGATTGGCAAGATTGTGATGTTTCCATTGGATTTCATCAAGTATGAGGGTGTGGAACTAGTATGTTATCAATAGCATTAGCTCCAATATGTACCTCAATGTCAGTGGCATTGATTGTTGAACATCACAACCCTAGTGAAAATGTACCCTTCACTCAAGCAAAATCATTGATTCAACATGTTAAGTTTTTTGTATCTTATTTTAATATTTAGAGGGTGATATTGGTGATGAGGATCCCAATACAGGAAATATTTTGATGATATGAACTTAATTGTCATAGCAATCTATTTTTTCGACTCTAGAGGCCATTTAAAGCCACTTTGTTGTTGTGTTTCTTCATTCAAAGATGGATTGTACACGATCCTATTTTGGTTATATGTGTCCTTGTTTGCTATATGCACCAGAAACTTTGCATATTTGGGTATAGTGGTTTGGATTCATATGGATGCACATGAATATATATGTTATATATGTTTTTTACAAAATTTAAATATTTTATATATTTTTGGTTGACCAGTCTTTTTGGTTCAGTTGTTTTCCAGTTTCAGTCTAGTTCACATTTTTGGGGTTAACTAAGTCGATGGCCAGTCCAGCTCTATTAACATTGCATTATACATGTGGCTTGACCACTTGATTTTTTAATTGTATTTTAGACGAGATAAATGGAGATTAGCCTATTTTACTTCTCCATAGGCTATATTTGTGGATTTCACATGACATAATAATATTTTATTCTAAAGGAAGCTGAGCATCCCTTTACATATAGGATGCATCATTTGTATTGATGGATGTATTGGGGCAAAAATCTCTTAGCATTTAAGTAGAAATATGTTGAAGACTTCTATCATTTTCTTTTGTGCTATGGGTGCCTAGCTAGAGTGATCTCATGAAGATGTTATCTTCCAGATGCTTCTCAATGAATGGATGTTCAATAGATGACTTTGAATATCAAGAAGGGCCAAAGCACCAAAAGAGAGGCGTCCATCTTTTCAGAGATATATTACTAATTCCTTTTCCATTATGGGGAATCCATCAACCCTAGATTTGACCAATAACACTCCATCTCTCTTTGGAGGGCTTCTTGTACCCCTTGGCTTTTGACTTACCACTCATAATGGATATCATCTTTGCCCCTTTGACTTACTTTCATCTTTAGTGGACATCAAAAAAAATTCATTATACATTTGTCTTAGATCTCGCACAATGTCGTTCAAACCCTTCATTGTTTTCGCTTTCATGACATGAAACAGTAACATCCCTTGACGTATAACCCAATAATTACGAATTTTCATCACTAATGCTATTCACCCATGTTAAATATCCTAATACCAACACAAATTTATTTCTTGCGGCAATTACTAATTCCCAGAAATTTTTATTGTTATCCAAATAAATTCTAAATTGTTGAAAATAAAATAACTGGTATTTTAACTTATAGAAATTTATATGCAGAGGAAATAAAATCAAAGAGAGATCAATCACACAATACAATAGATAAACACCCACAACGATTCTCCTTCATTAATTAATCTCAAGAAAATAAAGGTTTCGACCAACAAAGAAATTAATAGGAAATATGCAATGGCTCGAACCTGTAACTCAACCCCACCAGAAGAATTTGACCCTCGGAATTTCAACCCATTGGAAATTAGCCTATGAATAATTATGGCCTGGAGATTTTCGACCCACCTCTCACCAGCAACTTGGCCCAACATCTTCCCCTTGAGTAGCCTTTGCATTTCAGGAAATTTGGCCCTACAAAATCAGCCTCTCCAACAATTCGACCTCTTGGAAATGTTCTCAAATCCACATGCACTCTTCTATTGAAGAATGTAACTAGGTTCGGTCTTCATAAAATGTATTTGAGTAATTATGTAATGTACTTGTCAAAAGAATAAAGAAAAGAAATTTTATTATTATAACAATGACTTATTAAAGCATGGGTTTCATGCTTAGGTCATCTTTATATTAGTCAAAGTCTCCATTGTGGACTCCTAGGATTAATATTGAGTCAATAGAGTCATTGTACATTTAAAGAGACCCTTCCTTGGCTTTTGAATCATGTAAAAATGCTTATTATTGAGTCAAATATGAATGATGTGACCTCCACATCAATTCAACGTAAAGAGGACCAATTCGACCTCATCTGGAGCCTATTGATAGAAGGAGATCAAATTCATTTGGAGCATCTCATCTCAAGCTAGTTCGATATCTCTAAGGAAGCCGGAAAAAGTGCAAAGTGGGTCAAGCAAGCCAAAAGGAGTGTGAGTTGGGTCAAATTCAAGGAGAAGAAGAAAATCGAAGTTTTGGTGCTACTCTCTCTCTCTCTCTCTCTCATGCCCTGGTTTGGGAGATCGAAGTCTTTTTGTGTTGTTGATGCCAGTTGTTGCATGATGCCGTAAGTCGCTGCATAGTCGAAGTTGTTGGGATCAAGATACTGTTGTTCTAGAGTCGAAGATCTGCAAAAGGCTGACTTGGTGCAAAGGAAAGGTTTGGTCTATGTCTAGGGTGAAGAGTCTCAAAGAAAACTATTGAAGGAAAAGAATTTCGTCTAGGTTTTCCCCTAGATAGGGGTTTTTCCCTAGCATAGTGCCTACATCTTGTGCATGTGTTTTTGTGATCTTCATACACATAATTTGGTAATTGTTAATTTTAGTTAACTGATATGTTCTATGCTTTAGAGAAATTTACTTCAATCTTTCTTATTAACCCAATATTAATTTCCAAATTAGCATTCACATTAACTTGATAGTAAATGCAGATAGAACATAAACAATAAGCAGAAGACAAGCCAAGACAAGAGGGAACAATATTTGGTAGATGCCAGGGTAAAAACCCAATGTGGGGAAAACCCTTTGATCAAATCTTCTTATTATTCTTCAAAAGTTCAACACAGTGAGAGTATAATATACAAAATTTACTTGCCCAATCACTGTAAAAACTGTCCAGTCAAACAGCAGTCAATAGGATGCCCTAACCAAAAAGTCAATGTTGGTCAAACCAGTAGAAATACTCCTCCAAATCAGCTCGGTCAAACCCAGTCAATTCGGCCTCCAAAGACAGTCAAAGTCAACTCAAAACAGTGCTGAAAATCTTGGTCAAAATCAGTGAACACAAAGTCTACACTGAGGTCAAAGGGTCTGCAGTCAATGCAGGTCAACCTGCTCCAAATGCCTGGGTATGTGTGCCAAAGAATGCGGCCTCAATAAATCAAACTTCCTGCTTAAAAAACAAAGTCAAATCTGTGGTGTTGACCCTTGGTCAATGCTCTGCAATTAGCCCAAAAAAAACAAATCTGCAATTTCAACCTGAAATTTTCAGTCACCCTAGCCACATGTGTGAAGAGAGAAGAGTTGTTCCTTGTTGTACGAACCAATGAGGAGACGAGAGAGAAAGATGTGTTTGAAACTTTGAGTGATGATGTCCAAAATGAGGAAAAGGTCTCTCTTATTTATACAATTCATTGAGGGGTGGAGACACATCTATTGCAGCTTCATGAGCCTACATTAGACTTATGGCCGACCATGACAATTTGCGTGTGAGAATTAAATTCAAAATCACACCTCTGCTCATCCAAACAAGATGATCTTTAGATCAATCTTGCACCTCTCGGAAAGAGGAATCCAATAAAAATATCATCTTCACAATATGAGTTGTCCAAGGTGGAGTTTGGCCCTAGTTGCCAATTTTAACACTCCCTCTAAACTAGGAAGAAATCCACCTGCCAATCCATCTGTCAACCAGTACCATCATTGTCTGCTCTGCTCTGCTGAACCATGAAGAAATAATGAAGAAGAAATGATCGAGAGTGAGTCACAAGACCTTGCCACTCTCCACTGACCCGAAGTCAGTCTCAATTGATCCCAAATCAATATCAAACATCCTAGCATAAGGAGTACAACAGTATACGATGCGTCCATCGGTAGTGCTATGGTCTTTATCCTCATTTCCCAACTCATTGGTCAGATGAGAGGTACTTCCCACGAGTCTCGGACTACATGGGTATGATGTATCGACAAGAGAAGGTGAATCACTCATCCTACTCATATGCCATAGGAGAAGGTGAACCACTCATCCTATGCATATATCAACCATCATGGGGTAACACAGGGGGAGGTGAACCACTCACACTGTACATAACGCACCACTAGGGGAAGCTGAACCACTCACATTGTACATAGCGCACCACTAGGGGAAGGTGAACCACTCACCCTATGATCGCTCATAGGTTCAAGAAGTACCCCAAGCCCCCCAGAGCTCCTAGAGCTCAATATCCAACTCATACAGGACCCTCATAAGAGGGTCTCTCTATGACTCCAAGTCTCTCACTGAAGCTTAAGAATTTGACCTTCCCTAGGGGCTTCGTGAGAATAACTGCGGCCTGTTCATCAGTACCAATGTGATGGAGCTTTATTGCTCCTTGTTGTATCATATCTCAGATCAAGTGGTACCTGATATCAATATGCTTGGAGAGGTCATGGAACACGACATTCTCAGAAAATATGAATCCCACTATGGTTGTCGCAGCAGATCACAGTGGTATCCAACACATGCCCAAACAACTCACTGAAGAGCTTCCTATTGAGATTTTGTGTATTTGGGGTAGCCTCAGTTGTGCTCTAGGTCCCAAATTTTGAGGAAGGACTAGAGTTCACTTGATCTACAAGACCAAGAAATGGATTTGGGAAATTTCATCTGGTTTAGGAGATATTAAATTAATGAATTAATTTAATGTATTTCCTAAGTTAAAACTTAGGAAAATAAAATAATTAAAGTGAATTTAATTAAACATGTGATGAAATTGTCTTAAGTCACACAGATCAAGCTTTCTTTCAATCTTAGCCATTGATTAAAGATTTAATCTTGGTCGTTGATTTGTCAACGAGAAAAGTATAAAGGAAAGGCTTGGGGTTGTCATTTGTAACAGACACAGAGGCAGAGCACTGAAGGTAAGCTGAGATTCTAGGGCAGGGTTGCTAAGAATTCTCAAGTGTTTCAGTTGCAGAGAGGGGAATTTAGACCAAGGCGATGATCTGATCCCGGGGTCTAGAATACAAAAGAAGCAGAGACGAGATCAGGAAAGACAGCGCAGAGGAAGGCAGCAACAGCAGCAGTAGCAGACGGTGGTAGCAGCAGCAACAGCAGATGGTAGCAGCAGCAGACGGCAGAAGCAGCAGGCAGCAACAGATGGCAGCAGCAACAGGGACGGCGTGATTTTTAGGAAACCCTTCAGGGTTTACGCAGAGACCCTTAGGGGCAACATAGTGACTGCGTCACCCAGTCTGGGGTAACGCAGTCCCTTCCAGTGACAGCACTGAGCATTTGGAGGCAATCCAAGGCTGACACAAAGCCCAACAGGGGCTTCAGAGGTTGACGCAGTGTCTTTCAAGGGCAGATCTGGGGTTTCTAGGCCTAGATCTGGCTGAGTTCTTTAAATCCCGTTTGAGGGTGTCGATCAGTCAATATTTTTGGTATTAGATCAGCGAGGTATTGCAGATCTAGAGTTTTTTCAGTAGGGTTTTCCAGGTCTGGAACCCAGAGTTGTGTATTCAGAAATATTCTTAATTATAGAGCCCTCCAGCAGCAAGAGACCGGTTTTCCCACATTGGGTTTTTCCGGGGACAGTTTGTCCAGAAATAACTATGTCACTTTGTCTATTTGTGCATGTGCTTATTCTAGATCTGAATTGGTAGAGATTTGTTATGTGTTTTGCTTTGATGTTAACTTGAATTTATTCAGTTGATAACTTGTATAAGTAGGAGAAACTTAATTGGATTAACAAAAATAATTTCTGCATAAGAATTAAGATTTAGAAATTTCTACATGGTATCAGAGCAATTGCAGATCTAGAAGGGCCACCAGCTAAAGAATCTGAAGGATCTAGCTGCAGAAAGCAGCTGGAAAGCCAGCAAAAAAGCAGATCTGAAGGAACAGTGCAGTTTTCAGGAGCAGATTCACGCAGAGGGAAGGGTGACGTTGTCTGCGCTGTGTCCTAGCAAGCCCACGCAATTACTGCGCAGAGGCAGCTCAGAAACAGCGCTAGTTGGGTCTGAAGCCAGCCAGTGTGATTCAGATCTGAATCTATCAGATCCAGAAAAAGTCTGCAGAAAAGTTATAGAAATTCAGAAGAGCTGGTGGGGTTAAACTTCTGAAGTTTTCAAATTTTTAACCTTAGCACAAGTGACAAAGTTTGGGAAGAGATCAGCTTCTCAAAGAGTTTCTTGCCAAAGGAAACTTGCAGTCTGGTCAAGAGGATCAAAGAAGAAGCTGAATCATAGTTGATTTGGTAGATTTCCAAGGAGGGAAATCAAGTGTCAGAGGGAGCAGAGGGTTCCCAGTTCGAAAAGTACCCTAAATCCAAGATCTCGACCATAGAGAAGAGGAGCTCCGACACATTCTAAGCAGATGGCTCCTCCTGAACTACGTGATCAGGATAGGCTAGAGGGCCTCTCAAACTTTTTAGTATGGAAAGCTGGGATCCTGATTGTCCTAGAGGCATATGGTCTAAGAGACCATGCAAAGCATACCCTAGCCACACCGACAGATGCGGATCTCCTACGGAAGCATAGAGAAGCTGCTGGGTATGCCAAGCAGTTGATAATGGACAGTATCAAGTGACAAGGACCATATTGTACCACACATAGTTGAGAAGAAGATAGCTAATGAGATGTAGAAGGCCTTGACTTCCCTATATGAGGGAAAATCAGTCCAAAGAAAGATGTTGTTGGAGGCCCAAATGAGGTCATTCATGATGACCAAGGGAGAAGACATCGAGCATTTCCTCCTCAAATTGCAATCAATCAGGACTCAGCTGACTGCAACGGGTGCAACCGTAGATGAAGCAGTGATAGTCAGGACTGCCCTCAATGCAATCATGGATGAGTGGGAAACCTTTGTCCAATGTATCTTGGGCAGAGCAGACCTCACTGATTGGGACAGCTTGTGGTCGATCCTGCGGCAAGAAGAACTACGAAGGTTCACCAAGAAGCACCACATCCCTGCGTTGAGCAAGGTTAAGAAGGAAGAGGAGGAAGATGCAGTCTTGGCATCAAAGAAGCAGCCGAAGAAGAAGAAGGATCTTTCAAAGATCAAGTGCTTCCAGTGTGGCCAAATGGGACATTTTGCCAGACATTGTCCAGAAAAGAATAAGGACAAGGAAGCATCTTCTTCTAAAGCCGCAGTGGCAGATGATGGGTCCGAAGATGATGTATCCATGAGTGCTCATGAACCACGGAGGTGGGGTGACATGGACATGTAAAGGAGCTACATGGAAGTTAGGCGGGATCCTTGAGCAACTCATCTCTTGGATCACAAGCGAGCTACGATAGCCTTAAGATAGTAGCGGGACAAGTGGACCAGTGGGTGCATAGATCACAGATGAGGCAAAGGCACATGCAAATCTGGAGGCTAGGAGCAACAATGCAGATTAAAGATTTAATCTTTCTTTTAATCACACGGATCAAGCTTTCTTTTAATCTTAGCCATTGATTAAAGATTTAATCTTGGTCGTTGATTTGTCAATGAGAAAAGTATAAAGGAAAGGCTTGGGGTCATTTGTAACACACACAGAGGTAGAGCACTGAAGGTAAGCTGAGATTCTAGGGCAGGGTTGCTAAGAATTCTCAAGTGTTTCAGTTGCAGAGAGGGGAATTTAGACCAAGGGGATGATCTAATCCGAGGGTCTAGAATACACAAGAAGCAGAGAAGAGATCAAGAAAGACAGCGTAGATGAAGGCAGCAGCAGCAGCAGACGGAGGTAGCAGCAGAAGGCAGCAGACGGCAGTAGCAGCAGCAGACGGCAGCAGCAGCAGCAAACGGCAGCAGCAACATCAGACGGCAGCAGCAGCAGCAGCTGCAGACGACAGCAGCAACAGCAACAGCAAGGACAGCGTGATTTTCAGGAAACCCTTCAGGGGTTACACAGATACCCTTAGGGGCAGCGTAGTGACTGTGTCACTCAGTCTGGGTTAACACAGTCCCTTCCAGTGATGGCGCTGAGCATTTGGAGGCCATCCAAGGCTAACACAGAGCCTAGCAGGGGCTTTAGAGGCTGACGTAGTGTCTTTCAGGGGCAGATCTGGGGTTTCTAGGCCTAGATCTGGCTGAGTTCTGTAAATCCCGTTTGTAAATCCCATTTGAGGGTGTGGATTAGTCAGTGTTTTTAGTCTTAGATCAGCCATCTGCTGCAGATCTAGAGTTTTCTCAGTAGGGTTTTCCAAATCTGGAACCCAGAGTTGTGTATTCAGAAATATTCTTAATAATAGAGCCCTCCAGTAGCCAGAGACCGGATTTCCCACATTGGGTTTTTCTGGGGACAGTTTGTCCAGAAATAATTGTGTCACTTTGTTTATGTGTGCATGTTTTATTCTAGGTCTGAATTGGTAGAGATCTGTTATGTGTTTTGCTTTGATGTTAACTTGAATTTATTCAGTTGATAACTTGTATAAGTAGGAGAAGCTTAACCGGATTAACAGAAATAATTTCTGCATAAGAATTAAAATTCAGAAATTTCTACACTTCCTCAAACAAACAGCGTCACAACAAGCCATACTCGCAACAATGTGTCTGGCCTCGACGATGCTCAAAGCAACTGATTTCTGCTTCCCGCTCATCCAGGATATCGAAGCAAAACCTAGTGAGAAGCAACATCTAGATGTTCTCTCACGATCCACCACAGTGCCAACCCAATCAGCATCAGAATAACCATGGAGCCTCAAATTCCCGGCAGTGCATCTCAGTCCATAGCTGATTGTGCCCTAGAGATATCTCAAAAGATTCTTGGCAACAATCCAATGTATGTGATGAGGCTTGACCATAAATTGACTCAACCTATTTATTGCAAAGATTATGTCTGGACGGGAGTCCACTAAGAACATCAAGGCCCCCATAAGTTGACGATACTCAGAAGGATTTTCCAAATCGATCCCAGTCGCACTTCTGCATAGCTTCTTGAAGTTGAATTCCATCAAAGTAGTCACGGACTTACAATCCACCATCCCAAATCTTTCAAGTAGCTTCACAATGTATTTTCTTTGAGAAAGAAAAATCTCACCTGGCTTTTACCAAACCTCCAAGCCTAGGGAGTAGTGCATCAGTCCTAGGTCCTTCATCTCGAATTTGGAAGCCAACTCCCTCTTTAATTGATAAATGAGAGGGTATGCACCTGTCAGAAAGAGATCGTCCACATAAAGTACGAAGATGAGAAGTCTATCATTTTCAACCTTGAAATAAAGGTTTGGATCAGCCTCGCTTCTTGTAAAACCCAGCTTCATCAGATAAATGTCAATCGTCTCATACCAAGCCCGGGGAGCTTGCTTCAACCCATAGAGGGCTTTCTTCAACCTACGTGCAGGTGTCTTTCAATGTTGGACTTCGAACCCCACAGGTTGCTCCACATAGACTTCCTCCTTAAGCAAGCCATGCAAGAAGGCAGTATTGACATCCATTTGATGCAAATTCCATCCTTGAGAGGCAGCAAGGGCAATGATCGAACGGATGGTGGTATATCCGGCAACTGGTGCAAATATCTCTTCACAGTCCATACCTTCCTTTTGAGAGAAGCCTCGAGCAACAAACTTGGCCTTGAACTTTTCAGCACTTCCATCAGCTCCATGTTTGATTTTATAGAGCCATTTCGAGGTGACAACAGATTTATCCTTGGGTCTAGGGACCACATCCCAGACATCATTCTTCATAATCAACTCATACTCTTCGTTCATAGCATCCTTCCAAACTTGGTGCTTCAGGGCTTCTTTGAATGTGCAAGGCTCAGTTTGAACAATGGTGCTCATGGCAGCTAAGTACCCTTGGTACCTATTCGGCTTCTTACTTTCACGAAATGTCCCCCTTGGTGCAATATGTCTTTCAGCATCTTCGAGATTGTCCCTGAGCCATGAGGGTCTCCTTTTTGAAGAGGAGGGCTCATGGGGAGGTGGATCAATGGGATCCATCGACCCTTCAGCATCAAGCATCAGCTCGTCCTTCGGTTGTTCCTACTTTCCTGCATCCTCTTCTTTGTCCTTCCTTGGAATAGATCATGACTTATTCCCTTCCCAAGGGCAACATATTCATGGAAGGTGACATCATGACTTATTCCTGCTTCTCTTTGACCAAGCACATAGATTCTATATGCCTTGAAGTTTCACTATAGCCTACAAATGTTCCTTTCTTCCCAGATGCATCCAATTTGCTTCTCTTTTCTTTCGGCACGTGAAAATACACGGGGCTACCAAAAATTCTAAAATGAGAAACATCAGGTTTTTTACCGGTGAAAACTTCTTCGGGAATTTTGGTGTCCAATGCTTGATGTGGGCATCTATTTTGAACATACACGACAGTGTTGGTAGCTTCTCCCCATAGGAACTTCGGTAGGCCTTGATCATGAAGCATGGCACAAGTAGCGTCAATGATGGTTTGACTATTTCTTTCGGCAACTCCATTTTGTTCAGGAGTATAAGTAGTAGTGGTCTCCCTCTTAATGCCATCTTCCCTACAATAGTTATTGAACTCATTTGTCTCATATTCGGTTCCATTATTGGTCCTCAATACTCTGATATTCTTAACTGTTTGATTTTCAACCAAGGTCTTGAAAGAGCGGAACCACTTGAACACTTCGTCCTTCTTCTTCAAGAAGTAAATCCAAGTTTTGCGAGACAAATCATCCACAAAAATAGCAAAATACAAATATCCTCCCAAAGACGTTACCTGCAACATACCAAATAAACCAGAATGGATCAATTGAAGAATGTCGGTAGACTAGCTATCGCTTGAGGGGAATGGTCCCCTTATATGTTTCCCTTCAGAACAACCCTAACAAACACCTTCATGATCAACTTTAAAATCAAGCATACTTGTGACCATCTTCCTAGCATCGGGAAGAGCTTTATAATGAAGGTGAATAGACCTTCGATGCCATAATTCGGATTGAAGAGTAGTGTTGCATGTCATGGCTCCCAACGCACTTCCTCCAACCTGATAAAGGGTATCAACCCTAAATCCAAGAGTGAATTCTTCTTTGAAATTCCTTTTCCAAACACGTACCTTTCCACCAATGAATGCCACCTTGAATCCTTTGTCTTCCATCGTCGAAATAGATACCAAATTCTTCTTCAAGTCAGGTACATATAATACATCTTGTAGATGAAGGATTTGACCTTGATTTAAATGAAGAGTAACAGTCCCTATCCCTTTCATGGGATAGGTGGCATTGTCTCCAAGTATGATTTCCAAATTTGTTTCCTTTTCAATCAAATGTGAGAGGGCCTCTTTGTACTCAGTGAAGTGCCTTGAGGCACCACTATCAATCAACCAATTATCCATGGTGTCCAAAGGAGAGGCAGTAGAGAGGGCAGATATAAGATAAAATTAGTTTTGCTTGTTATCTACAACATTAGATTCATCATACCTAGAGTTTCTTGATCTTTTAGGAGGCCGGCCATTTCCATATTCAGTAGCGGGAGCATTCCTCTTTCCTTTGTTGTTGAACCTGTCATTCCTTTGATTGGTGTTTCCTCTGAAATTGTTGCGGTTCTTGTCATTATCATCATCCCAAGGTGTATCCCTTTTATTAGGACACTCCCTAGCATAGTGACCAAACCTTGTTACAATTGAAGCATCTTCCCTTTCTTCCATCTTTGAATCCTTGTCTTCCTTGACCTTGTTTCCTTGGACCAGCATTATTCTTCCTTTTAACATGAGTGGAGAATGCAATAGGATCATTCCGATTTGAAGACATGTCTCTCTCCATCATCCTTGTCTCTTCTTGAGTGCATCTAGCCAACAATTCATCAAATCCTGGAATCTTGTCATTGTTGAGGATAGTGGTATTGAACACATCCCATTCACGAGGGAGACCTCCAAGGAAAATGAGAGTGAGCTCCTTGTCTACAATAACTTCTCCAATAGATAAAAGATCATTTTTTATTTCTCTCGTGAAGTAGGATTGGATATCTTCTCCTCACCCTTCTTTATGTCCTTCAACTTGTTCTTGAGAAAGTGGACTTGGTTTGCATCGCTAGCTTTAAACGTGCTAACTAACTTGTCATACATCTCCTTAGATGTGCCTAATTCAGAAATGTAAACAACCAAATGTGTTTTAATAGAATTCCTGATGATCTTCTTAGCTTTGACTTCACCTTTCTTGTACATCGTCTTAGTGGCAGTCGCTACATTTGAAGGAGGTTCAACAATCTATCCCTTCACATAATCCATAACATCATTCTCTTCCAAAGTCGCATCAAGAGATATCTTCCATGCCTGATAATCAGTCTTATAATTGAGCTTGTCATCAGATTTGAAGTAAGACGAGGAGGCCATTGAATCTTGTCCTTGTCCAACAAATCTCAGTGATTTCTTTCTCACTCTTGCTTGGCCTTTGTCTTCACCTGGCCTCTGATACCATGTTAATTTTAGTTAACAATGGTATGTTCTATGCTTTAGAGAAATTTACTTCAATCTTTCTTATTAGCCCAATATTAATTTCCAGATTAGCAATCACATTAACTTGATAGTAAATGCAGATAGAACATTAACAATAAGCAGAAGACAAGCCAAGACAAGAGGACACAATATTTGGCGGATGCCAAGGAAAAACCCCAATGTGGGGAAAACCCTTTGATCAAATCTTCTTATTATTCTTCAAAAGTTCAGTAGAGAGAGAGAGTACAATATACAAAATTCACTTGCCCAACCACTGTCAAAACAATCCAGTCAAACAATAGTCAACAGGATGCCCTAACAAGAAAGTCAACATTGGTCAAACCAGCAAAAATACTCCTCCAAATCAGCTCGGTCAAACCTAGTGAATTCGGCCTCCAAAGACAGTCAAAGTCAACTCAAAACAATGTTGAAAATCTTGGTCAAACTCAATCAACGTAGAGTCAACGTTGCGGTCAAAAGGTCTGCAGTCAACGCAGGTCAACCTACTCGAAATGCCTCTGTTTGTGTGCCAAAGAATGCGGCCTCAATAAATCAAACCTCCTGCCTAAAAACTGAGGTCAAATCTATGGTGTTGACCCTTGGTCAACACTCTGCAATTAGCCCAAAAAAAACAGATCTGCGATTTTAGCCTGAAATTTTTGGTCACCCTAGCCACACATGGGAAGAGAGAAGAGTTGCTCCTTATTGTACGAACCAATGAGGAGAAGAGAGAGAAATATGTGTTGAGTGATGATGTCCAAAATGAGGAAAAGGTCTCTTATTTATACAATTCGTTGAGGGCTGGAGACACATCTATTGGGGCTTCATCAGCCTACATTAGACTTCAAGCCAGCCTTGACAATTTGCACCTGTGTGATAATTAAATTCAAAATCACACTTCTGCTCATCCAAACAAGATGATCTTTAGATCAATCTTGCACCTCTCGGAAAGAAGAATTCAATAAAAATATCATCTCCATCATAAGAGTTGTCCAAGGTGGAGTTTGGCCCTAGTTGCCAATTTTAACAATAATTGCTTGATGAAAGATAATCTAATAAAAAAGTAAAAGAAGCCAACATAATTCACAAGTAATTATCAAGAAAGAGGAATCAAAGTCTAATCTACTTGCATTGATTTTTCAACATGGTATCAGAGCTAAGGTCAAGAAAGGTTGAAGATCACTTTGTTGGCTCAAAAGGAATGGACACGGATTCTCCCTCTTTGATATGCTATATGAAAATGGGTATAAACACTGTTGGAAGTTGGATCAAGAAAGTCATCCACTACTTATTCAACAAGGTCAAAAGTCAAGGGTTCTTGGTTGCTCTTACAGGTTCTCTTAGTGATGACAATGCATGGATCATTGATAGTGGAGCATTAAGGAAAATGACAGTACAAAGTAAACAACTTCATACACAATTAAAGGTGCTATCTTCTCATGCAGTGGAATTGGGTGACAACAAAAGCTATGCTGTTAGAGGCCTAGGATCAACATCATTGAAGTTGGAGAATGGACCGAAACTACATCTCAACAATATACTATATCTTCCAAGTTTGAAAAAGAATTTGTTTTCTATTTCTTGTTTAGAAGATAAAGGGGATAGAGTTGCTTTTGTTGATGGAAAATTATTGGTTTGGGGTAAAGACTCTAGCATTGGTAAAGTTAGAGTTATTCGGAGATGATCCACGTTTGGTTTCTTCCCAGTGAATGCTTCTTCGAGAGTCATATTATCTAGTGACCTATGGGGAATTCGATTATGAATGTATACAACAGTCTTTGTTGCTTCAACCCACAAAAATTTTGGCATATCTTGATCATGTAACATGATTTTTACACTTTCTTCAATAGATCGATTCTTTTGTTCTGCAACTCCATTTTGTTCAAGATTATATGGGACTATTAGCTCCCTCTTAATCCCAGACTCCTTACAGAAGGCTATGATTTCCTTTGAAGTATATTCTCCTCCATTATTGGATCTTAATATATTGATTCTCCTTTCTGTAAGGTTCTCCACTTAAGCTATGAATTCTTGAAATTTGAACAATACTTCATCCTTGGATTTCATTAAATAAACCCAAGTTTTCCTTTAATGGTCATCAATTAATGTTACATAATATAGATGACTTCCAAGAGAATTTGGAGTCACATGACCACAGGCATCTGAATGAATGACATCCAGAGCTTCTTTTTACCTTGAAGCACTCCTTCCAAATGGTCTCTTCGTATTTTTACCCAATGCACAACCCTTGCATACTCCTTCATGATCCTCCTTGAGTTTGGGGATGCCATTTACCATTGTATTTAGAGTTGGTAATATTTTGTAGTGAAGGTGACCAAATCCTCTATGCCAAAGTTCACATGGGCTAACTTCAATGTGAACCAAAGCTCGAGCGAAGGGAGTTAGCAATCTGTAGATTCTTCCTTCACGGATCCCAATCATCTTTGTATTTTCAATACGAGAGTTTTTATTCCATACTACAACTTTTCCATCAATTAAAGCAATTCTATCTCCCTTATCTTCTAGACATGGAATGGAAAGTAGATTCTTATGCAAACTTGGAACAAATAGGATGTTGTTGAGATGAATATTTCCTCCATTCTCTAGCTTTCGCGAGGTTGATCCAATTCTTCTCACAGGATAACTCTTCTTGTCACCAAGCTCAACAGAGTAAGAATATTTTCCACTTGATAATGTCTTTAGTTGCTTGTGCTCATGAATCATATGTCTTGATGCTCCACTATCAATCACCCAAATATTCTCATCTTCAAATGTGTCAGTAAGTGCTAAGAAGAGTCCTTCATCCTTTGTAGATGTCTTAGCCATATCCTTCTTGAGAGAAAATAGGAGATCCCATAGTTCTTTAATGCCCTTCTTGAGATGACTTGCCATCATTGTACATTTCTTCAGGAACTTCTTCAATGTAGTAGAGATCTTCATCATGCCCTTACTCAACCTTAGCTCTGATATCATGTTGAGAAATTTATAGGGCAGAGGATAGAATGATTTCTCTTTTCTTGGTAATTATTTGTGATATTTGTTTACTTTTTCTTACTTATTAGCTTCTTCTCTTATTATTATGTTTGTTTTTATCATCAAATGCCTACCAAAACAAGAAGAACGGTAGTACACAAGAACACAGGTTATAGGCTGCAAACAAGGGCCAAAACCTCTCCACTTGAGAGGAAAACCTATAACTCTCTTCTCTTCTTATAGATTCTTCAATTGACGAATTCCAAGACCTCTAGACCAAGAACAATACCCTTCCAAGACCAAGTCCCACATTCTTGATGATGTGCTTCCTTTGTCCAAGTCAAACCTAATAAAATCTCTTCCAGAAACACAACTTCGACCACCAGCTTCAAAATTTCATCCTCTACTGCAGGTCTGAAATTTTCGGCCCCTGCAACTGCTACTGCGTCCACATGTTTGAGCGAGACTTAGCCTTCCAAGGCCTCCAAGCAACTTCGCTTGGCTTGCTTCCTTGTCTAGCGCTAGTAGGTGACCTATTAGGTTTCTCTTCCAACAAATTTGATCATCTTCTTGTAACTTGAGAATTTCGACCTTGACGCAGTAAAACCCTAACCTTCCTTCCTCGCACGTGTCGGAGTGAAGTAACCCAAAAACCTTCTTCTTCGTCCTTTTCCTTCTTTGCTAGCCTTCTTATGCTTCTCATTTGCTTAGATGATGAGAGGTGTATATGTGTCCAAAGGAGGTCAAGCTCCTTCCTTTATATAGGCTTCTAAGGTGGACGTGGCTTTGCAAAATAAGTCAACTTCTTAGCTGCCAGGCAGACTTGGTCTTGAAGAGTATTTTGACACTTTTAAATACAAAAATAATTCTTTTTACAAGTTACAATGTGTCTAATGACAATGGGTTCTTCAATTTATGACAATGACTCTTTTGACTTTTTGACCTATGAAAAACCCTAGAAGCACTCAATGGGTGCTTGACCTCTAAAATAAAAGACCTTGAGCATAAAACCCATGTTCCAAAAAATAACAATAATAATTTTTCTTTTATTTTACAATATCCAAGAATCAAAAGTACATTTTGTATTTATGAAGACCAAACCTAGTTACACATTTTTCAACACCCTAAAACTTCCAACTTGGCACTCTTTTTCTTTAACACATGAAATTAGACAGGGTATTCAAAGATCTTTAAGTGTTTGTTTTGTTCTAGGTTATATGGTACGATGGTCTCTTTCTTGATTCCAACTTCCTTGCAGAAGTCTTGAGCTCTTGTCCACTTAAGGTTTACTCAAGTCATGGGATGGCTAGACATCTTCCTCAATCTTGATACAAAGAACTTGGTCCTCACATCCATCAAATGTACCTGTTGATCCCAGAACAAAATCAAGAGAAATAGTAGCAAAGTAAATAAACATAATTAAAGTATACCTAGTGATGAGGGAGCTCTTTCTTTCTTTTCTAAATGTGAGAAAGGCTCCTTGATTATCCTTGCACCAGCGTCCTCTTGGAGTTTACTCTTCCTGCATTATTCTCCAACTTAATGATCTTCAAGATCTGCTTTTCTTGATCACATCCTTATCAAGAAGTTAGTGAAAGAATCATTGAAATAATTATGGAGGAATAACCAATGATCTATAAAGATTAATCTAAACAAGAGCAGTGACACAAAGAAACAACATAAGACTTGAAAACACTCTTTTTTTTAATGGGGATTGAAGGAAGTTGTTAGCTCCCTCTTGATCTTGCCTCTATAAGTTACCATTGTCCATAAGTCATATGTCATTGGAAAAAGAAATGCATCTTCTTGAACACTACTAGGAAAACTCCATTATGATCCACTCTAATCTCAGGTATTTTAGAAACCATATTTCTCACATGAGGTAATGCTTAATAGTGAAGATGAGTGAAATTGTGGTGCCACGGTTTATATTGATGATTACATATCATGAATCAATGCATGGATAGGTCTCCCATTGATTTTATAAATATCTTCAAATCTTGATTTTAGAGTGAAGGCATGTAATAATTGACTTCATTGCCTGCAATGATATTACATATAATCCATCTTTGTTCACTGCAAAAGAGGTTAGTTTAGAAAACTATCATTCCATCTTTTGCAAAAGTCGTGATTCTGACCTACAACCATTATTGTTAGTAAACTCTAATATCAAAATTACCAAAACACATAAGATTATGACGTTTCTCATATAATGTGAGAGAGTCAAAATCCCCCTATCTTCAACATTCAATTTCTGAAAGTTATTCTTTTGTAATCTTCTATGCATTATACTTCTTTTCAAGACAACACTTTCTTGCACACGCATAAATAGAAGTAAAACTACTCTTTACTTTTGCATGCATCAACAAGTACCAAAACCTCAACTATTAAACACGTGCAACACCTTAACTATTATCTGCAAAATTACTATCATATCTTGGGTTCCTTGAAATCATGGAATAATGATAATAGTAAAATTTTCAGCAGTAAAATTTAGCAGCAAATTTAACCCATGTCATTAAGGAGGTATGCATGTCTTTGTAACTTATGATTTCAAGAGAGAGTGTAATATATGCATTAAAGAGTGCGTAAGAGGAATCTTTTATGACATGCTTTTATTGAGTGTAAGAGAGTGTAAGTGAATCTTTTATAACATGTTTTAATGAGTGTAAGAGAGTGTAAGAGCATTAATGAGAATGTAAGAGGAATATGCCATGCCAATAATGAGAGTGTACGAGAACATTATTGAGGGCCATGATTGAGTGACTTGAATTTCTTTTTAATAACAATATAAAAGTATCATAAGAATAATAATAATATTAATGATAAAATATCTATGTTGCACGGGGACCCGTCCCCGCCATAATTCTTGTCGTTCCCTTCGTTCTGGCGTTCCGAGGACTTTGGAACTCATCGGAGACATTCCAGATTTATTGAGGACTCCATCGGGGACTTGGGGACTTCAAGGCCATCCCTTAGCCGTCCCTCGAAAATTCGGGGACTTTTTGGGGACTTCCAAAACGTCTCTCGATAAATCGGGGACTTCTGGACGTCCCCAAAAAAATTTCAAATCGTAAGTTAAAAAAATATTAAAATATTTCATTTTTATAAAAATAAAAAAAAATAAAAAATAAAAAATAAAAAAAACAAAATTTTAATAAAATTCAAAATTTTAAATTAAAAAAATGTAAATTCCTAAATGTAGCAAATAATTCAGAGATTTTGATATCGTATAGCAAGACTTGTACGCTTGTTGATTTGATAGCAGAATAGTTTTAATTATAGAAATACACAGAGGTATTTATAATAATTATATTTACAATGAGGTCCCGCTTTTATACCCATGCAGGTACCTTTTCACGAATGGGCATGTCTTTTAGACATGCCTTTTCATTAACCTAATGACTATTTAACATAATCCTAACTGATTAGCTAATAATTATATTTATTCTATTTTATTCTATTAATGACTATATTTAATACTTAAGTTATGAATTAGATTCATAACATTGCCTCCTTCTTCGAAAAGCTTTGTCCTCAAAGCTTAATTCTGACAATTTCCTTCATCTGGCGTTTGTCATCTTAGATTGTGTAATTCATCACAAATACCTTTGCTTGTATAATTTTTCAATAACACTGCCTCGAAACTGAGTTCTCCTTTTATATATATAATTTAACTTCTTTTTTTCTTTTTTTTTTTCTTTTTTTTTTTTTTTAGCAAGAACCTTTTCCTTTCATTTGAATTTGCACTTCTATATATATATATATATATATATATATATTCATTTTAATATATATATTAATAATTTTTTTTTTTTTGGTTTTTGAATTTAATTTAATTAATTAAAGTATGGAACGAGGAGAACTTTTCACTTTTCCTCCCATATAAAGTAAGGAGCTGACCGTGATTCTCAAAGGTGCTCCTTTCTCATATTATAATTGCAATAATAAAACGCTGGCATCATTTTAGTTTCCCTTCAATATTATTACGCTTAAAAAAAAACAGATGGCAATTTTTATTTATCGGCACGTATAGAAACACCGTCTAACCATAGCGATTATATCGATATATTATTGAACAGTTGAATGTTTTTGGGGCACAACGGTTGACGGAGGAAATATACGCAGGAGGCAGGGATGCAGAGGGACACAACGCCGTGCTCGATCTGTCCCGCCTTCCATTATCCAACTCGCTCCGGCTGCGACTGTGACTACGACTTTTATCACGCCCGTGACTGCGAATTTGACTATGACTACGACTGGCACTGCTATGCGGATTTTCATTTCTGTCAGAATTACTCACAAACATGACTTTGCATTTTTTCAACACGTATTCCAATGATATCTCTTCGGATTCAGAGGGACCCGCGTACAAGACTTCGCCGTCCATAAACTGGGTTATTGCCTCGTTTCTTTCAAGTTTAATATCTGTTTGTTTGTGTATAGCATATCTGCACCATAATGCCCGAACCCTCGACTGCTCGTCTATTAGTATACCAGAAAAGGTATCCTCAAAATCTGCATCTAATTCTATAACATCGACATTCAGGTTTTTATATCCTAGACAATCGGCCGAATGGGCCTTCAAAGCGATTGCCGGGTTTGTAAAAATGCAATTCATTGATGCAGTTTGTAAGTCCTCTTCTAACCCCAAGAGACAGAGTGCATCACCTTTACGCACAGGTGGTTCATGAAGAAGAACAGCTGCACGTACAGCTACAGCGCCGGATGGAGTTAACGCAGCAGGATCATTAATGTATTCTTCAGCATTTTCATGTGGCTTTACTAAGTTTTCCTTCTCCACAAAAGAGAAAACAATATCAACAACCTCTGATGCAATATATAACTGGCTCAGATTAGCACCAATTGCCTCTTGAGCCCAGCAATAAAATCGTTGTAAATAACCAAATTCAATGGAAGCACGACAGTCTTCATGGAACTCTGCAGAAAGCCTATATAATTTGCGTATTTTTGACATATATTCCTCTACTGTCTTTTCCGTCTCTTGAATAAGAGAAGTCCATGCATTAAAATCTGCCAAGTTTGCCCTTACTGTCGATGGAGGAGCCTGTTCTGCTGCAGGCTCTTGTTCAGTCAAGCCATATTGACTTCCATCAGTCAAACCAGGATTATCCGCAATATCATAAACATTAGCTGTTGAAGCTGTGTCCACTGCAGAATTTTGATCTCTGCTAAACTTGTTTCCTTCAGACAAACCAGTGACAGCTACATCAGCATAGGTACTTGGGGCAAGAACTTGTTCCATCACAGGTTCTTGATGCTGGGTAAAGTTGTTTCCATTAGGCAACTGAGTAGAATCTGCAGCTTCATAACCTACAACTGGTGGATGTTGACCTAATGCAGACACATGCTCTGTCACATATTTGTTTGCATCAGACACACCAGTATCATCTCCTGCTGCATATTCCACGACTGCTGGAGCTTGAGTTACTGCAGGCTCTTGGTCTCCCATCAAATGAAGATTGGACTCCACCAAACCTTTAGAGTTGTAATACTGGTTTTCAATGACAAAATCAGTAATCTTGACCCCTTCATCATCTACAACTGTATTTATTTTTTCAGTTGTCATATACCTTTGACTGTCACTCACGTCACCATCTTTATCATCATCATAAATCTTTTTTTCAATATCTTTGTCTTTTATTTGAACGGTGGTGATTTCATTTTTTGTATAAAAGGCACATATATGTCCAGCTAAGTATTTATCTCCACATTTCCAACATTTTCCTTCTTCTTTACTTTCAATACTAGTTGGTTGTTTTCCCTTTTTACGCATTGGTGGGGGAATATATTTGGTTGACTTTTCCATGGATGTTTTACTTGATTTCCCTTTAGAAAAACTAACTGCTTTATTATTATTACTGCATTTTTCATCTTTTTTATTATGGTCTACTGCAGGATATTTTGCAAGTAACTTCTCAAGCTTTTCTATCATTTTTCCAATTATTTCAATTCTTTTGGGATCTTGACGTAATGGCACATTATATGGTAAATAATGTGCTCGAGCTTGTAAACTACGTTCGTAGGTCAGAGAACGACGCAAAAGTACCCTTCAACCTCGTCCACAATATGGTTCGATACCACCGAAAAGAATGGGTTGTAGATTTGAATACCGTTGTAGTAGATTGTACCTAACAACGAAGTTGTTGATTTGAATATCGTATGCGTAAGACTTGTACGCTTGTTGACTTGATAGCGTAAATAGTCTTTAATTATAAAAATACACGGGGTATTTATAATAATAATATTTTATTGATAAGATATAACATGATTGAATGATTACAATGAGGTCCCGCTTTTATACCTATGCAGGTACCTTTTCACAAAGGGGCATGTCTTTTAGACATGCCTTCTCATTAACCTAATGACTATTTAATATAATCCTAACTGATTATTTAGTAATTACATTTATTTCTATTTATTCTATTAATGACTATATTTAATACTTAAGTTATGAATTAGATTTTTCTCTTCTTGATAATTACTTGTGAACTTGTTATGCTTCTTTTACTTATCTTATCTTTGTTAACTTATTATGTCTTTCATCAAGTCAATTATCAAAACACAAGAGACACAAGATTTAGGCTCTTCAAGCCAGGGCCAAAACCTCTCCTTCTTGGAGAGGAAAACCCAATCAAAATTCTTCTTATTAGATCTTCATCTGATGAGTATCAAGACCATGACAAAGACCCTTGACCTCAATATGCCTCCAAGACCCTTGTCACTTGCTCTTCTAGGCTCCTTATGTTGATCTTATTTTCTGCACTGCTTTGCACCAGCCATAGGGAAGCTCGGTCCTTAGCCTTCTATTCTTTCTTCCTTGATCTAGCCTCGGTCACTTAAGCACTTCTCCTCAGCTTACCTTCCATCGTCCTCTAGACAGAGATCTCCTTTACATTGTATGTACTTCCGAGATATAGATATAGCCTTACTCAGTTGTTGCAATAACCCTTGGGATGAGTGAGGTATAGGGCAGACTTAAACTTGAGATTATTGTCCTCCTTTCTTCGCTAAGCGCCATTCTTCTTATGCACTGTAGTTCGGATCCTTATCACAAACTTAGACAGAAATGATTGGACATTTCTTCTTTGTTGAGATGGGACTCTCCTTCGCACTAACTTCAGACTCCATCTCGCACTTCTTATTGCAGACCCTTCTCTAAAATGAGTAGACCCAAGACTGCAATATAATAGCCCCCCTTCTTTGCTGAATTGTCCCTCACTTTCGCACCAAAAACCAGACCTTTATCTCACACTTTATTTCAGAGCTTGATCCGAACTGATTGGTATCATATGAGGCCGCAGTCCCTTCTATTTATGGAGGTTGTGTCATTGTCCTAGGCCGACACGACTTTTGTGAGTAGGCCGACATTATCAAGGGGTGTATCCAACACATTTGAGCTGACTTTCTTGGAGCATTTTGACAAGGTCTTGGAGCATATTTTTACATCAATAAATTGTCCTTACCAGTGTAACAACACTTCATATACATGACTCTAAATTATATATTTATGACAAGATGACAAACCCCTAAAGACATCAAGAAGAAGTCTTTGACCTATAATAAAAACTCCTTGCTGATGAAACCCATGAGACAAGTATTACAAAATATATTTTATTACCTTTGTCTTCTTGATTACATAAATTCATAATTACAAGTCATTATGAAGATCGGGCCTAGTTACATGTTTCAACAAGAGCCTCCTTCAAATGCACCTGTTGTTGCGAAGACGAAGAATAAGAAAGGTGAGGTCAAAGCTAAGAAAATTATACTACATTCAAAAGCATTTGGTCGCCTATATTTCTGATTTGGCAACATCTAAGGAGATGTATGATAAGTTGGTTGGGATGTTCAAAGTGAAAAATGCAAATCAAATCCTCTTTCTCAAAAACAAGTTGAAGGACATCACGATGAATAAAGGGGAGTCTATCCAATCCTACATCATGAGAATAACTCAAATCAAGAATGGTCTACTATCTATTAGAGAAGTTATTGTTGAAAAGGAGCTCACTCTTATTGCACTTGGAGGTCTCACAAGACCTTGGGATATATTTGTCACCACTATTCTCAATAATGACAGGATACCTAGTTTCGATGAGTTATTGGCTAGATGCACTCAAGAGGAGACTAGGATGATGGAGAGAGACAAGCCCTCAAATAGAAATGAACCTATTGCCTTCTTCACTCATGCAAA
Organism: Pinus albicaulis; assembly: GCA_034641835.2. Classification (NCBI taxonomy): domain Eukaryota; kingdom Viridiplantae; phylum Streptophyta; class Pinopsida; order Pinales; family Pinaceae; genus Pinus; species Pinus albicaulis. Next base: position 1,140,236,588 of record CM076581.1, read on the forward strand.
AGGGAAGAATAATGTTGGTCCAAGGAGTCAAGGTCAAGGGTTCAAGAAGGGATTGAAGGAAGAAAAGGAAGGTGCTACAATTGCAACAGGTTTGACCACTATGCTAGGGAGTGTCCTCATAAGAAGAATACTCCAAGGGATGATGACAACAACAACCAAAACAATTTCAAAGGCAATGGCACCCAAAGGAACAACAAGTTCAACAACAAAGGAAAGAGAAATGCTCCCGCGGCTCAAAATGGAAATGGTCGACCTCCCAAGATGACAAGAAATGCCAGGTATGATGTAAGTAATGTTGTAGAAAAACACGATGAGTTTTATCTTATTTCCGCTCTATCTACTGCCTCTCCTCCAGATATGTTGGACCATTAGTTGATTGATAGTGGAACCTCAAGGCACTTCACTAGGTACAAGGAGGCACTCTCAAATTTGATTGAAAAGAAGACTAATTTAGAGATCATACTTAGAGATAATGCCACCTACCCCGTGAAAGGGATAGATATTGTCACTCCGCACTTGAATCATGGCAAACCATTCATCTACAAGAAGTGTTGTATGTTCCTGATTTTAAGAAGAACCTAGTGTCTATTTCAACAATGGAAGATAAAGGCTTCAAGGAAGCATTCGATGATGGAAAGGTACGTATTTGGCAAAGAAACCCTAAAGATCCACTTACTCTTGGATTTAGGGTTGACGGTCTCTATCTATTTCGTGGAAGTCCTTTGGGAGCTTTGGCAAGCGAATACGGTTAATTAATCAGTATTAATTGAGATAAGGTGAGAATCATCTAGAAACACACATGGATCGACAAGGAATTAATCTAGGCCATTGATTATGTTTTAATCTTGGTCGTTGGTGCTCCAACAGAATATTATAAGAAGAAGTCGATGCTAGTTGGAGAACAAACTAGTGCAATTACTTAGTTGCCTAGGCAGTGCGATTTTCTCATTGGCTGTGATTCAGCAGAGAAGATAGAGACAGACGGTGAGTAGTAGGTGAGAGAGGGTAGTAGCAGAATTCTAGGAGGAATATTTCCAACTTCTTAAAGAGGCAGAGTGAGGAAGGGTGAATTCCACAGTAGGTTTGCGCACAGAATGACACAGAGCTCCAGCGTGAGGATTTAGGGTCCATCTTGTTGAAAAGTGTAACTAGGATCGGTCTTCATATTGACTATCTAATTATGTATTTATGTAAAATAGAAGACAAAGATAATAAAATGTATCTTTGTTTTGCTTGCTTCATGGGTTTCACGAGCAAGGTTTTATTATAGGTCAATAGACTTCTTCTTGATGTCTATTAGGTTGTGTCTTCTAGTTATAAATATAATTAAGGGTCATAAATATGAAGAGTCTAGTCATCTAAAATGCTCCAAGGCCTTGTCGTGATACAGTGAAGAAATAACACCTGAATGATGCTCAAAGATACCCTCATTAATGCTGGATTAGATGCTCTACATGTCGGCCTATATATTGTGATGAAGTCGGCCTACTTGCTGGATGATTGGTCGGCCTAAAGACAGGACATGTGCACTATATATACCTCAGATCCTGCTGCTCATTTGGACACCAACCAATGCGGATCTCTCTGAAGTAATTATAGTGGTTAATTGCGGATTGTTCTGAGACACCACAGCATAACGAAAGGTCTGAATATATGCGAGTTAAAAGAAGTAGGTGCGGATCTGTTTTGGGAACTATGCTAACACAGTGAATGCGGATTAGTAAGGAAATAACAATTCGAACAGCTCTGAAGTAAATTGCGGACAGTTCTGAGATGTGGACAGCGTAACAAGGTCTGAATATAATAAAAGTTAAAGCCAGTGTTATAGTGTGGTTAAGTGCGGACTTCAACCAAGGGTAAAGTCTGATATACATTCAAATCATATCACATGCAGAAGGAAGTGCAAATTGGTCTGAAGGAAGCATACATATATACAGCGTGATACTAATTGAAGAAATTGTGATAAGTGATATAACAGAAGTGTGGATTGCTTTGGAGCAGTAGTGTGGATATACTAAAGATCTTCAGACTGTTCCAAAGAAGGAAATTTGGATAAATCACAGTGATATTAAGCTAGGAAGTAAAGACTATAGGACGAGAAAGAAAGGAAGGTAAATATGTGATTTACCTTCCTGTTCTACAGTGCATAAAGAGGAAGGATTACACCTAAAGAAGAAGCTTCGCAGTAATGCAAAGTGAAAGGTTTTAGTGTTGGTGCGTACCAAGGCAAGTTGGTGTGTATATGAAGGATCAAAGATTGTATAATCAAAGAAGCATTGACAAGGTCTTGGAGGCATTCCTAGGTCAAGGTTGAGTCTGGTCATATAATTTATTATTTGAAGATTCATAAAAAGAATTCTTTGATGTTTTCCTCTCCAAGAGGGAGAGGTTTTGCCCTGGCTCTAAGAGCCTAATTTTTGTGTCTCATGTATTTTGATAATTGACTTGATGAAAGACTAAATAAGCTAAAGAAGAGAAGAGAAGACATAAGTAACTCAAGTAAGCTCACAAGTAATTATCAAGAAAAGAATTTGATTTAATCACCAGCCCTCTAAATTCTCAACATGGTATCAGAGCTAAGGTGTTGAACACAAGGGCTACTTGACAAGAAGACACTCCAGGAAGCAAAGATCAAAGTTTTGGGTGAAAAGTCAAATCAGTTTAGAGGAAGCTCCTGACTTCATCTTCATCATCATCAAGGAAGCTACAACTCACTCTACTCAAGTAAGCATCTATGACCTTACTTGGAATCTGTCAAGACGACTTATTGTAAAGAGAGCAACAAATTTGTTGGGTCATCAAACTTTAGTGCTTCGAAGAAGAGGACAAATTTGAATCTAACTGAAGACGAAGTTATGGACTACACCGAAGGATCTACAATTCAACCCTTAATACAAGATGCTCCAGCTCATGCCAAGTACATGAAGGGAGAAATCAAAGCCCTGTAGGAATTTACAGGGTAAGTTCCTTAGATCAAACACCAATGGTCACTGCTCACAAATAGATCACAGATCAGTACACCAGTATTTGACGTGGTTAAAACTCTCGAAGAGGGAAACAGTCCATGACCTGAGCCAATGCGACCACTTCAGGCAATTTATTAGTATAAAGAAAGAAAATTTACATAAGTTTCTCTCATCAATGGTTACCAGACAAATGACCCTCCATGCTCTTTAAATAGAGATCATGGACCAATCGGGTGTTAAGCCACTGATCAAGTGTCGGTAATACCGAGAAGAGAGTGAACCATCAGATCACTACAAATCGTGATCGTCGGATTATAAGTTACAAATGTAGATAGAAAAGAAACACAATTTACCTAACTGTATGTTAAACCAAGTTATACTTAATTATTTCCTATGTGTCGGAATATCTTAACACCCCCCCTTAAGAACAACTTGGGATAGGATTGAAGAATTTACAAAGATGACACGATAAGAGACTATCCTATGTGTCGAAATATCCTAACATCCCCCCTTAAGAACAACTTGGGATAGGATTGAAGGATTTACAAATGTGACACAATAGGAGAAGGAAGGAGCCATTAGAGCCTATCCCCCCTTAATGATAACTTTCCTGAACTCCCAGCATAGATCGAAGTTTGGTAAACTTCGCTTCGGTGAGAGCCTCTGTAAAGATATCGGTAACTTGACCATTGGTTGAACAATACTACACTTCAAGAACACGATCATGAATGAGCTTTCTGATGAAGTGTATGTGAAGCTCGATGTGTTTCATACGCCGATGTTGAACTAGATCTTTGCATAGTTGAATGACACTCTGATTATCACACCAAAGTGTAGATGGATGTTGTTGATGAAGACCGAATTCGGTCAAGATCTGACAAAGCCACAGGGATTCCTTGCTGGCTTCAACTGCAACACTATACTCTGCTTCTGTGAAGAAAGAGAGATGGCACTTTGTTTCTTACAAGACCATGTAATAGGCCCTGAACCAAGAGTGAATACATAACCTGCAGTAGACTTTCGATCATCAGGGTCACCAGCCCAATCAGAATAAGTGAAACCAATCAACAATGGAGATGCTCCAGCACTGTAATGAATCCCGAATTGAATTGTACCTCGAATATATCGAAGTATTCTTTTAGCTGCTTTCCAGTGACTTGCATGAAGTTGGTGCATAAACCGAGCAACAAGACCAATGGCAAAGGAAAGGTCAGGACAGGTATGGGTTAGATACAGAAGTTTACCAACAAGTTGATGATATAAGGTAGCATCAACTTCAGGGGTAGTACAAGTGACTGAAAGCTTGACTCCAGACTAAAAGGGAGAAGGGGATGGCTTAGAGTCTTCCACGTGAAAGTGGCTTAGAAGATCATAGGCAAACTTAACTGAGAAAGGGTAATACCTTCTTTGGATCGCAAGACATGAAGACCAAGGAAATAATGAAAGTGTCCTAAGTCTGTCATTTCAAACTTCTTTTTGAGGCTAGACTTCACATGATTTATATGGTTGGGATCACTACCAGTAAGGATAAGATCATACACATAAAGAACAAGGATGATGAAGGACTTACCCACTTTCTTGGTGTAGACAGTGGTGTCAGAATGACACCTAGAAAAGCCATTATCTAAGAGAAAGCTATCCATTTTGGCATATCAAGCTTGAGGACCTTGTTTGAGAACATAGACAGACTTCCTAAGGCGACAAACAAGGCTAGATTCATTTTGGATAAAGCCAGGGGGTTGTTCCATGTAGATTTCTTCATGCAAATCTCCATGTAAGAAGGCAGATTTAACATCCATCTAATGGACTTCCCATTTAAAGGAGGCAACAAGGGAAAGAACAAGGCAAATAGAATTCAATTTGGCAACAGGGGAGAAGGTTTCAGTATAGTCAATGCCTTCAACTTGTGAAAATCGTTTAGCAACAAAATGAGCTTTATGTTTATCCACTTTTCCATCTGGTCCAAACTTTGTTTTGTAAACCCATTTGCATCTGACAAGTTTTCTTCCCTTTGGAAGAGGAACAAGATCCCAAGTATCCTTTGCCAATAAGGAACGATATTCTTCATTCATAGTTGCATCCCAATCTGGATGACTTGAACCTTCTTCAAAGGTGGTTGGATCAGGATTTTCTAGAACTAGAGTCAATAAGGAAGAGGCTCTTTCGAACTGAGAACGTGTATGATGTTGATCTGCAGGGTCACCTGCAAGAGAACCTGCTGCATCCCGAGTAAAGCGGACCCATATTGGAAGCTGTGGAGCTAAAGGAATATCTTGAGGAGGTGGAGGAGGATTTTCATCCTCGCTGCCATCATCCAAACTAGAAGGAATGTTGTCAAAAATAGAAGAGATAGAGAGAGGTGGCACATATGTCGAATCAGGCGCATAGGCCAAAGATGGCACACCCGCCGAATTAGGCTCACAGGCCAATATAATTTCATCAAATTTTACATCTTTTCTAATGATTACATTTTTGGATTTTGATTGAAGAAGTCTATAGCCTTTGACATCTTCAGAATATCTAACAAAAATGCATTTTCCTCTCTTAGGTTCTAAGGCTTTATGTTTCGCATCTGGAATATGGGCCTAAGCATCACTTCCAAAAACAAGAAAGTGACTTACATTTGGTTTGATTGAGCTCCAGGCTTCTTTTGGAGTAATATTCCTTAAAATCTTAGTAGGAGTGCGATTTACTATGTAATTTGCACAGTTAATTGCTTCTGCCCAAAAATTGAGACTAAGTCCTTTAGAATGAAGCATACAATTAGCCATTTCTTTTAAGGTGTGATTCTTCCCTTCAGCTACACCATTTTGTTGTGGAGTATATGCAATTGTATGTTGCAATTCAATGCCATGCTCAATGCAAAAGTTGATAAATTTGTTGTTAACATATTCTCCTCCATTGTCTGATCTTAACTTAAGAATTTGATGTCTAGATTGTTTCTCAACAAAGGCCTTAAAGGGCAAGAACATGTTAAAAACTTCACTCTTGAGTTTTAAGAAGTATACCCAAGTGCGTCTGGAAAAATCATCAATGAAAGTTACGAAGTACTTGCAGCCAGAGAAAGAAACAACTGGAAGTGGACCACATAAATCAAAACTATCCCGATGATGTTTTTTGAGTACACGACCGGAACAAACACCATCTCGACAAGATACCGTAGGAAGACCAGTCACCATATTTTCTTTATATAGAGTTTGAAAAGAGCGATAGTTTAAGTGACCAAATCGCTCATGCCAAACTTTGCTCACTTGATCATTATGAGCAACAAAAACGAAGGGAAGACATGATGACCCAAAGTTGTCAAAATTATACAACTTTGTCGAATCATCAGCAATGCCAGTAGCTAAAATATGTCTAGGATCTTTGAGGTCCTTAATTACAACATCATGAGGTGAGAATTCTACTGTTTTCCCTTCACCTGAATTAGTTATCTAATAAACAAATAGAAGGTTGCAGGACAAGGTAAGAACACATAATACATCATTAAACTGACCATTATCTAAATGAATGATTCCAAACCCTACAACACTAAGAGATCTATCATCACCAACATAAATGCTTTTGGTGTTACAATCATTTAAAGAAGAAAACATGGCTTTATTTTTGGTCATGTGGTAAGAGGCTCCAGAATCAATGAGCTACTCATGAGAATGAGAAGAAGAAGAAACATTCAACGCATAACTAGATCTTGATGCTTTACAACCACAAGCAGAAAGTGTCATTCCTGAAGATGTAGTTGAAGAGTTCTCCAAATTGATGTTGTGCTTCTTCATTGCTGCTTCCAAGGCTTCCATCTTCTTAAAACATTTTGACTCTACGTGGCCATCGCGATTACAAAAGTTGCAATGTCTATTTGTCTTCTTCCCTTTGTTTTTATTTGCCTTATCAGTATGTTGAGTTGCTCTTTCAGTTTGCGGCTGAAATTGCTTAAGACCCTTGTTTGGTTTAAGACCATTCTTTTTAGGATGTTGCTTCTTAGGATTCTTTTGACATGGTTGCTGCTGGGCTGCTAAGGCTTTCTTAAAAGAGTTTCCAATATTAATAAGACCAAGGTGTAACAGTTTTTCTTGTTCTCTTATCAAAGAATCACGAAAGGCATCAAAAGAGGAGGACTTGTAGGTTGTTCCTTGAGAAATGAGGGCTTCTCTGGTGGAATGGAAGGTGGAAACAAATACAGAGTATCCATGGCCAAGCTTAGCAAGAATGGAATAGATAAGGCTACCATCTTCCTTTTTGACCTTACAACCTTCTAAAAGAAGTCTAAGGGTCTTGAATTTGGACAAAAAATCTTCAATAGAGGAGAAATTATTGGGGTCCAAAGTAAGCAACTCATTTTCAAGCTGGTGGGCTCTGATTTAATTTTGAATGCCAAAAATAGTACTTAGCTTTTTCATAGCTACATCAAGGGTGTCAATTTCTTGGATATGAAATCTAAGATCTTGAGCAATGGACATTCCTATCAACCCTCGTGCTTAATCTTGTTTATTTTCCCATTTAACGGCTTTATCTCCATCGGTAGGTTTAGTTTCTTGTCCTGTGGTTATTCTATCAAGCCCTTTACTTCTAAGTAAGTCTATCATGTAGGATAGCCATTGGAAATAATTGGTGTTGTTAAGAATTATCGGGCATGCACTTTGCATTTTTTTTAAACTGAAGCTGAAAAGGCTGAAACTAACTGCTCCAATGGAAAGATCTCGAAAAATTAGGCTGGTTCAAAAAAAGCGACTCGGAAAACGGCTTTCGGATGAAGAAGTTATGCCTTTTTGAAAAAAAAAATGTTTTGTTGATGCTGAATAGTTACATGAAAGGTTGAAACTTGATGATGAAGTTCTACTCTTAAAAAAAATCACCCCCCCCCCCTTTTCCAAACTTAATACAATAAGCTCACTTTAAAAAAAACTACTTTATGTGACCCACTTTTATAAATAAGTGAAAGTCAATTTTATAAATAAGTGAAAGTCACTTTTACAATGTTACTTTTACATGTGCTTTTTAGATAAAACCCTCTTTTCTTAAAACCGACAACTTGCCAAACAGCTTTTTAAGAAAAAGTAACTTAACAAAAAACTTTTTGGAAAAAGAAGTTTGACAAAAAGACTTGAACCCAAGATCTTTATTCTCATAATGTAACTTTACACCAAGTGAGCTAGTAAAAGAATTATGTAATTGTTTGAAAGGAGGAAGGATTTTTTTTTTTTTTGGGTCTTCGATGTGCTTGTTTTTCCAGCCAAAAAAAAACACAAAAATCCGTGCAAAAAATTACAAGCCTTGCCACAGAACGTTAGATTTCTTGTTAGCCTTACTAGCAACTATCTATTTTCTCGCTGTTTCTGATTTCCCGAGGTTGCACAAAGATGCGGGAAAGAGCATATGTAGCAGAAAAATATTGTCTTCCTGTTTCTGATTTACCGAGATCACACACAACGCAGAGCAAAAAGCATACACACAGAAGAGGGTATAGATCCGACAGTTTAAAAATAGATCCCGCAATTTAAAAATAGATCCGACAATAAAAAAATATAAGCCACGCCACTCCAAGTTTATACGGGAAGAAAGAAACCACACCATTCCATGATTTATGGTCTCTGTGTAAAATAGAGGAAACAAGATTGAAAGCCAAAGCTGATACAGGGTTAAGTGAAGGGAATCAAGCCTTTGTAGCCATATCCCGGAAGAAAGAAAGATTCGGAAAATTTGGTCCTCGGAATAAAAGAAGAAATATAGACAAAGTACGATGCTTTGGATGCAATGAACTTGGGCATTATAAAAGAGATTGTCCTCAATCTGGAAAGGACAAGAGCAAAAAGGAACAAGCCCATGTACAGATATGAGGGAAGAACCTGATGCAAAGAAATCTAAGAAAGAAGATGCGAGAGATCTCTGTTATGACTGAGATCATCTTCCTCTTTAAGTGATTTTTGTTGGCTGTAAAATAGTATGATAGGAAGCAATGTATATTTATAGCATCATGATAGAAGCATGGTAGGAGCTCTTGGTGAAACCACTCCTAGAATGTCTATTAGGTTGTGTCTTCTAGTTATAAATATAATTAAGGGTCATAAATATAAAGATTCTAGTCATCTAAAATGCTCCAAGTCCTTGTCATGATACCGTGAAGAAATAGCACCTGAATGATGTTCAAAGATACCCTCATTAACACTGGATTAGATGCTCTACATGTCGGCCTATATATTGTGATGAAGTCGGCCTACATGCTGGATGATTGGTCGGCCTAAAGACAGGACATGTGCACTATATATACCTCAGATCCTATGGCTCATTTGGACACCAACCAATGCGGATCTCTCTGAAGTAATTACAATGGTTAATTGCAGAATGTTCTGAGACACCACAGCATAACGAAAGGTCTGAATATATGCGAGTTAACGGGAGTAGGTGCGGATCTGTTTTGGGAACTATGCTAACACAGTGAATGCGGATTAGTAAGGAAATAACAATTCGGACAGCTCTGAAGTAAATTGCGGACAGTTCTGAGATGCGGACAGCGTGAAAAGGTCTGAATATAATACAAGTTAAAGGCAGTGTTATAGTGTGGTTACGTGCAGACTTCAAGCAAGGGTAAAGTCTGATATACATTTAGATCATATCACAGGCAGAAGGAAGTCTGAATTGGTCTGAAGGAAGCATACAAATATACAGCGTGATACTAATTGAAGAAATTGTGATAAGTGATATAACAGAAGTGTGGATTGCTTTGGAGCAGCAGTGTGGATATACTAAATATCTTCAGACTGTTCCAAAGAAGGAAATTTGGATAAATCACAGTGATATTCATCTAGGAAGTAAAGACTATAGGACGAGAAAGAAAGGAAGGTAAATCTGTGATTTACCTTCCTGTTCTATAGTGCATAAAGAGGAAGGATTACACCTAAAGTGAAGAAGCTTCAGAGTTATGCAAAGTGAAAGGTTTTAGTGTCGGTGCAGATAAGAAGGATCAGCGTTGTGAGCATAAAAAGAAGCATTGACAAGGTCTTGGAGGCATTTCTAGGTCAAGGGTCTGAGTCTTGGTCATGGTACTTGTCATTTGAAGATCTATAAAAATAATTCCTTACGGGTTTTCCTCTCCAAGAGGGAGAGGTTTTGCCCTAGCTCTAGGAACATAATTTTTGTGTCTCGTGTATTTTAATAATTGACTTGATAAAAGACTAAATAAGCTAAAGAAGAGAAGACATAGTAACTCAAGTAAGCTCACAAGTAATTATCAAGAAGAAAAATTGAATTAATCACCAGCCCTCTAAATTCTCAACACATCTAGGGGGCAGATACTTGCAATGGAGTGTGAGAAAATTCTCACAAAAATCCTCTCAGTATTTTCCTCGGATAAAATTACCAGTAGAGCATCGAAAATTTTTGTACTCGGATTTGTTGTTGAAGAATAATAAGAAAACCCTCATATGTTGCACAAGTTTTCCTACATTGGGTGTTTCCAAGGATATTTGTCCAAAAATAATTATGTTAATATTCTTGTGTGTGCTATAATTTCTCAGCTTTCAGTATTTTATTTTCTGCAGAAATTTTATTGTGAAAATTGCAATTGTGATTTTATTTGTTGCTTGTCGTAGCAAATAAACTGAATATTAAATTTACAGTTACAAGAATAATTTCCAGTTGCTGCAATAGATGAAATTTTCACATGGTATCAGAGCACAGATGATAAGCTGGAGAGCTCAGTAGCGAAGAAGGGAGGAGTTTAATTGTTCATTGTGGACATCAGATCGAAACCCCAGAGGGTAGCGTAGTGACCTTGGCCAAGAGGTCAAATTTCTTGAGGAGAATCGATTTTTCTGAGAAAAGGACAGAAAAATTCAATCTCTCCAGATCAAGGGATTCCAAAGGCAGAGGGGGTAGCTAGTATTTTTCGCAAAGCAGATCTCTAGCTGGACGCAGTAGTTTTGCAGCAGTTTTCTAGAGCAGAATCAACATCGGAAGAAAATAGGAATAACACACTAAAATCTTCAGCATGACCATGGATAGAATTAACAGTCAGGAAGCTTCATATTTGTCTTACAGGTTGGAGGACAAATTTGCTTGCTTGTCAGGATCAGCTTCACCAGGTGTCTGGTATATAGATAGTGGAGCACCAACTCACATGACAGGGGTTAGAGAATATTTCTCTAGCTACAAGAAGGAGCTGATGGGCTTTCAGATTACTATGGGAAAAAGAACAAAATGTACTCCAGTAGGGAGAGGCACCATAGATTTTCAGAGGGAGTCAGGAGCCAGCACCATCACTACAAATGTATTGCATGTGACATGATTGGGTACGAACCTGATTTCAGCATCCCAGTTGCAGGACAAGGGGTATGATGTCCACTTCATGGGGAAGAAAGTGTATGTCAAACACTCAAGCTGGAAGGTAAAACAAATTGGTGTTTGAAGCAACAGATTGTACAGGTTGCAACTCGACTCTCCAATGGCACTAATAGGCAGTAACAATAGTAGTGGGAAGGAGTTGAATGAGTTATGGCAAAGGAGAATGGGACATCTACACCATGGAGCACTCAAGATGCTCAGAGAAACTGTAACAGGGATTCCATAACTTAGTACGAAACACGATGATGTGTGGAGAGGATGCGTACTTGGGAAGTATGCAAAGGCAGCATTCCCAAGAAGTGACAACAGAGCAGATGGTGTGTTGGGACTTATACATTCGGAGATTTGTGGCCCAATATTCACTAGAGCTCTTAGTGGTGCCAAATACTTCGTCACCTTTATTGATGATCATTCCAGAAAAACATTGATCTTCTTCTTGAAGACCAAGGATGAGGTCTTTGATCGATTCAAAGAGTTTAAAGCTTTCGTGGAGAATGCAACAAGGAAGAATATCAAGGCACTTCGCTCAGATAATGGTGGAGAATACATTGATAAAAACTTCATAGACTTTTGCGCGAAGGAAGGGATCAAAAGAGAGTGGACAGCTCCATATAATCCTCAGCAGAATGGGGTAGCAGAGCGAAAGAATAGAACTATAGTTGGAGCTGCAAAGGCCATGTTATATGACCAGGATTTACCCAGATGTTTGTGGGCAAAGGCATGTAACACGACGGTGTATATTCAGAACAAAACTGCTCGTAGAGGATTGGGGAAGAAAATGCCAAAAGGAGCCTTCACAGGGAGGAAGCTGGAAGTTAGTCACTTGAGGATTTTTAGTACTGTGGCTCATTGGCAGGTGCAAGATGAAAAACGTACCAAATTGGATCAGACTGCAGAGAAGGAGTTTCTCGTCGAGTATAGCGAGACTCAAAGGCATACAGGATCTACATTCCTAGCAATATGAAGATTGTAGTAAGACGAGACGTAAAGTTCATGGAGGACCGAGCTTTTAGGAGATCTCGAGAGATGCCTACAGGTGATCAAAATCAGTGAGTGGAAGCTCCTTTAGACCAGCAACAGGGGCAGCTAGTGGGACCAGCAAGAGGACAATCATAGGGATCGAGTACAGTCACCAGTACTAGTATTTTTTCAGGGGTAGGAGATCCGGGGAGTTCTCAGCAATTGGAGCAGTACGGTCAAGAGGAGGAGGAGTTGGTTGAACCTCCGACCACCAGTGGTAGAGCCAACAAAGAAGTTCGTCAGACATTGAGAGTTGCAGAGGAGTTTATTGGAACTCCTAGGATGGACAAAAGACAACGCAGACAACCTGACAGGTATCAACCTTTGGTAGCTAAGGTATCAACCTTTCATAGCTGAGGTTGCAGTGTGAAAATTTCTGAATGTTACACTTATGCATAAATCTTACTATTAGATCTGGTCATGCTCCTCCTACTTAATTAAGTTATTAAGCTAAAAATTCAGATTAACATCGAAGCAAAACACATAACAGACTTTCACCAATTCAGATCCAGAAAAAATACATGCACACATAGACAAAGTGACACGATGATTTTCTGGACAAATAGTCCCCGGAAAAACTCAATGCGGGAAAACCGATAGGCTGGCTGCTGGAGGGTTTTATTATTAAGAATTTTCTAAATACAGCAAACCTAGGTTCCAGATCTGGAAAAACCAACAGAGATAAAATAGATCTACAGCTCACTGGTTGTTCTGAAGCCAAAATAATGATTGATCCACACCCTCAAACGGGATTTATGGGATTTATAGAACTTAGCAAAAATTAGGTCCTAGAAACCCCAGCACTGCCCCTGAAGCCCCTACGTCAGCCTCTGAAGCCCCTGCATCCCTCAGTGTTGCCCTGGAAAGTGCTGCATTACCCCAGACTGGGTGACATAGTCCTTACGCTGCCCCTTAGGGTCTCTACATAACCCCTGAGGGCTTCCAGCTGAATCATGTTGTCCTAGGAGGGACTGCGTAGCACAGATGCTGCCCTCTCTGTTGTTGCTCTCCTGCTTCTCTTTGTTGTCTCTCTGAGCTGATCTCTGCCTCTTGCTAATTCTAGACCCCAGGATCAGATCATCCCCTTGGTCTAAATTCCCCTCTCTGTAGCTGAAACACTTGTGTGAATTCTTAGCAAACCTGCCCTAGAATCTCAGCTTAGCTTCAGTGCTCTGCCTCTTTGTGTCTTTACAAATGACTCCAAGCCTCTCCTTTATACTTTTCTCATTGGGAAACCAACGGCCATGATTAGATCTTGAATCAATGGCTAAGATTAAAAGAAAGCTTGATCTGTGTGACTTAAGACAATTTCATCACATGTTTAATTTAATTAACTTTAATTATTTCATTTTCCTAAGTTTAGACTTAGGAAATACATTAAATTAATTAATTAATTAAATATCTCCCAAACCAGATGAAATTTCCCAAATCCCTTTCTGGGTCTTGTAGATCAAGTGTACTCTAGTCCCTCCATGAAATTTGGGAGCTAGAGCACAAATGATGCTACCCCAAATACACAAAATCTCAACACTCCCTCTTAGCATCAAGATTGTGCTCTAGCAATACATCACACTATGCATTACAAGATTTTGGGTACTGGTTTTGTGTTGCAAATGCTTGGCCTGCTGCCATTCTATATTGTTGTCCATGACTCTGCCACTGCCACTGCAACATTTATACTGCAGCTCCCTCTCAATTTACTGCATTTGTGTTGCTCATAGCAGTGCCACTATTGAGATGTTGCACTACAACTTCAGTTGTTGAGAGAAACAACTGAATCTCCTGCCCAATCTTTGACAGACAAGTTAGTTGGGTTGCATCCTCATCACTGAAGCTCCATAGACTGCTAATTTGTGCTAGCATCTGAAGGATGATGCACAGCAACAGCTCTGCACTGCGTAAGCAGACTCCCTCTGCATTGTTGAAGTCACATCAGCCCATTGTCCTGAAATCCCTCACGTTGTTGTTGTGCTGCGTTGTCCTCCTGAAGCCTTCACGCTGCTGCAACTCTGCTCTGCGTAAGCAGCTCTGCTATGCGCTGCTGAAGTCACATCAGCCCCTACGCTGCTGCTGCCTCTACGTTGTTGTTGCATCTGCACTGCGATGCTCCTTCCGACCTTCAGATCTGCCTCTGCTTCATTTATGATCTATGCACCCACTGCTCCACTTGTCCCGCAACTGTCGTAAGGCTGTTGTAGCTCGCATGTGATCCAAGAGATGACCTGCTCAAGGATCCTACCTACATTCTGTAGTTCCTCTACAAATTCATGTCGCCCCACTTTCGTGGTTCATGAGCGCTCATGGCTGCATCATCTTCCGACCCATCATCCGCCAGAGAAGCCTTGGAAGAAGAAGCTTCCTTGTCCCTTTTCTTCTGAGGACAATTGATGGAAAAATGTCCTAATTCACCACACTAGAAGCACTTGATCTTTGACAAATCCTTCTTCTTCTTTCCCTGCTGCCTCTTTGATGCCAAGGCTGCATCTTCTTCATTTTCCTTCTTCACTTTGCTTGATCCAGAGCTGTACTGCTTCTTGGTGATTCTGTGGAGTTCTTCTTGACGCAGAATTTCCCACAAGCTTTCCCAATCTGGGAGGTTCGCTCTGCCCAAGATACTTTGGACAAAGGTTTCCCACTCATCTATGACATCATTGAGAGCAGCACTGAACATCACATCGTCTTCCACTTTAGCACCCATTGCAGTCAACTGATCTCTGATCGACTACAATCTGAAAAGGAAATGTTCCATGTCTTCTCCCTTGGTCATCATGAATGACCTCATCTAAGTCTCCAACATCATCTTCCTTTGGACAGACTTTCCCTCGTATAGGGAAGTTAAGGCATTCCACATCTCATTAGTTGTCTTCTTCTCAGCTATGTGTGGGACAATATAGTCCTTAATTCCATCCATCATCAGCCGCTTGGCATGCCCAGCAGCTTCATTATGCTTCCTAAGGAGATCTGCATCGGTCGGTGTGGCCAAAGTTTGCATTGAATGGTCTCTTAGATGATATGCCTCTAGGACTATCAGGATCCTAGCCTTCCAAACTGAAAAGTTGGAAAGGCCATCAAATCTGTCCTGATCACGCAGTCCATGAGGAGCCATATGCTCAGAAATATGACGGAACTTCCCTTTCACTTTGCTAGAAAACTGGATCCAAGGCACTTGGCGAAACAGGCACCTTCTGCTCCCTCTGACAACTGATTTCCCTTCTTGGAAATCCGCCAAATCAACAATGATTCAGCTATCTTTGATCCTCTAATCAATCTGCAAGTTTCTTTGGTTAGAAACCCTCTGAGAAGCTGATCTCCTCCCGCTCTTTGTCACTAGTGCTTAGGCTAAAAATAAGTTCAGAAATTTAACTCCACCAGCACCTTCTGAATTTTTGCAGCGATGCTTCAGGCTATTCTGGATCTGACAAATTCAAATCTGCGTCATACTGGTTGGCTTCAAACAATCCCAGCGTTGTCTCCATGCTGCCTCCGTGCAGTAAGTGTGTGGGCCTGCTGGGAGACAGCATTAGACTGCGTCACCCTGCCCTCTGCGTGACTGCCTCTCTGAAAACTGCGCTATCACTTCAGATTTGCCCTTCTGTTGCTTTTCCTGCTGCTTTCTGCAGCAAGAACCTTCAGTCTTCTATTGGTGACCCTCCTAGATCTGCAATTGCTCTGATACCATGTGAAAATTTATGAATGTTACACTAATGCAGAAATCTTACTGTTAGATCTGGTTATGCTCCTCCTACTTAATTAAGTTATTAAGCTGAAAATTCATATTAAAGAACTTAGCCAAAATTAGGTCCTAGAAACCCCGCCGCCCGGCCCCTACGCGCCCTCTCGAAGCCCCTCGCATCCCCGCGTCGCCCCAGTGCCACGTTACCCCGCACTAGGTGACATAGTCCTTTACGCCGCCCTTAGGTCTCTATGTAACCCTTAAGGCTTCCACCAATCATGCTGTCCTCGGGGAGGACCGCGCATACGTATACGCCCTCTCTCGTTGTTGCTCTCCCCGCTTCTCTTCGTTGGCCTCCTCGAGCTCATCTCTCGTTCCTTGCCACCCTAGACCCTGGGATCAGATCATCCCCTTGGTCTAAATTCCCCTCTCTATAGTTGAAACACTTCTGAGAATTCTTAGCAAACCCACCCTAGAATCTCAGCTTAGCTTCAGTGCTCTGCCTTTGTGTGTCTTTACAAATGACCCTAGCCTTTCCTTTATACTTTTCTCGTTGGAAAACCAACGACCATGATCAGATCTTGAATCAATGACTAAGATTAAAAGAAAACTTGATCTGTGTGACTTAAGACAATTTCATCACATATTTAATTTAATTAACTTCAATTATTTCATTTTCCTAAGTTTAGACTTAGGAAATACATTAAAATAATTGATTAAATAAATATCTCCCAAACCAGATGAAATTTCCCAAATCCTTTTATGGGTCTTGTACATCAAGTGTACTCTAGTCCCTCCACAAAATTTGGGAGCTAGAGCACAACTGATGCTACCCCAAAAATCTCAACATGCAGAACCTTCCAGCTTTCAGGAAGTCGCACAGCATCAGGTGTGGGTAGATGCCATGGTAGAAGAGTATAGCTCTATTATTACAAACAATGTTTGGGATGTAGTGCCAAGGCTAGAAGACAAATCAGTTGTAGGTTCTAGATGGATCTACAAGATCAAGTACACTACAGATGGCAATGTGGAGAAGTACAAGGCTACGTTCGTGGCAAAGGGGTATGCACAGAAAGAAGGAATAGATTACAAGGAGACTTTCACCCCAGTTAACAAATACACTTTTATCAGGTCAGTTATATCCCTGGCAGCTCAAATGGGATGGCAGATTCACCAGATGGACGTCAAGACAGCATTCTTGAACGAGGTGATAGAAGAAGAGGTGTACATAGAACAGCGAGAGGGATTCGAAACACATGAGAGGCGCACTCATGTGTGCAGACTAAAGAAAGATCTATATGGGCTCAAGCAGCCTCCCAGGGCCTGGTATGGTCGGATTGACATTTACTTACAGCAGATGGGATTCGTCAAGAGTGATGCAGATCCCAACCTCTACTATTTGATGGTAGAAGGTGAGCCACTCATTCTAGTTTTGTATGTGGATGTTCTTTTTTTGACGAGATCATCAAGGGTCATAGAGGATTACAAGAGGAACTTGGAAGCATAGTTCGACATGAAGGATCTAGGGTTGATGCACTATTTTCTAGGATTGGAAGTATGGCAGAAGAATGTGGATACCTTCCTTAGACAAGGATGATATGCTACAGATATTCTGAAAAAGTTCAAAATGCAGGATTGCAAACCCATGACTACACCCATGATCACAAATTGCAAGAAGATAGAGGCATCAGATGACAAGGATGTTGACCCCACCTTGTATAGACAGCTCATTGGGTCTCTCATGTATATGGTCAACACTAGGTTAAACATTTTCTTCGCAGTCAATACCCTAAGTCAGTTCATTGTAGAGCCGAAGAGGGTACATTTGGAAGCAGCGAGGCACATTCTGAGGTATGTGCGCGGCACAGTCAAGTATGGGCTGAGGTATACTCGAGAGAATGACATCAGACTATGTGGGTTCACAAATGCATATTGGGAAGGCAATTCAGTGGACAGGAAAAGTACCTATGGGTATTGCTTCAGTGTTGGATCAGGGATGGTTTCCTGGTGTAACAGGAAGCAGAAGTCAGTGGCATTGACCTCTGCAGAAGCAAAGTATATGACAACCAAAAGAGCTACGTGCAAAGATATATGGCTTAGGACGCTGCTAGTAAGATTGTTCAGGCAGAGGATGGAAGTGACCAACGTCTACTATGATAATCAGAGATTCAGAGTTGCACAAAGCTCTCTGAGAATCCAGTGTTTCATGACAGGTAGAAGCACATAGATATTAGATGACATTTCATCAGAGACTCTATACAGTGTGGGGCAGTCCCGCTACAGTGTGTTCCCACAGGAGAGAAAGTGGAAGACATACTCACGAAAGCTCTAGGGAGAGCAAAGTTTGTCCAGTTCAGGGAACAAATGGGTATGGTGGAGAACCCATTTCAGTAGCAGGGACAGGTTACTTTGGATGATTCTCCGTTGAAGGTGTTGCAGTTGTAGCAGCAGCAGATGAGAGGGAGTTGCAGTGCAGATGTAGTGTTGGCAGCAGTTCAGCAGGGTCAGCAGCAGCACAGATGCAGCTCATATTAGAGTTGCGCAGTGGTTGGTGCACAGCTCGGTCATACACAGTGGACATTAGCAGTGTGACAGGAGATGATGCAGAGAAAGGATGTTGTGGCAGCAGGTGCAGCACTAAAACACATTCCTTGCTAAGAGGGAGTGTTAGTTTTTGTAGCATCGGATGTGTTCTAGTCACCAAATTTTGTGGAGAGGCTAGAATACATGAGTTCTCACAACCCAAAAATCGTTTCTGGAAATTCCACCTAGAAGTGTTTCAATTAGATTATTAACCAATTTTTAAATATTCCCTAATTCTAAACTTAGGAAATACGGTTAATTAATCAGTATTAATTGAGATAAGGTGAGAATTATCTAGAAGCTCACATGGATCGACAAAGAAGTAATCTGGGCCATTGATTACGTTTTAATCTTGGTCATTGGTGCTCCAACAGAAGATTATAAGAAGAAGTCGATCGGTAGATGGAGAACACAACAGTGCAGTTACTCAATTGCCCAGGCAGTTCGATTTCCTCAGTGGTTGTGATTCAGCAGAGAAGATAGAGACAAAGGGTGAGTAGCAGGTGAGAGAGGGTAGCAGCAGCATTCCAGGAGGAAGATTTCCAGCATCAGGAAGAGGCAAAGTGAGGAAGGGTGAATTCCAACTAGCTCTACGTAGTCACTACACAGAGAATGATGCGGAGACTCTAGCGTGAGGATAGAGGGTCCGTCTAGGGGGCAGAAATTTGCAGTGGAGTGTGAGAAAATTCTCACAAAAATTCTCAGTATTTTCCTCAGATTAAATTACCAGTAGAGCATCTAAAATTTTTGTACTCAGATTTGTTGTTGAAGAATAATAAGAAAACCCTCATCTATTGCACCGGTTTTCCCGCATTGGGTTTTTCTGGGGACATTTGTCCAAAATTAGTTGTGTTAATATTCTTGTGTGTGTGCTACAATTTCTCAACTTTCAATGTTTTATTTTCTGCAGTAATTTTATTGTGAAAATTCCAGTCGTGATTTTATTTGTTGTTTGTAATTAATACCAAATAAATTGCATAATTAAATTTACAATAGAAGAATAATTTCCACTAAGTTGCAATAGATGAAACCGACCATGAAGGCTTCTTTGTTGGAAATGTTGTCATTGATGGCAAAGGAGATGGCAAAGGAGGAGCACCGAAACATCATTCAATTTGAGGTAGTTGAAACAAAGAACAAGGCAACAAAGTGAGGTAGCAAGAGACACAAAAGAGAAGTAAGGAGTAAAAGATTGGGTCAAGGAGCAAGAGGAAGAAGTGAATTGAAGAAGAGACAAGCAGTGAATTGAAGCAGAGTTGTCCAAGAGACATAATAGATTGTCCTCTTTTTTTCATGAACTAGAGGGTTTTGTAAGTAATTTCAATTAGCATAAATGAGGAATCTGTTTAGTGGCTCTAAGGAGATGAGAGAATTGATATAAGTATGCTTCCATATTATTCGAAAGGATCGATCCTCCAAGAGAAATCCAAACTGTAATATGAAATCCTGTGTTACTAACAGATAGGATCATGCCTGTATATTTCTTGTGGAAGAGGGAGTTAGACCTTCAAATTTTGTGAACATGGAAAACCCTGTGCAAAAGGGTAGATTTGTAATTCTGTGCACGATCGAGAAAACTGATGTGGGTTCATAAATAAGGGCTTATATATGTATCAAGAATTGAGGCGCTATGAAATGAATTGACTGCATATGGTGTCATTCGATTTAAATCTAAGTGTAGAGAATTTTGAGTTGTACGAGAATGTGCGATAGTTAAAATACTCCAGGACGACTTCCATGTACTCACCGTTGAGAGAGATTTGATACCCTTTAATTTCTGAGTTAAATTATTGTGTAGGGTGCCAAAACGTTAGCCCCTATATGGAGAGGCTTTCTCAGAGTCCCAATGACACTAATAT